>CAWUFW010016142.1:0-324942 GCA_963921515.1 Calotriton arnoldi
GTAGTGGTAGGCATCCAGGTCCTGCTGTGAGGTGCACATGCGATCCGCCCGGCGGCTGTTGCCGGGCGGCACTCTTCGCATCTCGTGCGGCATATGTCGGGTACGCAAGAGCCTCAGGCTGGTGTCTGATTTCACGCTGAGCCTCAGCTCGGTAGTAGACAGAATACTGGTAGATCGGGCACGACAGATTCATGGTTAGGCCTCGCCGCCAGCCGCTGCCTCTTCTAGCTCGCCTCGCAGTATCGCGATCGCAGCCAGCGCCGCAATCCGAGTTATGTGGCCTTCCGCACGCGCGTGATACGGGCGCGAAAGCGCATCGCAGAACCGCAGGATACGATTTCCAGCTAATTTTATTTGCGTCAGACGTCGAAAACAGACCTGCATTGGGCGACCGGCCTGGATCGCTGCGCTGAGGTCGCATTACCGCTCGAATACCGGGATCACCGGAACAGGCAGGCTTCCGCTCGGCTTTTCCGTCGGCGGCGCGCCCACGGCATCGAACGCCTCTAGTAGCGATTGACGGAAATTTTGTCGCACGATCTCCTCTTCGAATCACGCATAATCAGGTTCAGCGCCGAACCAGAGACTTTACCAGACATCGTTAGTTGTCAAAATCTTCTGAGATACTTTTATTACTGATGCCGAAAACGCAGCAATAGGCACATCAGGCTCGGAAGCCTCCTCACCGTGTCGCTTTTCAATGGCTTCGGAATTATCTCTCAGAATCAAGGCCCCAGAGCACATTCACGATCGCGGCGTGAAGGGAATCGAGATCAGGAATCGCCGACACAGAGGTCACACATCTGGGAAGGCAACATAAAATGCCAAACTGTGAATTTGAAATTTTTGTGAGCCACCAGGTGTCGTTAATATAGAAATCGGGATCGGTTTGACGAGGTCGCATCTGGATACTTCTGTGCGTCACCGGTCATCTGCCTCCGGCTTTAGCCTTGTAGCGTTAACGCCCAGATTTCTGAGTACGTACGTCACGCGCTTCCTCTTAGTGATAACGGAGTTAAAAAGGTTCAAATTCTTGATACCCAGTAAGAGAGATTCCATCACAAATCCCATAGTAACATCTTCACGCTTTATTACCATCCTAGACAGAAGTACCTTCTGAGGCTGAACGTCTTCTTTTCTTTTGACATTTTTGATATGGTCTTCTTTGATGCGCAGTTTAAATGCAGTCCCATAGAATTGGGAGTTCACCAATATTCATTATTTACTGAAGAAATTACCATTGCAACTTCATTTGTTTGTCAACCATCTCTGCATAAGACGCCAAGGTTTATGCCCAGCATCCGCCTCGCATTAAGGAGAGACAGTAATGAACAGAAACACCACGGGGCATATAGCGTTACTAGCCTAGAAGAAGCTACATCGTCATACGAAAACCAGAATGTGAGAGATGAACAGTGAAATGCCACCTCAGGCCTCCAACTGCCGAGGCTGATGAGAAGAAAGGTCATACTGAGCATTTGTTTTATGTGATTCTGCATATCAGCCTGGGGAAAGCAGAACGTTCATCTAGATCAAAGGCAAATTAAATACTGTTCTTAGCATTTGAGGATGTCAGAGAGCTTTTATTTGTTGAACGCCAAAGAGTTGATCATCACGGCTGGGAGCATAAATATTCATAACATATGGTGTCGCCTGAGTCATTGTAGAAAGAATTATCTGCCATCCGCATTATGCTCAGCAGTAATAATAGAGTTTAGAAATCAAGGTTAGTACCGTTTTCAGCTCAGAACAAAGCAACATCAGACCACGCCGCGAGCAGTTTCCTTAGTTCATTACGGCTACCTGGTGTAAAATTTCGCCGTATAGTAGCGAAAACCGCCGCACACGCTGAATACGGTCATATTGCGACAGCACAGTCAAACGCCATCGGCGTGAAAATCGCACAGATAGATCCGCCATTCACCAAAGTCGGGAAAGCCAATCGTTGTCAGCCATCGACGGAAATGACAAGACGGCAACATGTGCTGCCGCCACGCTCACACCGCACGCAGAGATTATTTGTCACATCATGCCAGAAACTACAACAGAGTTGCTCAACGCTGATGAACACTATCACGGGCATGTGGCACGGTGCGGCGATGGTGGCGGTTGCGGCAGTGGTAGTGGCCGCAATGACCGTGGGTGTGGCCGCAATGACCGTGGGTGTGGCCGCAATGTCCGTGGGTGTGGCCGCAACGACAGTGGCAGCAGGGGGCTGGGAATGTTCAGCATCCCAGGATGATGGGTTGGTGGGTAGGAGGGGTCCTGGGGAGCGGCTGGGCCCTGCCACACCAGATGGGCCTGCTTGGTGGTCCGTGTCCGAAGAGGAGGACAGATCCTCCACATCCGTGTGTCCTCGTTGGGGGCTTGTAGGCTGGCTGTGCTGGCTGCTGTCTCCATCCCCAGCATCCAGCAGTTCGTCACCTGTGGAGAGAATGAGATTTGTTATTGTGTTGCACCTGGCGAAGTATGTATTTGTCGTCTGACATTAACAGTTCGTGCAATCTCGTACATGGGTTTCCCGGAGGCGTGTGTGTGGCTGTACAATTTGTAGTTGTGTGTGCTTGGCAATGGGACTGTGTGCTGTGCACATGTGGCATGGGACGGATTGGCCATGCCGATGGGTGTGTTGCTGTGCCCCTACTTATTGTGACTCTGGTGTATGCGGGCTCCTGGCCCATCCTGGGTCTGGTTTGTACTTTGCTTTTGGTGTTCAAATGGGACGCTTAGGAACGCATATGGCAACATGGGGGCCATGCCCCAGATTCGCATTTGGGAGGGAATATGCTTTTGGGGTACATGCTGTGAGCCATGGGTGCCGAACGTGACATGTGTTGTGGCAGCATGACAGTGCATGGTCTGAGGTGTGTGCATGTCTGACATGGCCTGCATATTTGCTGTCTGTTGTGATTACTGGACATGGCATTGGACGCATCGTTATGAGTGAGTGATGGTTGTGTGCCAGCCAACGTATTGCAGTTGTCCCATCTCCTTGGTGTGCGTGCTGCCCTGTGCCATGTGCATCACTGCAGTGCTCGGGGGGTGTGGCCCATGTTGTGTGTTGTTGCTCACAGTGTGGCGTGCGCTTCATTGACTTCTGGCACATGGTTGGTCATGGGCATGTATCTTAGCGTGACTGCTGTATGTGTGGCAGCTGTGCGGATGACATGCCTTTCATGAGACTGGGGCTGACGGATGGGATGGATGGTATGTTGTATGTGCATGGTGTGTCTGTGTGTTTGATGGGTTCAGTGGTGTTCGTGTGCATTTATGTTGTTCCGCTCTGTTGCGTCTAGTGTTGTTTGTCTTACATAGGCGTAGTTGTGGGGTGTGTGGTTGACAGGCAGTAGGGGCTACATGAACAGGACTTCAATGGTGTTTCGGTTGTGTGTGATGGGTTGCACAGTGGCTGCCGTGTGGTACTATATTCAGTGTGGCTTGTGCATGCAGACGTGGCTCCTTGGGTGTTGCTGTGTCTGTGATGGGTCATGTGAGGTGTGAGTCTGTGGTTCATGTCCGTGTGCACATTGTTCACTTGTTCGTGACGGTGGGCGGTGCTGCGTGTTCGTCTGCTACGTGACATGTCCCATGTGTTGGTCGTGTTACGGTCCTCATGCCTCCAGTAATCCAGCCCTGTCCAGTTTCCCACCTGCAGGTTGTTCGGGCGTGCACTGTACTGGATGCCACATGGTTCTAAGCGGGGGTGCTCCATGTTGCAGGTCTGTGGGGGTGGGGGCGGTGTTGTGGGTCGTGGTGATGGCTGGACACCCACTGACACCCATTGTTGTGGACCGTGATGTCTACCTTTCGGCTGTCGGTGTGCACTGCGGTGGCTGACACGTGGTTGTGGGGTGTGGGGGATGCTCCTCCTTGCTGTGCTGTGGGACTAGGGGCCTGGTGTGTGTTGTACTTGGGCTGTCCACCCTCCCACCCACTGCATTTTGTGTTCCTGCCACTTACCTGTTACTTGTCGGTTAGTGCAGCTATGGCGGACACATGGGTGTGGTGGGTGCTCGTTGTGGCGCTTCTGGCATACTCGGGGACCTGTTGGTGGTTACGTGGCTGGCTGAGTGTACACATAACCCCACGTATCTTACAGTTGTTCGGTTTGGGCTGTGTGTGGTGGTGTCTGTTGCATGTGTGTGTGATGTGTTGTGTATTGTGTGCTGGACATGGGGGTGTTTGTCCCTGGGAGCTGTGGCATGGTGGTAGTGCATGTGAGTACATAGCGGTGTGCTGGTATACATTAGTTTGTACTTACCAGCCTCCACTCCCCTGCTAATCCGGCGAGGATCTCCGGATGTATGATGACTCGCACCTTCTCCTCCCACGCTTTGAAGGTCTTAAAGAGCGCGGGATTCCCTCCGCCAGTGACGGCTGCCAGCTCTCTGTTCTTGCTCTCCTTCTTCTTGACCAGGCTCTTGACGTCATTCCACCGTTTGTTGATTTCAACTCTGTTCCTGGGCAGGGTCCCGACTGCATTTACCTGGTCTACGATCCGGTTCCACATTCTCTTTCTGGTGGCTAGTGGTGTGTGCTGGACCAGGTTCCCATAGATTTGTGGGTGCACCTTGATGATCTCGTTGACCATGACCGTCAGCTCAATGGGCGTGAACTTGGGCATTCTTTGTGGTGCCATGGTGTTTGTGGTGCTGGTGCGGTGTGTGTTGTGTAATGTGCAGGGGGTTTGTGGTGCCGGTGTGTGGTGGTGGTGGTGGTGGTTGTGATGTGTGCGTTTCTGTGGTGTGCTGCTGTCCTTGCTATGTTACTGTGTCCTCTCCTCTCCTCTCTAGTTTGCAATGTTGCAAGGGGTTGTGGTCTGTGGGAGTGCTGCTTTTGTACTTACCTATGTGGGTGTGTCCTCATGGTCTGTTGTTTTCAGGTGTGTTGTGTCTGGGGTTCTGGCCTTTGTAGTTTTTGTTTGTCCAGGGGGTGTTTTCGGGATGTGTACTGTGCTTGTGTATTTGTGCGTGCCTTGCTGTGTGGACTTGTTGGCCATGTTGTGTGCGATTGGTTTTGTCAGCGGATGGTTTCTGTGCAGGGACGTGGGCGCCATGGCTTCTGCCGTGTAGATTCTCATCGGCGTTGTTTGCGCTGGCGGGCGGTATATTTGTAGTTTTCCGCGCTCATGGCGGTGCGATCGTAATCTCACGTGCGGTGTGTCGGCCGTGAGGGCGGGCGCTTTTGTGTTGTCGTGCGTGTTTCCGTCCGTGGCGGGCGGTTTGACTCCGACTCGGACGATGGCGGGCGGTATCTTGTGTGATTTTTCCGCCGATGGCGGTTTTCGGTTTGTGTAATCGTAATGGCGTGGTCGGTGTTCAGACGGTGTGTGCGGGCGGATTTTTGCCGCTTCTATGCCTGGCGGATTTTTTTACACCGGGTATCGTAATGGGCCCCTAAGATAGTCTTTAAGGAAGCTTTGCTCCTGCGGAAGGAGTGGGTTCTTGATGTTGCTTGTTCTGAAGCCGCTGGTAAGAAGAACGGGGTTGTAACCTTGATTTCTAAAAACTCTGGTCTGTCTATTATTACTGCTGAACATGATACGGATGGCAGATGGTTGCTTTCTCGCTTGTCCAATGGCTCAGACGACTTATATGTTATGAATATTTATGCTCCCAACATTGATGATCAACTCTTTTGGCGTTCAATAAATAAAAAGCTCTCTGACATCCCTCAAAATGCTAGAACAATTGTTGGAGGTGATTTTAATTTGCCTTTAGATCCTATCTTAGATAGACATTCTGCTTTTAAATTTTGTCCTCCCAGGTCACATAAACAAATGCTCAATATGTGCTCTTCTCATCAGCTTACTGACGTTTGGAGGTTACATAACCCTACGGGTAGCGATTTCACGTTTTCTCCTCTCCACATTCTAGTTTTTCGCGTATTGACTATCTTCTAGTTGATGCTGCTCTTCTAAAATACACTAGTAACGCTATAATTCACCCAATAGTTGTTTCTGATCATGCAGCTGTCTCATTTACTCTCCTTAATCTGGCGGATAAACAAGGTCCTCGTACTTGGCGTCTTAATACAGAGATTTTGGTTGATAAGTATGAAGTTAAAGAATTATCTGTGGAAATTGAGAATTTCTTCAATGATAATGAGTCTTCGGTGAACTCCCCAATAGTTCTATGGGATGCATTTAAATGCACTATTAGGGGCCATATTATCAAAAAAATGTCAAAAAGGAATAGCGTTATCAGAAGGTCGCTGCAATCTTTAGGGGATGAGATAAAACGTAAAGAGATATTATATAGAAGTTCTAATGATAAGTCTCTCTTGCAAGACATCAAAAATTTGAAATACTTTTTTAACTCCATTGTCACTAAGAGAGCTTATATTGGTGTACATGCTCAAAAGTCTAGACGATTGCTGCTACAAAATAGAGCAGGTAAGATGTTGGCTGACACTTTAAAGTATCAAAATGCGAATGTCAAAACTGGTCAGATTTCCTATATTAATGACACTAATGGCTCTAAGAAATTCCATACTCAAGAAATTCTACAAGTTTTTCGCGATTTTTATGAAAAACTTTACACTCCCAAAGATCAATGTGACTTATCTGTGTGTCAGCAATTCTTGTCCTCGATTCCTTCACATACTATTTCGCAGTCGTAGATGACTGCTCTGGGGCAACCAATTGATTCTGAAGAGATAATTCAAGCCATTAGGGCGACTCAGTCGGGGAAGGCTCCAGGGCCTGATGGTTACCCTATTGCTTTCTACAAGACTTTTTCAGCATCAATAATAAAATATCTCAAGAAAGTTTTTGATAACTTTGTAATGTCTGGTAAAGTCTCTGGTTCAGCCGCTGAGGCTACTATTGTCGTGATTCCGAAAGAAGGGAAAGATCATTCTGACCCTAAAAATTTCCATCCAATCTCGCTACTAAGGGGCCGATTCCGATCTCGGTCGGAGGCGCACCTACCACCATTCGGCCGGAAAAAAGCCAGGCGAATGCCTGTTTCCCGACCGATCCGCACATTATTCCGAACGAGCAAGTACGATGCGCACAACTGCATACATTCCGACCCAGTCGTACTCACCCAATGCAGGTCCTGTTTTCCGACCGAGGCGGATCCGGAAACGCAAAATCGAGTCGCACAGAAGCCAAAATGCAGCCCCGTCCTGCCGGACAAGTACGATGCACTTTCCGTACGCGCCGAACCCGTCGCTACGCACGGCACGTCAAAGCATCCGGGAGAGGCACACATAAGCTCCGATTCGCGCCACAACACGATCCACGGCTACGAGACGAACACGCCAGCGACGAGGACGAGGCGAAGCAAAGAGAAAGACGAACGAGACGAACCAACCATGAATCCCATCGTGCCGATCCTACCAATATTCTACATCTACTACCGGAACAGGCACGGACGCGTACGGTGCAGAAGGTAAGTCAGACACCAACCACAAAAACAAACTACACGTACCCGACATATCACACACACACAGAGGGATGCAGAAATTACTTACACCAGCAACAGCAGCACCATAGGGGCGGGATGGCCATCAGCAATGCCACATATACACATAGGGGCCTGGATGCCTACCACTACTACCATCCCTACCCAGGGGGTGCCAGATGCCTACCACTACTACCACCCTTACCCAGGGGGTGCCAGATGCCTACCACTACTACCACCTCTACCCATGGGGGGCTGGATGCCTGTCACAACTACCACCCCTACCCATGGGGGCTGGATGCCTACCACCACTACCACCCCTACCCAGGGGGTGCCAGATGCCTACCACTACTACCACCCTTACCCAGGGGTGCCAGATGCCTACCACTACTACCACCTCTACCCATGGGGGGCTGGATGCCTGTCACTACTACCACCTCTACCCAGGGGGTGCCAGATGCCTACCACTACTACCACCTCTACCCAGGGGTGCCAGATGCCTACCACTACTACCACCTCTACCCATGGGCGGCTGGATGCCTGTCACTACTACCACCTCTACCCAGGGGGTGCCAGATGCCTACCACTACTACCACCTCTACCCATGGGGGGCTGGATGCATGTCACAACTACCACCCCCACCCATGGGGGGCTGGATGCCTACCACCACTACCACCCCTACCCAGGGGGTGCCAGATGCCTACCACTACTACCACCCTTACCCAGGGGGTGCCAGATGCCTACCACTACTACCACCTCTACCCAGGGGGTGCCAGATGCCTACCACTACTACCACCTCTACCCAGGGGTGCCAGATGCCTACCACTACTACCACCTCTACCCATGGGGGGCTGGATGCCTGTCACTACTACCACCTCTACCCAGGGGGTGCCAGATGCCTACCACTACTACCACCTCTACCCAGGGGTGCCAGATGCCTACCACTACTACCACCTCTACCCAGGGGTGCCAGATGCCTACCACTACTACCACCTCTACCCATGGGGGGCTGGATACCTGTCACTACTACCACCTCTACCCAGGGGGTGCCAGATCCCTACCACTACTACCACATCTACCCATGGGGGGCTGGATGCCTGTCACTACTACCACTCTACCCAGAGGGGGCTGGATGCCTACCACCACTACCACCCCTACCCATGGGGGACCGGATGCCTGTCACAACTACCACCCCTACCCATGGGGGGCTGGATGCCTACCACCACTACAACCCCTACCCAGGGGGTGCCAGATGCCTACCACTACTACCACCTCTACCCAGGGGGTGCCAGATGCCTACCACTACTACCACCTCTACCCAGGGGGTGCCAGATGCCTACCACTACTACCACCTCTACCCAGGGGGTGCCAGATGCCTACCACTACTACCACCTCTACCCATGGGGGCTGGATGCCTGTCACTACTACCACCTCTACCCAGGGGGTGCCAGATGCCTACCACTACTACCACCTCTACCCATGGGGGCTGGATGCCTGTCACTACTACCACCTCTACCCAGGGGTGCCAGATGCCTACCACTACTACCACCTCTACCCATGGGGGCTGGATGCCTGTCACTCCTACCACCTCTACCCAGGGGGTGCCAGATGCCTACCACTACTACCACCTCTACCCATGGGGGGCTGCATGCCTGTCACAACTACCACCCCTACCCATGGGGGGCTGGATGCCTACCACCACTGGCACCCCTACCCAGGGGTGCCAGATGCCTACCACTACTACCACCCTTACCCAGGGGTGCCAGATGCCTACCACTACTACCACCTCTACCCAGGGGTGCCAGATGCCTACCACTACTACCACCTCTACCCAGGGGTGCCAGATGCCTACCACCTCTACCCATGGGGTGCCAGATGCCTACCACTACTACCACCTCTACCCAGGGGGTGCCAGATGCCTACCACTACTACCACCTCTACCCATGGGGGGCTGGATGCCTGTCACTACTACCACCTCTACCCAGGGGGTGCCAGATGCCTACCACTACTACCACCTTTACCCATGGGGGGCTGGATGCCTGTCACTACTACCACCTCTACCCAGGGGGTGCCAGATGCCTACCACTACTACCACCTCTACCCAGGGGGTGCCAGATGCCTACCACTACTACCACCTCTACCCATGGGGGGCTGCATGCCTGTCACAACTACCACCCCTACCCATGGGGGGCTGGATGCCTACCACTACTACCACCTCTACCCATGGCGGGCTGGATGCCTACCACTACTACCACCTCTACCCAGGGGGTGCCAGATGCCTACCACTACTACCACCTCTACCCATGGGGGGCTGGATGCCTGTCACTACATCCACCTCTACCCATGGGGGCTGGATGCCTGTCACAACTACCACCCCTACCCATGGGGGCTGGATGCCTACCACCACTACCACCCCTACCCAGGGGGTGCCAGATGCCTACCACTACTACCACCTCTACCCATGGGGGCTGGATGCCTGTCACTACTACCACCTCTACCCATGGGGGGCTGGATGCCTACCACCAACAACACCCCACCCACAGGATGGCTAATACATGACACAACAAGCACACACCAACATAAACAATGCAACATAAAGACATCCCCCCCAACACCATGACAAGCGTGTGTAGACTGTGTCAAATGCCTACAACACTGAACATGACTTCGAACATACAATGTGACCCCCTATCACATGTGCCACACATAAATGTGTGTGGCCCCCACAATGCAAGCAGACCCTGTCCACTGTGGCAATGGGGTCCAACCCCCATCATCACAGTGACCAAAATGTAAGTGTGGGGTCCATAGCTGAAGCACATCTTGAACATTGTGGCAATGGGGTTCAAACCCCCATCATCACAGTGACCAAAATGTAAGTGTGGGGTCCATAGCTGAAGCACATCTTGAACATTGTGGCAATGGGGTTCAAACCCCCATCATCACAGTGACCAAAATGTAAGTGTGGGGCCCATAGCTGAAGCACATCTTGAACATTGTGGCAATGGGGTTCAAACCCCCATCCTCACAGTGACCAAAATGTAAGTGTGGGGCCCATAGCTGAAGCACATCTTGAACATTGTGGCAATGGGGTTCAAACCCCCATCATCACAGTGACCAAAATGTAAGTGTGGGGCCCATAGCTGAAGCACATCTTGAACATTGTGGCAATGGGGTCCAAACCCCCATCATCACAGTGACCAAAAGGTAAGTGTGGGGCCCATAGCTGAAGCACATCTTGAACATTGTGGCAATGGGGTCCAAACCCCCATCATCACAGTGACCAAAATGTAAGTGTTGGCATTGAAAAAGCTGCAACTGCCAAACTGCATGGATGATTCCTGGTCACAGAACAACAAACACATCAGTGGCAAAGTAGTGCTTGTGTCCCATAGCAACATAGATTGGGGGAGGCAAACACTGCAGTGCAAATAAGACATACCTTTGGCCATGTGCAGACAAACATCACCCATGGGGGCTGACACTGTCAACAATCATCAATGACACAATGACAGAAGTGACCATGATAATGCAGACCCACATATTTGCACCAATGGGCACACAAATGCAGATACCCTGTGAAGACTGTAGATGTGAGGTGAACAGATACCATACCATGGCAGCAATGGGACACACAAACAATGATCATTGTGCTGACTGATGACCTAGGAGTCCCAGGGACAGCAGGGAAACCCACCAAACAACATACAGCCAATGGCACACTAAAGATATGCCAATGCAGTGGTGCAGATGCACAAACACAAACAGGCAGACCCACACTGCACATCAAACACAACAGGTGAGGGGGGTGCCAGTGTCCCCAGGCAACCACACAACACATGATGAGCCCTGAATACCAATTACACAGATGTGCATACAGTGCCACACAAAGGTAACTCATGGATCCAAATACCCTATGTGGACAATCAGGCATTGTTAGATGAGAGGGAGCACAAATCACACATGTCACACAAGCATGTAGGAACAGCAACTGACACAGCAAGACACAGAGACACCACAGCACTACCCCCAGGGCCCCCACAATGTGGTGACCCTGGGCTGCATTACAATCCCACTCTGATGACAAAGCTAGATGTCGTTCACACTGTGAACCACAGTCATGTGTCCTGAGCAACAAACTACCATCACACCTACACAAGCACAAATCAATCAGCACGGCCAGTAAGCCAAGGCCAACATGGAGGCAGGGGTCTAGCCGTGCAACAACTCTCATCTGCACACACTCAACACCACACACCTCGACCTCCAACAATGTGCAGCAGTGAAGCTCACATGCACTGGTGACATTGCACATGCAAAACACACAAGATGATGGACGGAATGCTGCACATTGGCAAACATTCACCCCCAGTCACAGATCTGGGTTTAATCCATCGTTATTTTGCTTCACCACGCCACCCCAGTTCAGACATAGCCATATGCAAATCAGTCTTGACCCTGTGCCTCATGGGAACAGTCCAGACCGAACTGCCAAGCCATGTCTTCCCTGGACCGGAATCAAGCATCCTAGGACCGCTTTCAGGCTATCAGCCTTCATCAGCCAGGATAGCTTGACTCCAGTGGCATAGTGAGCACGGGACCCACGTCTGGGCATACCCTTCCCACTTAGGGCGAAATGCAAAACACACAAGATGATGGACGGAATGCTGCACATTGGCAAACATTCACCCCCAGTCACAGATCTGGGTTTAATCCATCGTTATTTTGCTTCACCACGCCACCCCAGTTCAGACATAGCCATATGCAAATCAGTCTTGACCCTGTGCCTCATGGGAACAGTCCAGACCGAACTGCAAAGCCATGTCTTCCCTGGACCGGAATCAAGCATCCTAGGACCGGTTTCAGGCTATCAGCCTTCATCAGCAAGGATAGCTTGACTCCAGTGGCGTAGTGAGCACGGGACCCACGTCTGGGCATACCCTTCCCACTTAGGGCGAAATGCAAAACACACAAGATGATGGACGGAATGCTGCACATTGGCAAACATTCACCCCCAGTCACAGATCTGGGTTTAATCCATCGTTATTTTGCTTCACCACGCCACCCCAGTTCAGACATAGCCATATGCAAATCAGTCTTGACCCTGTGCCTCATGGGAACAGTCCAGACCGAACTGCCAAGCCATGTCTTCCCTGGACCGGAATCAAGCATCCTAGGACCGGTTTCAGGCTATCAGCCTTCATCAGCCAGGATAGCTTGACTCCAGTGGCGTAGTGAGCACGGGACCCACGTCTGGGCAAACCCTTCCCACTTAGGGCGAAATGCAAAACACACAAGATGATGGACGGAATGCTGCACATTGGCAAACATTCACCCCCAGTCACAGATCTGGGTTTAATCCATCGTTATTTTGCTTCACCACGCCACCCCAGTTCAGACATAGCCATATGCAAATCAGTCTTGACCCTGTGCCTCATGGGAACAGTCCAGACCGAACTGCCAAGCCATGTCTTCCCTGGACCGGAATCAAGCATCCTAGGACCGGTTTCAGGCTATCAGCCTTCATCAGCCAGGATAGCTTGACTCCAGTGGCGTAGTGAGCACGGGACCCACGTCTGGGCAAACCCTTCCCACTTAGGCGAAATGCAAAACACACAAGATGATGGACGGAATGCTGCACATTGGCAAACATTCACCCCCAGTCACAGATCTGGGTTTAATCCATCGTTATTTTGCTTCACCACGCCACCACAGTTCAGACATAGCCATATGCAAATCAGTCTTGACCCTGTGCCTCATGGGAACAGTCCAGACCGAACTGCCAAGCCATGTCTTCCCTGGACCGGAATCAAGCATCCTAGGACCGGTTTCAGGCTATCAGCCTTCACCAGCCACGATAGCTTGACTCCAGTGGCGTAGTGAACACGGGACCCACGTCTGGGCATACCCTTCCCACTTAGGGCGAAATGCAAAACACACAAGATGATGGACGGAATGCTGCACATTGGCAAACATTCACCCCCAGTCACAGATCTGGGTTTAATCCATCGTTATTTTGCTTCACCACGCCACCCCAGTTCAGACATAGCCATATGCAAATCAGTCTTGACCCTGTGCCTCATGGGAACAGTCCAGACCGAACTGCCAAGCCATGTCTTCCCTGGACCGGAATCAAGCATCCTAGGACCGGTTTCAGGCTATCAGCCTTCATCAGCCAGGATAGCTTGACTCCAGTGGCGTAGTGAGCACGGGACCCACGTCTGGGCATACCCTTCCCACTTCGGGCGAAATGCAAAACACACAAGATGATGGACGGAATGCTGCACATTGGCAAACATTCACCCCCAGTCACAGATCTGGGTTTAATCCATCGTTATTTTGCTTCACCACGCCACCCCAGTTCAGACATAGCCATATGCAAATCAGTCTTGACCCTGTGCCTCATGGGAACAGTCCAGTCCGAACTGCCAAGCCATGTCTTCCCTGGACCGGAATCAAGCATCCTAGGACCGGTTTCAGGCTATCAGCATTCATCAGCCAGGATAGCTTGACTCCAGTGGCATAGTGAGCACGGGACCCACGTCTGGGCATACCCTTCCCACTTAGGGCGAAATGCAAAACACACAAGATGATGGACGGAATGCTGCACATTGGCAAACATTCACCCCCAGTCACAGATCTGGGTTTAATCCATCGTTATTTTGCTTCACCACGCCACCCCAGTTCAGACATAGCCATATGCAAATCAGTCTTGACCCTGTGCCTCATGGGAACAGTCCAGACCGAACTGCCAAGCCATGTCTTCCCTGGACCGGAATCAAGCATCCTAGGACCGGTTTCAGGCTATCAGCCTTCATCAGCCAGGATAGCTTGACTCCAGTGGCGTAGTGAGCACGGGACCCACGTCTGGGCAAACCCTTCCCACTTAGAGCGAAATGCAAAACACACAAGATGATGGACGGAATGCTGCACATTGGCAAACATTCACCCCCAGTCACAGATCTGGGTTTAATCCATCGTTATTTTGCTTCACCACGCCACCCCAGTTCAGACATAGCCATATGCAAATCAGTCTTGACCCTGTGCCTCATGGGAACAGTCCAGACCGAACTGCCTAGCCATGTCTTCCCTGGACCAGAATCAAGCATCCTAGGACCGGTTTCAGGCTATCAGCCTTCACCAGCCAGGATAGCTTGACTCCAGTGGCGTAGTGAACACGGGACCCACGTCTGGGCATACCCTTCCCACTTAGGGCGAAATGCAAAACACACAAGATGATGGACGGAATGCTGCACATTGGCAAACATTCACCCCCAGTCACAGATCTGGGTTTAATCCATCGTTATTTTGCTTCACCACGCCACCCCAGTTGAGACATAACCATATGCAAATCAGTCTTGACCCTGTGCCTCATGGGAACAGTCCAGACCGAACTGCCAAGCCATGTCTTCCCTGGACCGGAATCAAGCATCCTAGGACCGGTTTCAGGCTATCAGCCTTCATCAGCCAGGATAGCTTGACTCCAGTGGCGTAGTGAGCACGGGACCCACGTCTGGGCATACCCTTCCCACTTAGGGCGAAATGCAAAACACACAAGATGATGGACGGAATGCTGCACATTGGCAAACATTCACCCCCAGTCACAGATCTGGGTTTAATCCATCGTTATTTTGCTTCACCACGCCACCCCAGTTCAGACATAGCCATATGCAAATCAGTCTTGACCCTGTGCCTCATGGGAACAGTCCAGACCGAACTGCCAAGCCATGTCTTCCCTGGACCGGAATCAAGCATCCTAGGACCGGTTTCAGGCTATCAGCCTTCATCAGCCAGGATAGCTTGACTCCAGTGGCGTAGTGAGCACGGGACCCACGTCTGGGCATACCCTTCCCACTTAGGGCGAAATGCAAAACACACAAGCTGATGGACGGAATGCTGCACATTGGCAAACATTCACCCCCAGTCACAGTTCTGGGTTTAATCCATCGTTATTTTGCTTCACCACGCCACCCCAGTTCAGACATAGCCATATGCAAATCAGTCTTGACCCAGTGCCTCATGGGAACAGTCCAGACCAAACTGCCAAGCCATGTCTTCCCTGGACCGGAATCAAGCATCCTAGGACCGGTTTCAGGCTATCAGCCTTCATCAGCCAGGATAGCTTGACTCCAGTGGCGTAGTGAGCACGGGACCCACGTCTGGGCATACCCTTCCCACTTAGAGCGAAATGCAAAACACACAAGATGATGGACGGAATGCTGCACATTGGCAAACATTCACCCCCAGTCACAGATCTGGGTTTAATCCATCGTTATTTTGCTTCACCACGCCACCCCAGTTCAGACATAGCCATATGCAAATCAGTCTTGACCCTGTGCCTCATGGGAACAGTCCAGACCGAACTGCCAAGCCATGTCTTCCCTGGACCAGAATCAAGCATCCTAGGACCGGTTCCAGGCTATCAGCCTTCATCAGCCAGGATAGCTTGACTCCAGTGGCGTAGCGAGCACGGGACCCACGTCTGGGCATACCCTTCCCACTTAGGGCGAAATGCAAAACACACAAGATGATGGACGGAATGCTGCACATTGGCAAACATTCACCCCCAGTCACAGATCTGGGTTTAATCCATCGTTATTTTGCTTCACCACGCCACCCCAGTTGAGACATAACCATATGCAAATCAGTCTTGACCCTGTGCCTCATGGGAACATTCCAGACCGAACTGCCAAGCCATGTCTTCCCTGGACCGGAATCAAGCATCCTAGGACCGGTTTCAGGCTATCAGCCTTCATCAGCCAGGATAGCTTGACTCCAGTGGCGTAGTGAGCACGGGACCCACGTCTGGGCATACCCTTCCCACTTAGGGCGAAATGCAAAACACACAAGATGATGGACGGAATGCTGCACATTGGCAAACATTCACCCCCAGTCACAGATCTGGGTTTAATCCATCGTTATTTTGCTTCACCACGCCACCCCAGTTCAGACATAGCCATATGCAAATCAGTCTTGACCCTGTGCCTCATGCGAACAGTCCAGACCGAACTGCCAAGCCATGTCTTCCCTGGACCGGAATCAAGCATCCTAGGACCGGTTTCAGGCTATCAGCCTTCATCAGCCAGGATAGCTTGACTCCAGTGGCGTAGTGAGCACGGGACCCACGTCTGGGCATACCCTTCCCACTTAGGGCGAAATGCAAAACACACAAGATGATGGACGGAATGCTGCACATTGGCAAACATTCACCCCCAGTCACAGATCTGGGTTTAATCCATCATTATTTTGCTTCACCACGCCACCCCAGTTCAGACATAGCCATATGCAAATCAGTCTTGACCCTGTGCCTCATGGGAACAGTCCAGACCGAACTGCCAAGCCATGTCTTCCCTGGACCGGAATCAAGCATTCTAGGACCGGTTTCAGGCTATCAGCCTTCATCAGCCAGGATAGCTTGACTCCAGTGGCGTAGTGAGCACGGGACCCACGTCTGGGCATACCCTTCCCACTTAGCGCGAAATGCAAAACACACAAGATGATGGACGGAATGCTGCACATTGGCAAACATTCACCCCCAGTCACAGATCTGGGTTTAATCCATCATTATTTTGCTTCACCACGCCACCCCAGTTCAGACATAGCCATATGCAAATCAGTCTTGACCCAGTGCCTCATGGGAACAGTCCAGACCGAACTGCCAAGCCATGTCTTCCCTGGACCGGAATCAAGCATCCTAGGACCGGTTTCAGGCTATCAGCCTTCATCAGCCAGGATAGCTTGACTCCAGTGGCGTAGTGAGCACGGGACCCACGTCTGTGCATACCCTTCCCACTTAGGGCGAAATGCAAAACACACAAGATGATGGACGGAATGCTGCACATTGGCAAACATTCACCCCCAGTCACAGATCTGGGTTTAATCCATTGTGCAGCATTCCGTCCATCATCTTGTGTGTTTTTCATTTCGCCCTATGTGGGAAGGGTATGCCCAGACGTGGGCCCGTGCTCACTACGCCACTGGAGTCAAGCTATCCTGGCTGATGAAGGCTGATAGCCTGAAACCGGTCCTAGGATGCTTGATTCCGGTCCAGGGAAGACATGGCTTGGCAGTTCGGTCTGGACTGTTCCCATGAGGCACTGGGTCAAGACTGATTTGCATATGGCTATGTCTGAACTGGGGTGGCGTGGTGAAGCAAAATAACGATGGATTAAACCCAGATCTGTGACTGGGGTGAATGTTTGCCAATGTGCAGCATTCCATCCATCATCTTGTGTGTTTTGCATTTCGCCCTAAGTGGGAAGGGTATGCCCAGACGTGGGTCCCGTGCTCACTACGCCACTGGAGTCAAGCTATCCTGGCTGATGAAGGCTGATAGCCTGAAACCGGTCCTAGAATGCTTTATTCGGTCCAGGGAAGACATGGCTTGGCAGTTCGGTCTGGACTGTTCCCATGAGGCACAGGGTCAAGACTGATTTGCATATGGCTATGTCTGAACTGGGGTGGCGTGGTGAAGCAAAATAACGATGGATTAAACCCAGATCTGTGACTGGGGTGAATGTTTGCCAATGTGCAGCATTCCGTCCATCATCTTGTGTGTTTTGCATTTCGCCCTACGTGGGAAGGGTATGCCCAGACGTGGGTCCCGTGCTCACTATGCCACTGTAGTCAAGCTATCCTGGCTGATGAAGGCTGATAGCCTGAAACCGGTCCTAGGACGCTTGATTCCGGTCCAGGCAAGACATGGCTTGGCAGTTCAGTCTGGACTGTTCCCATGAGGCACAGTGTCAAGACTGATTTGCATATGGCTATGTCTGAACTGGGGTGGCGTGGTGAAGCAAAATAACGATGGATTAAACCCAGATCTGTGACTGAGGGTGAATGTTTGCCAATGTGCAGCATTCGTCCATCATCTTGTGTGTTTTGCATTTCGCCCTATGTGGGAAGGGTATGCCCAGACGTGGGTCCCGTGCTCACTACGCCACTGGAGTCAAGCTATCCTGGCTGATGAAGGCTGATAGCCTGAGACCGGTCCTAGGATGCTTGATTCCGGTCCAGGGAAGACATGGCTTGGCAGTTCGGTCTGGACTGTTCCCATGAGGCACTGGGTCAAGACTGATTTGCATATGGCTATGTCTGAACTGGGGTGGCGTGGTGAAGCAAAATAGCGATGGATTAAACCCAGATCTGTGACTGGGGTGAATGTTTGCCAATGTGCAGCATTCCGTCCATCATCTTGTGTGTTTTGCATTTCGCCCTAAGTGGAAGGGTATGCCCAGACGTGGGTCCCGTGCTCACTACGCCACTGGAGTCAAGCTATCCTGGCTGATGAAGGCTGATAGCCTGAACCGGTCCTAGGATGCTTGATTCCGGTCCAGGGAAGACATGGCTTGGCAGTCCGGTCTGGACTGTTCCCATGAGGCACAGGGTCAAGACTGATTTGCATATGGCTATGTCTGAACTGGGTGGCGTGGTGAAGCAAAATAACGATGGATTAAACCCAGATCTGTGACTGGGGTGAATGTTTGCCAATGTGCAGCATTCCGTCCATCATCTTGTGTGTTTTGCATTTCGCCTACGTGGGAAGGGTATGCCCAGACGTGGGTCCCGTGCTCACTATGCCACTGTAGTCAAGCTATCCTGGCTGATGAAGGCTGATAGCCTGAAACCGGTCCTAGGATGCTTGATTCCGGTCCAGGAAGACATGGCTTAGCAGTTCGGTCTGGACTGTTCCCATGAGGCACAGGGTCAAGACTGATTTGCATATGGCTATGTCTGAACTGGGGTGGCGTGGTGAAGCAAAATAACGATGAATTAAACCCAGATCTCTGACTGGGGGTGAATGTTTGCCAATGTGCAGCATTCCGTCCATCATCTTGTGTGTTTTGCATTTCGCCCTATGTGGGAAGGGTATGCCCAGACGTGGGTCCCGTGCTCACTACGCCACTGGAGTCAAGCTATCCTGGCTGATGAAGGCTGATAGCCTGAAACCGGTCCTAGGATGCTTGATTCGGTCCAGGAAGACATGGCTTGGCAGTTCGGTCTGGACTGTTCCCATGAGGCATAGGGTCAAGACTGATTTGCATATGGCTATGTCTGAACTGGGGTGGCATGGTGAAGCAAAATAACGATGGATTAAACCCAGATCTGTGACTGGGGGTGAATGTTTGCCAATGTGCAGCATTCCGTCCATCATCTTGTGTGTTTGACATTGCACATGCACCCATGACAATCCCATGGGTGGTGGTGGGAACCAAGGTGCAGAAACACATCACACATGGCCACTCAACAAGATTCCTGAATGTTTGACACACTGCACACTATGCTGTACATGGACATGACGGCAATACCACACCAACCAATGGGATCCCAGCCACAGTCCCACACCAAAGAAGAAGCCAAGGTCACCCACAAAGAACACACATAGACAACTACCAACATTGCAGCCCTGACCCTGAGGAGTGCCAGCAGTCACACACACAACGTGTCACAGTCACTGAAAGCTAACACAAACTGGAAATCACATGACAGGTGTAAACAACAAGTGCCAAGGGGAATCCTGACTGTGACCCATCTGCGTCTGCCCACAAACTCAGCCCTGACAGCAAACACACCTATGGGTGACACCCTGATGACCAGTAATGTGCCATGCACCCACATCACAGAGAACCCAGGGAGAAGACTTTGGGGGAACATAGGTCAACTCAGCAAGCATCACAAACAGGAACACCACTAGGGATCCCAGCATGCACAGCAAAATGGAAGTGAACACACAGACATGCTCATACAACACACACCTTGGGCGCAGGCGATGTCACAGGAGTACACACTGCCATGAGGAGACTCCACTCCTGTGTGAGGAAAGCTGTGCCATATGTTGCCTCAGTAGGGCTCCATCATGTCAGCAGAACACTTGGTCACACAGTCAACAATTTGCACCAAATGAAGGCTCCCGTCACATCAGCCTGGTCATGGGAGTGTCAACGAAATCATCAGCACAGATCCAACACACATGTATAGCAAGTTGCACTGACAACACAGATGAGTCCTTCCCCATTGATGCCCAAACCTGCATGTCCAGTGGAGATGGCCACACGGTCAGGGAAGTAGACTAATTGAACAATGGCAAGCACAACAGATGTGCAGGGGTGGAAGCCACAGATGTGACATTGCTAATGTAAGTAGGAAATCCCATTGCCAAATATTGAAAACATGACACCCTCAGATGCTGCTAAGGATGACATGGATACACCACAGGATAGGACACATTCCCCCTGGACCACATGGGTTCCTGAACAGTAACACTTCATTTTCATGAGACCAAATAACACCATCACTGCAGCAAGGGCATGGTTAGCATCATCAACATCATGTACATCAGAAGCAAAAGCACTAGAGAACAGAAAGTTGCTTTATTCAGCATATGTGGGTTCAAAAGTTGAAGTCCAGTAAAAAGAAACAAAGGCCAATGGCCAGTCCATCCTGAAAGTCAAAACAGGGTGACAGTGGCAGATGTCACCCTACGCATGCCTGCACTGATAAAAACCAGGGACAATCCCCTCGGAGGGGTATACGGGGGGGCAGGCCAGGCACCGCAGGGACAGGATCAGGGCTCACCAGAAGGAGGCAGGGAAGGGGTGGTGGGTGCTGGAGAGCCACTGACAACTGCAGTGGAGGTGTCTGACATGGTGTGTGCCGGCACAACTGGGGGGCATGACTCAGATGATGTGGGTGCCGGCATGACTGCAGTGGACTGTGCAGATGGAGTGGACAGGTTCCCCACTGCAGTGCCCAAGTCAGACAGGGTGGTAGTGGACTCCACTGCAGTGCCTACCTCCAGGGGAGGAGAATGGGGATCAGGTAAGGTGGGCAGGACAGAGGGGGAGGGCACTGTCTCCACACCAGTGGCACAGACAAGTGCAGCGGGGGGTGTGGGGCCGGAAGAGCAAGTGGCAGGGGGAGAAGGCCTGATCTTTTGGGGGATGGTGTATCTGTGGGTGGGGGAACCTGGGGCAGGGTGTGGTGGGGGCACCTGTGGAGTGGGTGCCTGAGGGATGGAGGAAGGAGACTTGGTGCCTGAGCTGCAGGGCGGCGGCGGGGTCTTGCTCTTCCGGGTCCGGGGGACTTGTGGATGGGGGCGTCAGTCGGTCTGTGCCTGGGGAGGGTGTCCGGGGGCGAGGGGCACTCTGCTCCGTGTGTGTGGGCTTCCTCTTCCCCCTGAATGCTGGATCAGCTGGATCGGAGGGGAAGAGGCCGAGGTCACTGAGGAAGAGCCGCTGTGTCTTTGGGGTTGCAGGTGAGGCAAGGGAGGGGGCTTTGGAGGGAGAGGCAACTGAGGACTGCGCAGTGCTCGTGGATGCGTGTGTGTGTGCCTGGGCCCCATCCCCTGTGAGTGTGGTTTCAGTCCCCTGACTGTGCGTGCGTGTGCGTCTTGTTTGTGGTGTGTGTGTCTGTGTGCTGCTCGTGTCTGTGCTGGTATGTGCCTGTGCCGGTGTGTATGTGCTTGGGACAGGTAAGGTGCTGGGGAGTGTGGATGGGGCAGAGGCAGGAGGGGTGAGGGACTGTTAGAGGAGGGACACTGCTGCCGTCAGGGAGGAGTCCATGGACCTATTGGCCCTCTGTAGGGCAGACTTGCCCGATGAGATGCCCTCCATGAACGACACCAGCTGAGTCAACAGAGTGGTGTGTGCATGGAGGACACTCAGCATCGCTGTCTGCCCTACATGGAGCTGGCGAAGGAGGTACACAGACTCCTCACTCAGGGCAGCAGGGGACACAGGGGCAGGGGTGCGGTGCCTGGCCCGAAGGAGACACGCTCCCGAACATGGGAGCCTCCACGGACCTCGGGAATGGGAGCCGATGGGAGGGCGGTGGTGGTGGTGGTGGTGGTGGCGGGGACAGCAACACTAGCTGGGGTGTGGTGGCTGCTGACACCCGCATCCACAAGGGAGTCATCCTCCGAGCTGCTGTGGTCCTCAGCTGAGGTGGATGGTGCTGAGGACTCCTCGGTGTGGCTCCCCTCGCCCTCCGTGCCACTGGGTCCCTCCGACCCCTCCTCGGCTGCTGACCCAGTCTGGCTCTGCGGCTCCTCCTGGTCCGTGGAGCTGTCCCCTCCTGTGGCCGTGGATGTATCTGCAAACAATAGGGAAACAGACAGACATCAGTCACCTGCACCGAACGCACACACCACAGTAAGTACAGCACATTACAGAGCAAGCCTGAAGGAGGGTCCAGAAGGTCCCGTATTACCATTTAACAAGAAACCCATTTCTGATTTTGCACTACCCACCAAACATGATACTCCTAGATAGGCCCTACCAGGCAGGCTCAGATAGAATGTCTTAAATTGTCCACTTTCCCTTGTCCTGGTAGCACATCTCACATAAGCCCAAGCCCAGCTCCCTAGATAAACCATATCTTACATAGGACCAAGCATACCTTCCTAGATACAAATGTGTAGGCCCAAAATCCAGTGACTCTTGCTCTCATTTTATAATAATAATCAAACAGACCGCGTAGGCCTCACTGATCTGCTAGCAGAGATCTGTTCCATCCACCGAGAGACAATATCAGCCCCCTCTTGTAACTTTCCACAGTTACGAGAATAAGAGTGGCCCCCACCCACGTGACAATCTGTTGGAACATCTGGCAGTGTCACATGCAAGATTTGCGATATTCTTAGCTATGAAACTTTCCGCGCTTGCTTAATTGAAACTCAAGGCGGCAACGTGACCAAGAATTAATATATTAAATATTAATTCTGAGCATTTTTTACGGTAAAAGTTATCCTTTGTTTACTTTTTGCGGTCAAGAACACTGACCATCTGCTAAACGCCCTGTTCCATCATGATGCCACTTCTCGGTTTTATATCAAACTTTCCAGTTACTGTAAGCGGGCGGTTAAGTGGCCTGCGTCAGATCTCGTGTCAAGCGTGGGTGTAAGTTCTGCATTAAGTTCTGCATTTAACCATATAAAAGAGCCTCCCGGCCAATGCAGCTCTGAATTCTCTGCGCATCAATCTGACTGCATAAGAGGTTCCCGATCGATCGTCCGTGTGACTGGGCCTAGAACTCCAACTTCCAAGGTGGTAATACTCTTTTCTGATAATTCAGCCTTTTTGGCTTTGACAACCTATCTAATGGCATAGCCTATTGGCTTTGTCAGCCTATCTGATTATTTTGCCTTTTGGCTTTGTCAGCTCAACTAAATATCAGCCTATTGGCTTTGTCAGCCCCTCTAATAATTTAGCCTTTTGGCTTTGACAGTCTATCTAATTCAGCTCATTCTAACCCAAGCCATTGCATTTATTTTAGGTTAAATTGCGTAGTCTTGAATGGTGTTGCTTTCTTAATAAAAGATTAGCTGTTCAGGCACTAGCCTGAACATCTTCTTTAAAATCAGGGTTGCTCTTTAGGCAGCTGCTCACAGCACAATATTTTAGTCATACATTCGCTTCCTTTGAACAATTGATTTGTGACATTGTCAATGCATTTATTTTTCATCCTGCTCAAGTGTTGATGGGCAACTTTTAAATTGAATTGCTTTTATGCTTTTGAACTGTTTAAAATAAAAGTCACTGTGTTTTACATCGTGGTTTCTTCTTTCCAAGTGAACGAACAGCAGAGGGGTCAGGCTCTCTGTAGTCGGTAAGCAGAAGGGTGTGTCCACCAAAAATATTACCCTCTCTCAGCTGGCAACCACGAATATCCTGGACTCGTTACGCGGGTCGTCTACGGTGAGGTCTTGGGACGCATGCTGGGGTTACACCTGTCTGGCTGTCTCTCGGGCTCTCCTCTCCCCACGTCCACCGGGGCAAGTCAGGGATATTTTTACTTTTTTCCTTGCCTTTGCCTCAGGTTGTGGCGTGTGTGGGGTGGTGGGTCAGCCTGCATTTGCCACCTGGGGTCTCCCCTCTCTGTGCTCCTTTGCCCCCCTGTGGTTGACTGACATGCCTCGACGTCCTCTTTGTGGCTGGTCACATCTTCCCGAGGCTCTTTGGTGTTTTTCCCTCTGCTACCACTAATTTTGTCGTGGTTTCCTTCTATCTGCATTTTCTTGTCAACATTTATTTTAGCTCTTATTGTCTTTGCCTTTTTACGAATATTGTGCTTTCCTTTCCATTGCCGTTTCCTGATGCTTGGGGTTTGAGTCCTGACCACGTGCTTGGTCGAATTCTGGCATGGTGCACATGCACATGCGTTTGCAGGTTTTTCATGTTTACACATTTTCCCACATGTGCTTTTTAAGGTTTGCCTTGCTCAGTGATGCTTGAGGTTTGAGTCCTGGTCAGTTTTACCTGGCCGAATTCTGGCATGCTGCACGCACACTTGGTGCGCACATGCGTTTGCTGTTTTCTCATGTTTTAAATTTTGACGCACATTTGATATTTACAAGCACTTTTTTCTGTCTTCCATTTCTTATCGAATTGTTTATGTTGCACAGCTGTGGGCTGTTGCGCTTTTGACTTGGTGCATAAGTGGCACACGTTTTTGTAGTGTTGTCGCACTTTTCAATTTAGGGTGTGTCCCGCCGCCATTTTGTATGCTCTCGCCGCCATTTTGTATTCATATTTACATTTTGTGTTATTAATTTTTTACCTTTTATGTTTCATCTTCTGTACTCTTTCATTGCATCTTTTATTTATTCGTCCTTTTTCTCCTTCCCTTCCTTCTCTTTCAGCTGCTCTTCGTCTTTTTTCCTCACACTTTCCTCATATCATATATTATCATTTTCTTTCTTCCTTTACACCTTACAACACCATTCTATTTCTTTTCGGTGTCAATGCGCCCCTCTTTCGTCAGGGTTCTTTCCTGTGTATTCACGCATTCATTCTTCGCACTCTATACTTCGTCCCTCTCTGATTCAGTTTTACATGGCTTGGGTGCTTTTCTATTTTTATCTCTTAGATTTATCTCGCTCTCTCAACGGCGCCTATCTTCCTTATTAGCTGCGCCACTCCAGAAAGAGGAACTAACCACTTCGAGCTCTGTGGCCCAGTCTGACATTGACCCCGCCTTTTTCTGCTTTCTGCCTTTACAAAACGAGGAAGTGAGCCTCGCAGCTTCACTGTAGTCACCTCGCCCCTCCTTCTTTCTTCTCAGTTTGGTCTCTCATTACACATTGTTGTTTTGATCGTTATTATTTTTTTAAATGCATTTCATTTATTTAATAATTGTTTATTTGTTGTCCATTGTGTCTGTTTCTTGTGCTTCGTTTTATTAAACATTTAGTAGCCCTGCTGTCCCACCACACATCTGTTGCTGAACTGCCAGCTCCACACTCATTTAGCCGAGTGGCAGACTGCTAGTTATTTTTGTTGACTCAATTGCCCCCACTTTTCCTCACTATTAAGGGCAGTTGCGCCAGGTAGCTGTTGTCTGGATTGCCTTGCCTTTAACACCTAGCCGCAATCCCGCTAAGTAGTTGCACTTATTTTCAGTACACATTGCACGCACATTGCGCCTCTTTTCTGTCTCTCACACCTTTTGCCTACCACTTGCCTACGCCAATTGGTAGCCAAGGGGGGTGGAGGTGTATCTCCATTCCTCTTGTCCGTCCCCTTAAACAACCCCCCCCAGTATGTCCCCTGACCCCCCGCAAATTATTAATCTCCTTATTCATTCAGTACGTGGAACTGCCATTCATTCAGTACGTGGAACTGCCACAGCGGTATACCACACCGGTCTTGATCACTTTATCCCCCTCACGCGCCATCAAAGCGAAGTTCTCGCAGCTACTTGGGACATCTTAGAGGTTGACTTTACACCCACTACAGAACTCCGCCTTTCATTCTTGTCTCTCGTAGACTTACCTCTCTCAGGCACCGCTTCTTCCCAACCACCACCACCACCAGACACCACCCGCCCGATCTTTTGTGGCCTGCCCACTCCTCTAATTCACCTTCGCGCTCCCCACCCTCTTTAGGGTCCTCTGTTTCTCTTGCTAATTCGCCCCCTACTATTGCCATAGACGACGAGTCCAATACTGACTCTGCGCAGTCCACGGCATCCTCTGAAGAGGCAACACTCCCTAGCATTACTGCCCCTGCCCCCCTACGGTATCAGCATCAGCACCTAGTATTGCTCTCCACCAACCACTGCCTCCGGCTACCGAGTCCCCATTCCTCTTGGCACTCCTGCAGGACTATTCAGTGGATCTAGAGGACTCTGTCCCAGACATCCTCATTGTGCCTCCCCGGCAAGCTCACCCCCGCATTTTCAGTCACTATAAGGAATGAGTACCCAGTCTCCTGACAGTACAGCTTCTCCCATTTTTGTATACCTAGTTAATAATATCGTTGTGGGTCTTTCCACTGGACACCCATCCTCCTTTTGTCACCTTACACCCTTAGCAAGCACTGTCCTTCTCACTATATTCCAAATTTTAGAGATTGACTATACCCAACCACAGCAGATAACGCTTTCACTAGCACCATCCTTCCCGCACCTTCCGCATCCCACTGTTACTAAACATAAAGAACAAAAACATTCCAAGCACTGACAGTTTAGGGAACACTCCACAATTACTGGTCCCCATGAATAGGATTATAGGTACCACGGTTCATAGGACATCGGATTACATTTACATACGCATTCGCCTAATAGCGCCAGGTTTGGACATACCCTCCACACTTGTTACAAATTATCCACGCAACCCGCTACAAAGTAAAGTAATTGCTGGTCTCTCTCGTAGCCGGCTCCAATTTCCTGACTTCTCCCCTAACGGAATATACACCGGACCACAGGAACTGGAATTAAGACAAGCATTATATCACATTATCAGTAGCGCAATAGGAGAGGAATTGATAATAGACGCCATTCCCTCCACCTCTGCCACTGAGCCCACTCCTGCCACTGAGCCCACTCCTGCCACTGAACACACCTCTGCCACTGAGCCCACTCCTGCCACTGAACACTCTCCTGCCACCTAATTGCATTTCTTTCAAACCAGCGACATTCACCCTCAAAGCATTGTGCTTTAAAATAACACTCATGAATGGCATAGTAAGCTCTACAGTGTATAAAACGTTTACCCACTTTCACATCTTTTTCATCATATATCCCCCTGGAGCGCTACTCACCGCTATATTATCTAGCACGTGGCCAAGGCACCCTCTCCAAAGTCATATTGCTGAAGCTTGCTTTGGCGGCCAGCTTTCCTTTCCTCTTTACACCCAAGCACAAGAGCGAGACTTACAGGACGGTGTGTATGATATTGTCATTCAGGCAGTAGCGCAAGAACTCATCAGAGACATTGGCCCTAGCACCTGAGAAAACGCGCTCCGGTAATTTAGGCCTTGCCTAGAGCGCCCCCTGTTAAACACACCAACATGGCCACTCCACTCCAACATGTCTTAAAAACATTCGGAGGCCAGGAACACCATATACTAAAGCACTGCCGTGAGCTTCATAAGCGTACGGCGAAAATGACTCATCCTTGGCCCTCAGAGGGAAGCTTTGACCCAATCATACTAGAGCATGCCACCACCTTTCTAGACACCAAGTACTCTGGCACTAAGTTACAGAAAAGAAAGGCTACTTTAGATCTCTGGCGCATTTTTAAAGACAAGGCTCAAACACACTCTGACTCC
The DNA here is from genome assembly GCA_963921515.1 of Calotriton arnoldi. Lineage (NCBI taxonomy): Eukaryota > Metazoa > Chordata > Amphibia > Caudata > Salamandridae > Calotriton > Calotriton arnoldi. The sequence goes on from CAWUFW010016142.1 coordinate 27,959, forward strand.
ACACCCCCAGCTATACCCAATGCTCCGCCCCACCGCCTTACCACTTCAGCGGTATGTATACCGAGCTCACTAACAAGGAACAACCTGAGCTGCCAGTTACCACTAATGATTCTCCGGCTGCTGGCTTCCAATCAATACCAAATGAGGCATCTTCCTCACCGCACCTCGGCCCAGAATTACACATCACACAGATTGAGGAATTTCAGGCTTCCCACACGTCACCTAGCCACCCGTACCACCCCGTGGACAGACCACTGGCTCCGCCCACGCCCCCCAGTGATGTATACCCTGACCTGACAGACCTGCGCAACATACACCTGCCTCTCCCCAACGGTACAGTAAGGGAGACAGCGGTATCAGGTATCCCAGGCTTCATAGATGCACAGCAATCACTAAAATTTACACCAACAGTCAATACTGCACACCCCCGCCCAGGTGAAGAGGATGAGGAAGGCTCTGACTCTGCCTCTCAAGCATCATCTCGTCACTTGGACTCTGACTCTGCCTCTCAGGCAGCGTCTCGTCACTTGCGCTCACCTGTCATTGTCGTCCGTGACATTGGCCCTAAAGGCGACACTGTCACTAACCCCTTCCGTGACACTGACACTCAACAAGCACCTGTCCTTAACCCCTTCCTTGACACCGGCACACACCTGTTCCCAAGGTCTCACCTCCCATCACAAACTAGCATGCCTTACATGGCTACTGCACCCTCTGGTGAGGTACCAGGATCTGGCCTCATGACAGACCAGCAACAGCTCATTGAGTTCCCCGTCCCACCATTGTTGTGCATGACGGAGGGACAGTGTGTTCCTCTCACTGGTCTTCCCTCCTCATATGGCAATTATAGACAGAATACAGACTTGAGCAAAAGCACCAGCATGGAGAGTATCTCACAGCAGTGCCTTGAGGACGAACAGACACCCATGCATCAACCACCTTGCCACGCAGCACAGGTAAACTCGATTAGACGCTTGTCATTTAAATTAGAGAACATGAACAAAAGCATTACGGACATAATGTCAAAGGTCAACACACCAACACCACCCTCACCCACGCTGCACAACCTCGTGCAACACCACCGAAAGACAATTATCAGTAGGAATGGGGACGGGAGTACACAATATCGCCTTGATGAGCACCCCCACCGCTCTGACGCTGCCGCCTCTGGAATAACACAAACACTCACCAACACACACCAAGACCACCAATTCCCAACAGCATTAGGACGGGATAAGACACCCCCACGGGTGCTAGAAGGCCACAATCCCATGTTTGGTGACATCCCAAGATATTGTGGACTCCAACAGGAACAAGACAGAGTGGTAAGAAGTAAGGTTAGGACCACCGAAGCACAAAGACTTAAAGTCTTGGGGACACATGGACGCCCAGACGACATACTATATGACGTCTCGGGCTCTGCTTCCATGCGCACCATTAGGATGAAAAATAGACACAACATAAGTCTCAGCAGACCATGTCCACCAAAAACTAGCAATGATCTCACTCCCAATGAGATAGTGACATTAGGAGAAGGTTCAGATTATGCAGTTAACCCCTTTTCAGACGACTTGGCAGGCTGGTCAGAGCCCTTAGCACCGCAAATGCTCCCTTGGCCAAGAGACGGCTCCTTTGAGCCCCAGTACATGGCAACGGCAGTTGAATGTATCCTCAAAGGACTAGGAGATGAGGATTGGGACTATGACTACATGAGGGAGAGCCTCAAAGTCTGGCAAAAATATGCTCGCCAGCATGACTATACAGGACCCACAGCGCAACGCCCTGGGGTCATGCGCCAAATGCCACTGCTGTACAAAAATGTCACTGATCCCCCATCTATATCCCATGGTCCACACTAGACAAAGAAAATGTCAAAAAGGCACTCCCACCCCTCACTGAGGGTGTGGGAAAATGGATTGCAGCTTTTGAAAATTGCACCACAGGTAACAACATAGCCATAGGAGATGTAAAAAGCCTGCTGATCTCCCTCATGGGAGAAGACGCAGAAGATCTCTTCACACGTATCAATGCCAATCTTACAAAAACAAACACCAAACATGATGGTGTTTCCTTTAATGAGATTAGAACAAAAGCATGGACTGAGTTGCGCAGGAAATTCCCTGATGTTCCCGACATTGGGGCTCTATTGTCACAGACCATGCAACCAAATGAAGACCCTGCCAACTATCTTTCCAGAATGAAAGAAAAATGGCACCAGGAGTTAGGGCAACGCTGGGACGCAGCTGGAGGGTATGGGAGATTATTTTATCACACAATAAAGAAAGGTTTACCCACTGAAGTGCAGGAAAAATTAGATGGCATTGTAGCAATGGAATGCAAGCCATGGGCTGAAATACAAGACCACATTATAAATTACTGCAAAAAGAGACAGGAACAGGAGAAGGTTAGACAGCTGGCAATAGAGAATGCTGCTGCCAAGTTGGTACAGCAGAAACTTAATAAGAAAAAAGACAATGTTGACGCAGTCATGCTTGCAGCACCGGTCACTCAAATGACAGCAGTAACATCCTTCCCCCAGGCTGCCATGAATGCTCTTGCAGGCAACGCCCAACCAGCCCCACAGCAGGTTCAAACACCACCTGCAGCACAGTACATACAAGCTCAACCCCAACCTGCCATACAGTATGTCCAGCCGCAACCACAGCCAATGGTACAATACATGCCAGCACCACCTACTTACAGCACCAACACACAGCCCTATTACAATAACAGACCAAATATGAACTGGAACACGGGTGGACAAGGAAGAGGGCGAGGGATGGGACAACAAAGGTTTCCACAACAGCCAGGACAGGGAACACCACCGATCATTTGCTACTATTGCCAGAAACCAGGCCACATACAGAGAGATTGCAACAGTAAAAAGCGTGATATGGGTCAGCAATATATGCGTCCTGGCTACCAAGCACAAGCACCATTCCAACAACAGCAGCGCACGCAACAACACCTTCAACAGCCCCAAATACTATACTCTTATGCACAACCAGCACAACAACAACAAGTAGAGCTCCAAGCGCCCCCAATGGCCCAGGTTCAGCCAGCAGTCCAACAAATACAGGTTCCAATGCAACAACTACAGCCACAGCAACAACTTGCTTATCAGGTGGTCCCCCAAACACAAAACAGTGTCCCTCTAGGAGGAACAATTGTTGCCTCCAACAACCCCTTTACCCAGGGCACCATCCAGCAATTTCAGGCTGGAGGATACACCAGCTAGGACAGCCCACAGACAACTCTTGTGTGCCCAATTTTGTCATGCACAAGCAATACTGAAGAGGACCCCATTGCAAGTGTTGTGATAAATAACAAAACATATAGTTTTCTTGTTGACACAGGTGCCACATATTCCTGCATCACAGGTGGCCCTCTGCCCATTTCAAACAAAACAGCGGACACACAGGGATTTTCTGGGGCAATAGCAAGGGTCCCTTTCACCAAGCCAGTATCAATGGAGATAGGAGGCCATGTAGTGGAGCAGCCTCTGCTCTATTCGCCCAGGTCCCCAGTCAATCTTTTAGGACGTGACCTCATGGCCAAACTAAACATGACAATTCACTTTGATGACAACGGAACAATGATTTGCTCCATACCAGGTACCCCACTAACTAGGATAATGGCAGTCACTGCACAGTCTTCCTTAGATAGCCAGGTCCGAGCACGTCCAGTGGATGAGCACGCCTTCTCTGCAGCTGTCCACACTATTGTCACCACCACTCCCGAATTACAAGGCCGCACTGTTCAGTTACCAAAAGAGTTCCTTTTCAGACCACAAGTACCCGACTCACAGGTATTAGACAAAAACCTGACCTTTGACATCTGCGCCCTTGAGATAACACCGACTTACGGCGCATTCCTGGCATGCGATGACAACGCTCATACTTGGGCTTGTGTCATTTTTATTCAGCCTAAAGGGTTGGTCAGAGACATTTCAGATGCCCAGCTATTTGGATCCCCTGAGGAACACTCTAAAACAGAGATTATCTATGATAATAATGTGCCCGTCTCAGTGACAGTGGAAATTCGAACACCAACTGTCACCCCTGATTATGATTCTGCTCGAGAAGCAGATTTGGCTCAAGTACCAGCGCATCTTTGGACAACAGGCCCAAATGATGTCGGCCTTATCAGCTCTGCCAGGCCATTTAAGATAACTCTCAAACAAGGTGCTATCCTGCCCAGAATAAAACAGTATCCCTTGTCCAAAGCAGCAGAGTAGGGCATAGCCCCTACCATACAGGCATTGCTAGAACAAGGAGTAATATATCCTTGTATCTCTCCTTGTAACACAGCCCTTTTCCCTGTGCGGAAGGGGAAGACCAATCAATGGCGTCTAGTACATGATCTTCGCGCAATTAACAACATAGTGGTACCAGAATTCCCCATTGTCCCAGACCCCTCTGTCATCCTCACGAATGTCCCCCCGATGCACAGTACTTTTCTGTCATCGATCTGAAAAATGCTTTTTTCAGCATTCCTTTGCACCAAGACAGCCAATACCTATTGGCTTTCTCATTCAGAAATGTGCAATTCACGTACACAAGGCTCGCTCAAGGGTACTGTGAGTCCCCCAGCGTCTTCAACAGAGTTGTCAAAGAGGACTTGTCTAATATTCAATGTGATAGCACCCTACTGCAATATGTCGATGACATACTGCTTTGCAGCCCCACAGAACAACAATGCAGGAAAGACACCATCTTCTTACTCACCACTTTAGCACAAAGAGGATATAAAGTTGACAAACAGAAGTTACAGTACTGTCAGAAAGAGGTACACTATCTAGGTCAGCTACTGTCTGCATCAGGCAGACGAGTCACTCCAGGTCGAGTTGAAGCGATAAAAGGCACTCCTGAACCTCAAACAGTTAAAGACATGCAAAAATTCCTCGGTCTGGTTAATTATGTCCACCAGTGGGTCTTTGATTTTGCTACAATAACTGCCCCATTGCTGAAAGCTGTGAAAATGGACAAAGACAGACACAATAAAATTGAGTGGACACCTGAAATGACAACAGCCTACACCCAGCTCAAAGATGAGATAACAAATGCACCAGTGTTAGGATCACCTGATTACACAAAAGAATTCTACTTATTCACTCACTGTGATGGTTTAGTAATGACTGCAGTACTCACTCAGAAATACCCCATGGGCCATAAGCCCATTGCCTACTTCAGCGGCATGCTGGACGCTGTCATGAAAGGTCATTACCCCTGCGAGCAGGCCCTTGCTGCCGCAGCATTTGCTGTTGAGAAAACTACCCCCATTGTGATGGGTTCCCCACTGACTATGTACACCGAACATGCCGTCTTTGCAATAATACAAAAAGCCAAGACTACTTTAACAACACAAAGAGTGTCAGGCTACGAAGTCATACTGTCACTACCTTCTCTGAAAATTGTCAAATGCCACACAGTAAACCCTGCCAAATTTTTTGCTCATCCAATAGCTACCTCAGATGATGACACCCATGACTGTGCCACATATTCACCAGATGAGTCTGGAGCAGCAAAAGAGGATCCCTTGCCAAACAGTACTGTATATTTTGTTGATGGCTCCTCTACCATTGATCAAGAAACAGGAGTCAGGTACACAGGAGCTGCAGTAGTTAAAGCACAGCAGAATGATTCCTCTGATTCCCTAGACATTGAACAGCAACTCACATTACCTTCACATTATTCTGCCCAGGCAGCTGAACTAGTAGCCCTCATAGCTGCCTTAAACACTGGAGCTGATGACCGCATTACAATATATTCAGATTCTGCATATGTCACCACAACAACACACTCCAGCATCCTCTGCTGGAGAAGGCGCGGCTTCCTCAAATCAGATGGTACACCTGTCATTCACAAAACGTTACTAGAGGAACTTATTGAGGCCCTTACACTACCAGCTGAAGTAGCCGTAGTCAAATACGCAGCGCCCACTAATGGCCAAGATTTTGTCTCCAGAGGTAACGCCCTGGCAGATTGGGCAGCTAAGGCTGCAGCCAGAGGCCCCCCAGCAACAGGCCCCCACTCCAAACAACAACAGAAGTTCCACTTGCCCCCATTTTACTTTCCCAAACACTGCCTCCCACAGAGCATGACAATAGCAATGAAGGAATTCCACAAACACCATCCCAATTCACAACACTATTTGACATTGACACAACTCAGCAATATGATCACACTGCACAGTTACACCTTAGAGAAATGCAAGAAAGTGCACCAGATCAAGAGAAAGAGTTATGGAAGAAGAGGGGAGTACAACAGGACTCCGCCGACTTCGTGTACAGACAGACAGTAACAGGGAAACCTGTGATGCCACAGGCCCTATTACAAGTGGCATTGGACCAACTCCACCTTCCCAACACATGTCACCCGAGATAACATGTCCACCACCTTGCAAACAGACTGGTTCATCCCCAATGCCTATGAACAAATACAATTATATGTCAATAAATGTCTCATTTGCCAACAATATTCCCCAAACCCGACTCTCAAAACAGTTGCTTCCACCATTCCTAGACCATCTGGCCCCTTCAAAGAGCTACACATTGACTATGTCGACATGATCGACCGATGCCAAAATTACCGCTATCTCATTGTAGTAGTATGTCCATTTTCACGATGGATCGAAGCCGGACCTTGCGTCCACTGTGATGCCAAGGCAGCTGCCACATTCCTACTCCGTGATGTCATCACTCGCTGGGGCGTCCCAGACGCCATCCGGACGGACAACGGAAGTCATTTTTCAAACGCCATCTTTTCCTCCCTGACCACAATGCTAGGCATTAAACACAAACTGACCCCAGCTTATCACCCACAAAGCAACGGCATTTGTGAGCGCCTCAACGGCTTGCTCAAAAACAAAATAAGCAAAATAAGTGCCACAATAGGAAAGAAATGGCTTTACTGCCTGCCCATAGCACTCTTTGCACTAAGAAACTCCCCAAGTTCGGATCACCACCTCACGCCCCATCAGGTTGTCACTGGACGCTCCATAAATGTAACAGTTCCATCCACACGCCCTAAAACAGATAGTGAGTCATCACCAGAGATAGTTAAGGCAGAACTTTACAATTATCTGTGCCAACTAACAAGCGCAGCGCAGTTCCTTTCTACCCAGGTATCCAAGAGGAGAGACAAGGGCCCCACCGATCCTGAGCTCCCACCAATCCGTCCCGGGACACTGGTCTTCGTCCGGAAAAACGTCGGACGTTGGAAGGATCCTAAGTTCGAAGGTCCCTTCCAGGTGATAGACTCATCACCAACTGCAGTGCGAATAGCTGAGAGAAAAGCATGGATCCATCGCAGCCACGTCCGTCTAGACCCCGCACCACCACCTCAGCCAATGGACTAAAGGAAGGATGGGGCATACCAGCAGTGCCACTCCATGAAGACAGCGGTCTTCCATCTTCCTGCGAAGAAGACGATGAGCGTCGCGTACTTACAGTCAAGAAAGCTAATGGAGATGCAAAGTAACGGTACCCGCCCTGTGGGCAGCAACACCAACTGTAACACGACAGTTTTTAATTTGGACCTCCAAGACGGCACCGCCGGCCTCATGGACATCTTTTGGGCCTGTGGAGAACGCCTCTACGCCCAGTTGCCTCCTCAATGGAAGGGCCTATGCACCATGGTCACTATGCATGAACTGCATCTCGTTGTCCCGGCATCCAACATTTCTCAAGTGCTCGAACACCCCATGACAGGTGATGTCACCCTGCTTCACCGGCACCGAAGGAGTGCTCAATATTTTGCTAACGACGCCTTTAAGGAAGTTCCTGACGAGTTTCGCCTGTTCAGTGGCACCCAGGAATTCTTTGGGGGTCTGTGGCCCATCTGGCAAACATCTGCTAATGCCCGGTGGCTGCAGGTCACACGCTATGAACTAATGACTCTGATCAACAACACCCGAGATGGGTTCAACGCAATACAGGAAGAATTACGACCAATAAGACTTATGGTTCTAGAGCATAGATATGTTCTAGATCAGCTCACAGCTATGCAGGGAGGGGTATGCGCTTCCATCAAATCGAGCTGCTGCACGTTCATACCATCTAATGATGCCGATAACGGGTCTCTTGCCAAGGCCATTGAGGACTTGAGCAATTTGGGAAAGAAGATGCGTGATGAGGGCGGTGCCGATGCAGACCCTATTACGGGCTGGTTCAACTTGGACTGGATGCCTTCATGGCTATCTGCTATCTTGAAAATGATGTTACCTATTTGTTGTGTCATCATGTTAATGTGTTGTGGTGCACAGGTGATAATGAGGTGTCTCAGCAGATGTAGCATCAAGGCAGTTGGGATAAATTACGTTAAAACAGCAATTTACAGCAATCCAGACTATCTGGACATGCACCATGTTCCTGGGGATGGGGATGGGCAGGTCCACATACAACTCATAGAACTAGGTGCCCCTGAGACCTCTCCTAACACACCCTCAGCTCCCCCAGTTCCACCGCATAGGTACACTTTGAGGGAGGAGCATGACGCTCACCAGTATGACCAGTTACTGAGCCATGATGATGGAGAATATGTTACCCTACCATCAGAATTGCAACACCCGGCTGCGTGCCCCTACCTTAATGACTCACCCAGCATGCACCCGACCCCTGAGGGTCCTTCGCAGTATTCTATCCAAGATGTGTTCAAAATGAACAAGAGCAGGGATATGAAGGAGGGTCCAGAAGGTCCCGTATTACCATTTAACAAGAAACCCATTTCTGATTTTGCACTACCCACCAAACATGATACTCCTAGATAGGCCCTACCAGGCAGGCTCAGATATAATGTCTTAAATTGTCCACTTTCCCTTGTCCTGGTAGCACATCTCACATAGGCCCAAGCCCAGCTCCCTAGATAAACCATATCTTACATAAGACCAAGCATACCTTCCTAGATACAAATGTGTAGGCCCAAAATCCAGTGACTCTTGCTCTCATTTTATAATAATAATCAAACAGACCGCGTAGGCCTCACTGATCTGCTAGCAGAGATCTGTTCCATCCACCGAGAGACAATATCAGCCCCCTCTTGTAACTTTCCACAGTTACGAGAATAAGAGTGGCCCCCACCCACGTGACAATCTGTTGGAACATCTGGCAGTGTCACATGCAAGATTTGCGATATTCTTAGCTATGAAACTTTCCGCGCTTGCTTAATTGAAACTCAAGGCGGCAACGTGACCAAGAATTAATATATTAAATATTAATTCTGAGCATTTTTTACGGTAAAAGTTATCCTTTGTTTACTTTTTGCGGTCAAGAACACTGACCATCTGCTAAACGCCCTGTTCCATCATGATGCCACTTCTCGGTTAATATCAAACTTCCCAGTTACTGTAAGCAGGCGGTTAAGTGGCCTGCGTCAGATCTGGTGTCAAGCGTGGGTGTAAGTTCTGCATTAAGTTCTGCATTTAACCATATAAAAGAGCCTCCCGGCCAATGCAGCTCTGAATTCTCTGCGCATCAATCTGACTGCATAAGAGGTTCCCGATCGATCGTCCGTGTGACTGGGCCTAGAACTCCAACTTCCAAGGTGGTAATACTCTTTTCTGATAATTCAGCCTTTTTGGCTTTGACAACCTATCTAATGGCATAGCCTATTGGCTTTGTCAGCCTATCTGATTATTTTGCCTTTTGGCTTTGTCAGCTCAACTAAATATCAGCCTATTGGCTTTGTCAGCCCCTCTAATAATTTAGCCTTTTGGCTTTGACAGTCTATCTAATTCAGCTCATTCTAACCCAAGCCATTGCATTTATTTTAGGTTAAATTGCGTAGTCTTGAATGGTGTTGCTTTCTTAATAAAAGATTAGCTGTTCAGGCACTAGCCTGAACATCTTCTTTAAAATCAGGGTTGCTCTTTAGGCAGCTGCTCACAGCACAATATTTTAGTCATACATTCGCTTCCTTTGAACAATTGATTTGTGACATTGTCAATGCATTTATTTTTCATCCTGCTCAAGTGTTGATGGGCAACTTTTAAATTGAATTGCTTTTATGCTTTTGAACTGTTTAAAATAAAAGTCACTGTGTGTGTGGTTTCTTCTTTCCAAGTGAACGAACAGCAGAGGGGTCAGGCTCTCTGGAGTCGGTAAGCAGAAGGGTGTGGCCACCAAAAATATTACCCTCTCTCAAGCCCTGGCATTCTTAGTTGAACATTGCCAAAAGTGCCCAAACAGAATAGGAGAAGCCAATTGTCAGTCTGATGGTCAACCATGGCACTCACATCCCTCCTGGCCTTGCACCCATCTGTCTGGTGTCTGTTGGATGGCAATACCCCAGTGTGGACACATGCACCACCTAAACAGTAGTTGGACAGTGATGAAAACACGGTGAAGCATGTGAACATGCACACATCACAACTCTTGCCACTGAGTCAGTACAGGTGTCCGGATGAAAGGGATGCCCAGTGTCAAATATGAAATGTATGTGATGCATACCAGCGACAGACACCATGATGCACCCATGTCCTGATAGCCATTGCCACAATGGTGTGCATGTAGCATATGTCGCTCCCCTGCAGGATCACTCATAGGAAGTTACATGCCATGGCACAGGCATGCCTGCTAAGTCATACATCACTGTCTCCAGTCACATGGGCAGGGCAGCCAGACAACAACAGTCTGCACTGTGTCACAATAGTAGGTCATGGGGAATGCAAGTCCTGGAGCTGAACAAGTGCACATGTACATCCCCCACACACCACATCATCTGAACCCTTATCTGTCCAGGTCATACCGATTGGACATATGGGAGACCTGTAACACAACCCTCTGAACCTGAGCACCTCACAATCTGCTGTGAATGGGAAACAGCTGGCTGAACTTCACATTTGCATACCCCAGTCTGCACGGTCAGGTGATCAAACACCTATGTGTCACACAAGTATTGTCTCCTATGGTCACATCTCCGGTGGCATGCTGAGCCCCAACCGAGAAACACCCCAGCAGTCCTGACAACGAAGCCACAGCACACTGACACAGAGGCAGACACCTGAGGGGACATATCACTGAGCTTAACGTGTCAGCTGATACACAGGAGTGGGAGTACAGAGTGTATTGTATGGCCTGGAGTAGGCATGACTGTCCTGCCCCACATGAATGAGGGATGAGCCCTGGACAGTAGGCAGCTGGCTAAGTATGTGTGACACACGTAATATACACACTCCTGGGGCCCAAACATTGTTCCCACCCGCAGCATGGGTGTGTGCCAGATACCCCAGGCACATGTGGTGGATCAGCTCAGCAATTGGACCACATATCAAAGTAACACGCAGATTACATGTCAGAACACAGGCATTGTGTAAGCAATGGACCCACCCATGATGCCCACCACAGAGTTAGGGGAACAGATGCTGTCCCCCACCTTGAGTCAAGCAAACTGCAAGGACACAGTACCCAAGTGACACAATTCCCTGACTGCAAGGGCCACACCTGGGTATCAGATGAGGAGTGGGCAGTGCACAATCGAGGGACATGGGTCCTGGACCACATGACTGATGTACTGTGGAAGTTTAACCAGGCCAGAGGAGGGCACATAGCATGGCAGACAAAGTTCACAATGCAGTCATGGACTCACCCCCTCCTTGCTGCTCTCTGGCCTTCAGCTGCCCATCCAGATCAGGGAAGACCACCGCCAGGATCCTGAGCATGTGGGGGTCAGGGTCCGGTGTCCGCCCCTCCTGCGAGGAGGCAACAGCTTCAGCTGGACCCGTGCGATCCTCCGGGTCCAGCCCGAAGGTCCTGCCACCTCTTCTGGCAGTTGCGGATCCGGCACTTGTAGTCCCCACGGATCTCACTGCCCGGACGATGGTCAGCCATATCTTCTGCTTCTGGTGGGCATCAACCTGTGAGGATGACAAAGTGAGAATGCTATTACTACACATGCAACATATCCGTGCATTACACAGTTGGATATACATGTCTCAATCACAGGGGCACATGATGTACACAGGCAGTGCAACGATGGCTATGGACAGTATGCCAGCAGTTACTACATGGTATCATTGCCTGGGAAGTAAAACCTTGTTTAAATGCACTGTCACTGCACTATACCTGTTCAGTGCATGTAACTACACACTATGGGGGGTGACAACTACTCAGTGAGCCTGCTAGCCAGTGGCATGCAGACTATTAGCCTTGCTAGTCAGACAACATGCACATTTAGTAAGGCAGTGGACAGCACACTCACCTGCTCCCCTGCTTTCCCATACAGCTTGCTGTACTGTGGAAGGAGGCCGTCCAGCAGGGCCCGGTTCTCCTCAGTGCTGAAGGCTGGGGCTCTCTCCACAGTACGTGCCATTGCAGGGTCCAGAGGGTGCAGATACAGCAGCAGTGGTGGTGGCAGATGTCGTCCTGGAGCATGTAGTGCAGGCAAGTGAGCTCTCAGGGGAACAGCCAGCATTATATGTGTGCTGCAGAGGCAGATACTGTCCCATGTGTCCAAAGTGATAGGTCCTCGTTTGCATCTTCTGAATCTGGCCAATCCATGGAATTCCACCACTTACACACGCCCACAGCATCCTTCAAAAGTTCAACTTCATGACACCCATGAATTTGCAACATTGTTGTGGGTGACCAACTGAATTTCCAGCATCAGACTCGTTCAAGATTTGAAAACGCGTCCTTTGCCAGGCCAGGCCATAGCCAATGGGTGCGCACCGATCGGTCCATTGCTGTTCAACGCGTACCCGGGATACAACGCGTACCCACACACAGTGAATGCAATGGGCCGGCCGGGCACACCGATCGGTCCATTGCTGTTCAACGCGTACCCGGGATTCAACGCGTACCCGCACACATTGAATGCAATGGGCGGCCGGGCACACCGATCGGTCCATTGCTGTTCAACGCGTACCCGGGATACAACGCGTACCCGCTCACATTGAATGCAATGGGCCGGCCGGGCACACCGATTGGTCCATTGCTGTTCAACGCGTACCCGGGATACAACGCGTACCCGCTCACATTGAATGCAATGGGCGGCCGGGCACACCGATCGGTCCATTGCTGTCCAACGGCGTATTGCGAAAACAACGCGTACCCGCTCACATTGAATGCAATGGCCAATGTGATGCGCACCCGATCGGTCCATTGCTGTCCAACGCGTATTGCGAATACAACGCGTACCCGCTCACATTGAATGCAATGGCCAATGTGTGCGCACCGATCGGTCCATTGCTGTCCAACAGCGTATTGCGAATACAACGGCGTACCCGCTCACATTGAATGCAATGGCCAATGTGTGCGCACCGATCGGTCCATTGCTGTCCAACAGCGTATTGCGAATACAACGCGTACCCGCTCACATTGAATGCAATGGGCCGGCCGGGCACACCGATCGGTCCATTGCTGTCCAACAGCGTATTGCAAATACAACGCTGTACCCGCTCACATTGAATGCAATGGCCAATGTGTGCGCACCGATCGGTCCATTGCTGTCCAACGCGTCCATGTAAAAGTCGCTGGCATATGTCACCATGCCTGTCACAGGTGAACATATGCCAGCCACATATACTTCCCAGGGAGTGAGGGGCACACCTACAACACCACAGCCTGTCCACACTGTATCCTAAGGCATGTAAGGCTGCATTACCTATTCCGTGTATGGGGGTGAACATGTTGTTCTGTGGGTGTCACTTGGGGGCAGCCACTCCCAGGCTGTGCACATGTTCATGGGGACAGAATCCTTGGTGTTTCGTGTACATGACCACTGTGATGTGCAACTGTTCATTTCTGGTCATGTGGCATGGTCACATTTCACGGTGGTGTGTCATGTGTCATGTGTCATGTCACATACCCCCTGAGTCCCATGTGGGACGGTATGTACGTCCCAGGGTGACCCATTGCCACAATAGTGATGGTCCTCCACAGTCTGTGTGCATGTTGTGTTTACAATGTCTCTGATTCCATGTGCACAATGGGAGACAGTCTCCACATCCACGTTGTTTGTGCATGGACTTTGATGTTGTGCGTGTGTGTGTCACAGACGTCCATGTCTGTCCTGCCAAGGCAACAGGGACCACTACCTGTGGGGGTCATGGTTGTTTTGCTGTGGTGTATTCATGATACACCATGTCATGCCAGTGTCCATGTGGCAATACAGGGTCCCTGGGAATCTACCTGTCGTAGAGCTGTGATGCCTGGGCACATCTGTCCTCACATGTCACTGTGGGGTGTGTTTGGAACGTGGCAGCAGGAGATGGGAACTGTGACACGGCCTCATGATATCCCATGGCACAACCTGGGACTTGTTGATGCCACTTGTTGAACTGTGATGTTAGATGTTGGCCATGTATGTGCCATACATGTCCTTACGGAACTGCACACATCATGTACTTGTGCCTCATAATGATGTATCATGTGATATTGAGTATGGTCAATGCCACATATGTGGGGTGACTGACAATCTTTCTTTCTTCACCTATGCACTGCAGGGCACCAGCTGTCCATAGACCATTCCCTGACCTTGCAACCATGGTGGAACGGGACTGCATCCGGCGGTACCGCTTCACCAGGCCGCTGATTGAGGTATTGACGGTGCGGTTGGCCCCACATTTGCAAGCTGGCCGGACATACTCTACAGCGCTGACCCCCAAGGTGAAGGTGATGGCAGCCCTACACTTCTTTGCCACCTGTACCTTTCAACACACTGTGGCGACTGCTGGTGGGATGTCACAGACCATGTTCAGCCGTGTGCTCCGCGATGTTTTGGAGGCTATGTTGATATACCTGAACCAGTACATCTATTTCCCTAGACTCCAACAACTCACTGACGTGAAGAGTGACTTCTATGCCCTGGGGAGGATGCCGCATGTCATTGGCTCCATTGATGGGACACATGTTGCTTTGGTACCACCATAGGCCCAAGAGCAGGCATACAGGAACCGCAAACACTACCACTCGGTCAATGCACTGGTGGTATGTCTTGCAGATATGAGCATCTCACACGTCTGTGCCCGTTTCCCCGGTTCTGCACACGATGCCTACGTGATGAGGAGTAGTCGCATCCCGAGGATGATGTCACAGATGCGGAACCAGCGTGCCTGGCTTGTTGGTGTGTACTGACTTTGTACCATTGTGTGTGTTCTGCAATGTAGTGTTCCACACTCTTTTCCAACTCAGCTAATGTGCAATTGTCTGTATGTAGGTGACTCCGGATACCCCAACATGCCGTGGTTGCTGACGCCCCTCAGGAACCCTGTGACACCAGCCCAGATGCGCTACAATGAGGCACATGGTCGGACCAGGAGAGTGATTGAGCGGATATTTGGTCTCCTGAAGAGCCGCTTCCGCTGCCTGGACAAGACAGAAGGGGCCCTCCCATATGCCCCAGCAAAGGTGTGCACGATTGTCATCGTCTGCTGCATGCTACACAACCTGGCAGTGCGGAAGGAGTTGCCTCTCATCCTGGATGACGATGACCAACATCCGCCACCTGTGGAGGATCCTGGCCTGGACCACGATGCCAGTGATGATGATGATGATGATGATGGTGATGTCCGCACACAGCTCATCACCAACTTCTTCAGCTGAATGTGAGTATCCAGAGATGTCATGTCAATGATGTGAGTATGCATGATATGTGTTGGTGGTGATCTGATGCTGTTTGAGTGTGTCCATGTGCTACATGACTGTATGCATGTAGCGATGTGTCCTTACAGGTAGTCTGTACTCCCCAACAGTGTTGACATGCTAACTTGGTTCTGGGTGGGTATCTTGTGACATGTATTGGGCATGAGTACTGCAGTTCTGTCCTGTTCTTCAGTGCTTTTGACTGTGTTTCATTTCTGTCCTTCACAGGGTACTTTCAGAGTCGTTTGGTCAACTGTGATCCCGACACCGTGATCCGACTTCCAGGGTGGTAGCTGTCGTGTCCCTACAGGTGATGTGCGCCACACCCATGGACTTCCTTCCTTCTACACTTGTTGACCGTGTGCCCGCTGCCAGGTGGGATTACCTTGCATCTGTAGTGGTTACAACATGTTGCAAATGTGTAATAAACCTGTGCTTCACTTTGTGATGTGCGTTGTCTGTGGTCACACATCTGACTGACATTTGCTTACTGCACCAGTGGGCTAGTTGACAAAGACTGTGAATAGGTGTTGTGTCTGTGCATTGCACCGTATTTCCTGGCAACATCAGTGTAGGCGATGAGTCAGATGGCCTAGGTGTGTATATGTTGTGTAGCCATGGTGGTGTGTCTCCCTCATATGTGTCACGTTGCCATGACTCACATGCCTGTGTTGTACTTGCTGTAGCAGTTAGCATGCACAGTGTAATTTCGCAGGTCATCATCTCCATGACAGAAACCACGTTGGAATCACAACAGAGGCAGGTATGGTGTATTACTGTGTTTATTGTCATACATGTGTGTGTATAGTGCACAGGATGGTGGGTGCTGTACATTTTGATTGCAATCCAAAGTTCCTAGATGAATTGGAAGTCCTGGTAGCAGAAATGTCCTGAATAAAGTCCACAGTCATCTGATACATTGGTCCAACTTGTACTCCCCATGTCATGTGGGGAGTTGTGTTGCAGTCAACAGGGTGAACAGTTTGCGCACAAAGGTGATTATCCAGAACAGGTTTTGGCTTCCTGGGGTTGCACATGGCCATCGGCCTCTCAGTTGCCCCTCCTCGGATGACCCCTCTTCTTTGGGGGGACCCTCAAGTGCAGGCTGCTGCGGTGCAGGGGACTCTCCGCCAGAGTCATCCTCCCTCCCTGTGGCAGTTGCAGTTGTTTCAGCACCAGATGTTGTGGGCACACAGGGAGGTGTTGACTGGTTGCTGCTCATCTGGCGGAGGCATTGTAATATTTCCCTATGCACCGCCGTCATCTCTTGCAGTGTGTCCCACTTGGACTCCACGCGGGACATGTGTAAGTCCAAGCGTGCATGATGGGCAGCCTGCTGCTGTTTAATGTCCCTGAGGAGCCCCACTGCCTGGCTGAGGTCTCCGGTGCTAGACTGGTACGCATCGGCTATGCGTACCAGTTGTGGGTCATCATGCAGTCCAGACCCCTCTGCAATCAGCGACCTATGTCTCCCACCCCTCCCACCACCCCTGGCGACACGTACAGTACCTGAGGTGGCACGCACAGGTGACCCTGGGCCCCCTTGAGGGTTGTTGGTGTTGTTGGTGTCCATAGCCCCACGTTGGTCCAGGGTCCCTGTGCTGGTGGTGGTGGTGCTCCTTGGTCTGTCCATGTCGGCAGGGGTGGTATGTGTGTTGACAGTCATTGGAGGGGTGGGTGCAGGGGGTGCAGCTGGTGGTCCTGCTGGTGCTGCATGATGACTTGCTCTGGAGGTGCCAGGTAGGTCTTCGTCATCCGAGGAGGGCAGAGGCTGTTCCACACCAGTGAGCTCCGTTTCCCCTTGTGCCTGGGACGGGGAATCCTCAGCGTCTGCTGCTGTGTCCCCATCATCACCTGTTTTTGGGAGACACACACAATGTATGTTATGTTTCTGCAGGCATCAATGGTTGACACACCTGACAGTTGTGACTGTACCTCTGGATGCGGGCATGTACATTGCATTGTCCTAAGTTGTCACAGTCAGAGGTTGATATTGGTTTAGCACATTGTCCTGCATACTTTGGGCATTTCTATATGAATGTTGGGGTGTGTACATGGTCTGCATTGGTTGTATTTGGTTGACATCCGGCCCTCCTTCCCACCCAGCCAGATATTCCACCATGGAACGTGCTTCCATTACAGGGAGTGCAAGTTGTCTTTCAGGATGTCAGTCAGTGGTGTCCTGCTGTTGGTTGGTGCACAGTTGCCAGCAGGGCCTTGTGCTCCCCACAGCAGTACCCAGTGTCAGCCATCTTGTCAGTTGTTTTCCACTCCCTGTGATGTGCGCATGGTTCAGGGTGGTGTTGATGGGACAGTTGTGAGGGTGACCAATATCTGTGACTACCACTCCCATCATGCTATTGCCTCAACCCCACTTCCCAGCATGCCCATACTTACTTGCTTTTGGGTGGACTTCACTGTGTGTGAGTGTGAGAGCAATGGCAAGATGGCTGACAGTGGTGTCCTGCTGTTGGTTGGTGCCCAGTTCCCAGCAGGGCCATGTGCTCCCCACAAATGAGCACCAGTGTCAGCCATCTTTGAAGTGGCTTTTGACTCCCTGTGAGGTGTGCATGCTTGGGTGTGAGCTTGCTGGGCCATGTGAGTGGGGGATGTTGGGCTGTGACTACCACTCCCATCATGCTATTGCCTCCACTTCCCAGCATGCCCATACTTACTTGCTTTTGGGTGGACTTCACTGTGTGTGAGTGTGAGAGCAATGGCAAGATGGCTGACAGTGGTGTCCTGCTGTTGGTTGATGCCCAGTTCCCAGCAGGGCCATGTGCTCCCCACAACTGAGCACCAGTGTCAGCCATCTTGTCAGTTGTTTTCCACTCCCTGTGATGTGAGCATGGTTCATGGTGGTGTTGATGTGCGCATTGTGAGGGTGGGCAATATCTGTGACTACGACTCCCATGATGCTATTGGCTACACTGACTTGCCCATCATACACAGGATTCCTTCCTTTCAGTGGGCTTCACTGTGAGGTGGTGTTGTAGTGGTGGCTACATGTCTGGATGTGTTTGTTAGTTATATTTGTGCCACTGCCTAGCTGTAGTTGTAGTTGTGTTTGTACATGTGATGACACAGTTACATATCACTATGAGATGGCATGTGTTGTGTTTATCTGACTGACATACACATTTTGGGATGATTCTGTTCTGGTTGGTGTGTATTTGCTAAGGGTGCATGGTTTGACTCTCCCCTTGACAGTGATGTGTGTGTATTGTCGCACAATATTGTGTACATTTGTTGTGTACTCACCAGGCTCTGGGATGTTTTCTAGTCCATATACGCTCACTGGTGGTAGGATGGCCCGCACCTTCTCCTCCCAGTGCCTGAGGTATACTGGATTGGCAGGAGGGCCACTGCCGGTGTGTTGGCTCAAGAGGTAGTCCTTCTTCAACAGCTCCCTGACCCTCCTGCGCACGTCATACCACCTGTTCTGGATGTCTCCCTTTGTGCGCAAACATGGTGATTGTGTGTTCACCCTGTCGACAATCCTCTCCCACATCTTGGTTTTCTGCGACATGGGTGTCTGTTGGACCAGTGTACCAAACAGCTGTGGCTCTACCCTGAGGATCTCATCTACCAGGACTTCCAATTCACTATCTAGGAACTTATGATTCTTCTTTGGGGGCATGGTGATGGTGAGTGATGTGTGTGTTGGTGTGCAGGTGAGAGTGTGTGAGTGTGTGTTTTGCTGGGTGTATGTGAGGGTGCTATTTGTTGAGGTGCTGATGGTGTGTGGCTTGTGTGATGGATGAGCTGTGGGTGGGTGTGTGGTTGCTGTCTGTTGAGTGCTGGCAGATAATTTGAATTTGCAAAGGATCATGGTAGGGATTTGTGTCCTTTATATGGGTGGAGTTGTGGGTGTGTCTTTGTTCCCTGTTCCCCCCCCAGTATTTATTGCCTTTGTAATTGCTTGTTTGGCCTTTTTTTGTGTGTTTTTCCCTTTGTACTTTTTGTGCATGTAGGAGATGTTCTTGTGACCGAGTCGGACCCTGTAGTTGTCTCGTACGAGCTTCTCCGAGTCATTCACGCTGTGTTTGTGCTGTTTTCTATGCTGCGTACGCGTCGGTCGCGGTGTATTGGGTTGCTTCGGCTCGCAGTTTTGTATGCCTGTCGGTCGTACGGCTTGGGCTCCGTGCGACTCGGTCGTGTTTTCCACGTGTTGCATCGTACTTGGCGGGTAGGAGTTCGCGGGTACGTTTCGTTCGGGATTCTTCCTGGTGCGTGTCGGTCGGTTCGATTCGCGTGGTTTTCCGGCCGGATAGCTGTTTTCCGCGCGGCTCGGTCGTTCGGCTTGTGTTCCGTACAAGTCGGTCGGATTTTGCACGCTTTTCATCGTACTTTGCGGGTCGGGCTGCACCGGTACGTGTCGGTCAGAAGGAATTCCGGCTCCGAGTCGGTCGGTACGTTTTCCGGCCCGAATCGGAATCGGCCCCTAAATATGGAAGCTAAGATTTTTGCCAAAATCCTGGCTAAGCGTTTAGAAGGCCATATCCCTAGTCTTATCCATGGGTCTCAGACTGGCTTTGTAAAAGGGAGACTTGCTAGAGATAATATCCGAACCTTCTGTCATATATTGGAGAAAGCAGAACTCTCTGCCTTGCCATCGGCTGCGATTGCTCTTGATGCTGAAAAGGCTTTCGATAAAGTTTCTTGGCCCTTTTTACAAGCAGTACTCCAATCTCATAACTTAGGGGATTCTTTTATCAACATGGTAATGTCCCTATATGCGCAACCTAAAGCTAGCATCAGAGTCAATGGGGCTACGTCTTCCTTTTTTAATCTACGTCAAGGCACTAGACAAGGGTGCCCGTTATCACCCCTTCTTTTTTTATTGGCTATAGACCCACTCCTTCGGTTACTCAACTTAAATGACAATATCAAAGGCTTTCAATTTGGTTCACATACAATTAAAAAGGCTGCGTACGCAGACGATGTTCTCATCTTCTCTGAAGACATTTCCACTGCCATTCCTGCCATCTCTAATACCATTAAAGAGTTTTCAATCGTCTCAGGGTATACTCTGAACAGAGATAAGACGGAAATGTTCCCTCTTAATGCGTTGTGCTTCCCTTCTCACATGGGTGAGGCCGGCTTTAAATGGCAATCGACTCGAATTAAATACTTAGGAATTTGGTTTTGTAATAACCTGTTAGATACTATCTCTTATAATGAATCTCAGATACTAGCTAAGGTTAAAGATCTTTTGTCCTTCTGGTCTCCGAAATATATCTCCTGGTGGGGAAGACTTCAAACTCTTAAGATGATGATAACTCTGATTATTAACTTTTTATCCTCCATGCTGCCTGTGAGGCTGTCCTCATCTTTTTTCCGTGAGATTGACTTACTTACCTCAAAATTTTTATGGAGTGATAAACGTGTTAGAATTGCATATAAACATCTTAGGAAGCCATCTGTTTTGGGTGGATGCAATCTTCCAGATTTGAACTTGTATCAAATTGCTTTTTTATTGTCTCAGGGTGCTCTCTGGTTTTTATCGAATTCCCACCATACCCCTCCGTGGATTTATATTGAACGAGAGTTGTGTTCTCCTCTTTCTACCCCTTCTTTTCTCACTGCTTCTAAGCTTGTGTTACCTCATTCAAGCCGTATTATTTCAGACACAATTAATGCTCTAAAATATATAGATAAAAAGGTTTCCAACCCCATTCATAAGTCGAGATGGTCTTCATTATGGTATAATCCTAAAATTGTTACTGATATTGATCCTGTTACGATGTCTTCCTGGGCTAATAGAGGTCTTACGTTGGTCAAACATCTTTATGACTCAATCATGATCCTCTTCCCTTTTCTTCTTTGGCCAAGAAATATAATCTTAATAATATGGATTTCTATTCCTTTTTAAAATTAAAGGTTACCCTTTCTAAAGTGACCCTCTGTACAGACTCGGTTAGTATTTCACTTCTGTCTATGTGGTCTCGTTCAGGTCATACTGCCTCGAAAATATACACATTTTTATCTGCGCCACTTCCCTCACAGGCTACTATTACACAGGATAAATGGTCACATCATTTTGATAGTGATATTTTCAAACATATCTCACAAGAGTCATGGCAGTTAATTGGGAAGGTTTCACTACGGAATAAGATTGCTCCGTCTATTATGCAATCTAAACTCTTTACTATGAATCTTCTGCACTGGACCCCTGCTCGCTTATACAAGTTGAAACTGAGGGATAATGATCTTTGTTGGAATTGCAATTTGGTCTCAGGCACTCACCAACATATGTTTTTTGAATGCTTGTTATTACAATCCTTTTGGGATTTAGTTCAGAAACATTTATCACTAATCTTTGATATTCCATTGGAGTTCTCGTTACCTATGATCTTATTGGGACCGTGGGCTGCTTGTACTCCTTCCCTCCATCCCTTGGATGATACTGATATGCAGCTATTAGATCTCCTTATATCAATTGCTGTCAAGATTATTTTATCTGAGTAGAAATCCTTTAATCTCCTGTCTTATCATACTTGGTGGGCTTGGGTATCATTTCTTCGTAGGGCCCATACTTCTGTTGAAGAGAAGCATTGTACTCCTTCCATCTCTAATACTATTTGGAGGTCACTGGATAAATATATGAAATTGTCCTCTCAGGGGTTGGTAGCCCAATATCCTTTTGTCTCTACTTCTTAATTTATTTTCTCCACTGCAGCAGGTGTCCCCATCTATCTATCTAGCTATCTATCTATCAATTTATCTATTTATCTATCTATCATCCTCTCTCTCTTCCTTTCTTTTCTTGTTTCTTCTTCTCTCTTCTTTTTCTATCCTTTCTTTTTCTCTTCTTCTTCCTTTCATTCTGATATTTTTTGGTTTCTGTGCAATACAACGATTTAAAAAAAAAAATTTTAAACATTGTTTATTTGTCAAAAAACACGTAAAGAGCGGAGCTCTGTAACCCAGAAACGTCCGTAGCATCAATGTACATTATCGTGACTCTGACAATTTGTCTTATACACTGAAGAAATTAAAAGGCATTGCAGTTAAATCAAAACATAAGAAAAAACATACAACAACCCCCCCACTCCCCACCCCATCGCACTGTCGACCCCGCAAGAGCAATATATACAGTCAAAGCCACGATCCAACGCTCACTACATGTCACCCCCAAGAAGCCTTTATCCCACCACATGTACACAAAGAACACCTCAGAAAAGAGGGGAGAAATTAGAGCCGGTCTGGGCACTGGGAAGGGGCAGGTTCCAATTCCAGGCCCCGATAGTCAGCCCAGCGTTTCCAAATTTTGTAGTGTTTGCGAGGACACCCCCTCGCGACAAAAATAGGAGCCTCTAAGCCCATACAAAAATCTAGGCCATTCTTCCAAACAGAGACAGACTCGTTTGAAAACAAGTAGCGGCCCCGCATCCTTGCCTTTAGAAGATTAGTACTATGATCTAGCTTTATGTACCTTAGCAGGATAGGTCCCATTGCTTCTGTTATACACACTATGTGCGCCCTGAAGAAGGTGATACCCCAACTCAAGGGTGGTTCACCGAAACGCGCGTCAGCGCTTTGAATTAGTTCCCTCCATGAGTACATTGGATTCATTTTGTATTTTGAAAATTGAAGAATTATATTGCTAGGTCTTCCATTATTGTGTAAACATCTGTAGTTGACCACACTCATTTTTTAAGTTCTGTTAAAATGATATTATATTAATTGTGTAAATCCAATTTATGATTTATTGTACTGCTTATTAGAAAAACCTGTTTCTTGAGTATTTATATAATATGTTGAGGGGACTTGATGCACATTAAGCTTTTTGTATATATGGGATGTATGCATTTGTGGTTTCGCGTGAGTATGTTTTTGAATGTGACTGTGTGCTTTTTGAGTGAAAGTTGTGCAGTGGGATCTGTATTTTCTAAAGAAATGTTGTAGTTAGGTTATTTTTGTATGAATTCATTAATAATTTTGCATTGAAAAGACAAAGAAATAAAAATGATAAACTAATGAATACAATACCTTGAATGTCTTTACTGTTTATGACAGTGGTCTAGCCAGAGCGGTCAACACAATATATGACGTACAGCATATTTTAAATTGTAATAGGTAGAGTTCTCTCTTTTTGTGAATTTTGGTCTTTTCCCCGGCTTCTCTACCTACATTTTTCTTCAGGGGTCCCCCTTTATTATAGTGGTGTAGTGTTGTTCCACCCTTACTACGGGTTAGGGTGAAGAACAGTGTTTAGGCCAAATGACTTGTGATTGTAGTGTTGTTCCACCCTTACTATGGGTTAGGGTGAAAGGCAGTGTTTAAGCCAAATGACTTGTGAATTAAGTGTTTTTCCACCCTTACTATGGGTTAGGGTGAAGGGCAGTGTTTAGGCCAAATGACTTATGTTTGGAGTTTTTACTTCCAGCCTTACTATGGGTTAGGGCTGAAGGGTAGTGTTTAAGACAAGGTGT
The DNA here is from genome assembly GCA_963921515.1 of Calotriton arnoldi. Taxonomy (NCBI): domain Eukaryota; kingdom Metazoa; phylum Chordata; class Amphibia; order Caudata; family Salamandridae; genus Calotriton; species Calotriton arnoldi. Next base: position 51,977 of record CAWUFW010016142.1, read on the forward strand.
TCCACCCTGCCTCTGGGGTTAGGGGTGAAGGGCAGTACTTAAGCCAAGGTGTTCCACCCTTCCTGGTGTTTTTTCATTTGCTATGGGTGGTTCTCTACTGCGCCTCCGGTGGTTGGTTCCCTGCGTGCTGTCTTTTATGCCAGCCTGACCAGTGGCATGTTAGTGGCATTAGGGGTTTGGTAGAGGAGCTGTGGTGTGGTAGAGTGTATGTTTTGTTGATTGAAAGGGGAAGATGAGTGAGGCATGTTTGTTTTATCGTTTTCTCCTTATTGGCATGCATATAGTAGAGTGCGTGCTCATAGTGTCTGGTTTACCTTTAGTTAAAATGGTAATATGTTTGCACTCAAAGGTCACTTGCATGTATTCCATTTTACAGGTACATCTTTATTTCTTGTATCTTCTGTGGTCAGCATGCATGGTGTTTTACATGTATTATGTTACATGCATACTTTATTACATTTGTTTTTGAGACGTGTACCATTCCTATAAGTAATTTGGAGATATGTTGCTTGCTCAGTTATGCATCATGTGTGTGATGTTTTCCACCTGATATTTCATGCACCGTTATTGCCTCCCATTTGCTATTGTGTAAACATGCATGCAAGAGTCTCTAATGTTACTGTAGCCTTTGTATGCACTTTCGTTTCCTCTCATTTTGCTATTTGGCAGACATGCATGGAGTAGTTGCTAATGATATTCTGGCTTTTGTAAAGAAGGGAGATGCGTTATACCTGCTGCTTATCCAGTGTGACTGGGGTTGTGGAATGTTGGTGTGTGGTGATGTTGTGGAATGTTGGATGAGTGAGAGAGTCAGTTGGAGAATGGGCTGAGCAGCAGGAAGGCTGCTGCTGGTGGGGCTCTTCATGACAACTACTTAATAAACATCCTACTTAAATCTACATTGTGGCAACCGGACCTTCATTGGAATCCAACAAAAGTCCAATACCGGCTCCTGGAATAATCACATGTGCCCCCTCCCTCCAAACATCTTCGAGTGTAAATATTCCTGTGAGATGCCAAGCCTGAAAATCCTGCTAGGCCTGCACTTCCCACACCACAGATGGGTCGCTCCTGTAAGTTTGCCATGCCATTAGGTATTCCGTAAAGCTGCATACCAGCACTGAGTGGAGATCTGGGTGACCGGCTCTTCCATAGAGCAGAGGAAGTATGCCATGGGGGTGTAGCAGTTCCAGCTCTAATCTGTGTGCCGAGTGATCCCTGTCCGCACTCAGCCAATCGTTGTTGTTCACTAGCCGCGAGGCCCAGTAGTACAATTTGGCGTCCGCCCAACCCAGTCCCCCATAAAATGTGGAAAAGTGGCACTTTGTAAAGGACATCCTAGGTGTTTTACCAGCCCATGGGAAACTGGTAATGTGGGCTTGCAGTTCAGAGAAGAAAGTGTGCAGCAATTTATGTGGGGTAATGCTGCAGTATGTAAAGGAAGCAGGGGAGGGACAACATTTTAAAAAGTCCCCTCTACCACGCCATGGACAGCGGCAAGTTTGACTATATCCCCATGTCCTGATGCACCCCGGCCTGTAGCGGAAGTATGATCAATTCCCAGTACAGCTACTGGGTAAGAGCCACAGTCATGCTTAGATATCTAAAACTGTCCCCCACCACCCGTAGTCTGGGGTCCAACTCACTCAGGTTCAATCCCCTTCGGAGAGACGCCAATGTCAACTTCCCCCAGTTTACTCGAAGTCCCGAGGCATTGCCGTAGGTCGCCAGGATATCCATATGTTGAGGGAGAGTTTCCCTTGGCCTCTGGAGGAAGTGAAGTCTGTCATCGGCATATAGCGATACGCGGTCCTCTGTCCCCCCCATCAAACTAGTGGTGTGCAGTAAACTCAGCTTCGCCAGTGGAGTTTGCAGAGTTTAGCCCACTCCATGCTCCTCTTGGAAAGTGGAGTTCTGCAAAAACTCTGGAAACTACCACATGGCGGAGTTTTCTTGCACGTGGCTTGCAAGCGTTAAGTTGGTGAGAGCAAGCAATCAAAAAACGAGTGCTACACCACCTCCTGGAGAGATTTCTCAACGTAGGCAGTCAAGGCAGGTCTCTACTGCTTGTGTTGAGAAAGTTGCCACTTTTGTTGCGAAAGCTGCCACTTGGGTAGAAAATCTACTCGAGCAGCAGAAAAAAGCAACGCCCTCTGGCATGCTGTGTGGAGGTCTTTAAACTGATTTTACAGCACAGGACAAGCTTCTGGTGCTAAAAATCAGAGTGAGCAGCACAACGGACCAGAATTACGATACTCGCAGAACTCCACGGGATCTTGCTGAGTTTTATGGTAACTCTGCAGAATTCCATGGAGTAAAACTCTGCGAGTTTCACCCACCCCTAATTCAAACCCACTCACCCTGGCATTACCACGGATGAGCTCAGCTAAAGGCTCCACCACTAGGGACAGCTGGCACCCCTGCTAGGTGCCCCTTTCTACTGAAAATATCCAAGACAGCACACCATTCACTCAGACCTGAGCCCACAGATCTGTGTAAAGGATGTTCTCCCACTGACAGAACCTTTGACCAAAACTCTACTTATCTAGGACTGGAAAAAGAAAAGGCCAGTGGACCGTGTTGAAGGCTTTCTCTATTTTGACTAATAGAAGGGCTGCATCGCACAGAAGCTCTCCAGATTGCATGAGCACCATGTGTAGGTGGCGAAAGCAATGTCTGGTGCTCCTCCCAGGAATACAGCCATTCTGGTCATCACGGATCACCGAAACAATCTCCGTGGTCAAACGTGAAGCCAGCACTTTTGCCAAAATTCTTAACTTGAGATTAATAAGGGGTATGGGGCAGTATGACTCACAGTCCTTCCAGGCATGTCTGGCTTCAAATTTGTCATTAGCGTGGCACCCCAAAGGTCTGGGGGGAGTCTTCCCTGGGTCATCACATCATCATACAGCTCCATTAAGTGTGGGATCAACAACAAGGGGTCTCACTTACACAGCTCCAGTGGAAATCCATTAGGACCCGGGCCTTTCCAGAGGGCATTGCAGACATAGCCTGTTGCAATTCTTCCGCTGTGAGTAGGAAATCCAGCTTGCCACTCTCCGAGGCCAAGAACACTTGCACTGGCAAGTTGTGAATGATGTGGAGGGCCCTTTCTAGGGTGGGGGTTCCTGGCTGGCGTACAGAGCCTGGAAGTGTGAATCAAATTCCCCCACTATGAGATCTGCGCACCAGAGCATCACACCCTCAAAACTCAGGAACTTGAGCACAAGGCTGCACCACCCGGGTGATCTGCCGTCACCAGCCAGTATATAAGCTTGCCGCCTGCCCTAATCCCCCATTTCATGTTCTTCCCCCTGAGAGTGGAGTCAGCCAAGCCTTGCTGAATCCAGGAGTTTCCGTCGAAGCGTCAGTTGTGCCCGGCCGAGATTACATTGCGCCGACTGCGAGGGAGAAGCCTAGGCCTGCTGCTCAAGGCTGGTATTCTCATCCTCCAACCGCAACAGCTCCCCCTTTCTATGTCTATTGTGTCCGGCAATGGATTAAAAATGCTGGCCCCCAAGGACCATCTTAAATGCCCCCCAGAGAATCATGGGTGAGGACTCTATGCCCTCATTGAGTTCAAAGTAGCCCGTGATAACGCCCCGCATCTCCTCTGCAAAGCCCCCATCTTGGAACCACCAGGCATTCAACCTCCCCAGGCCCTGCTCGCCCCGTTGTCCATCACTTAACACCAACATTACCGGGGAATGATCAGAAAAATACCTCTGGAGGATCACGAGTAATCTAGGTGGGAGGAAGTGCCATGGGGGAGTAATAAGTGTGCTGCCACTCCAACCGATGGTGCAGCTGCCAAACATCTACCAGGCCCAGAGTCTCCACCCAAGAGCAAAGACACATAGCACGCATGACCCAGGGGCAGACATCGTGTCCGCCTCCAGATCCATGACTGCATTGAAGTCCCCTCCAAGTAATATGAACTTTGGTGTGGCTTCTGCCAGATGGATAGTGGGCCACCGCCTCAAGCGTCACCACTAGGAGCTGTGGCAGAGCGTAACTACTCCCCAGCATACATGCCACACCATTGAGCCTGCCATGCAGGATTACAAATCAACCCAAAGGGTCTGTGATCACCTCCCGCACCACCAATGGGAAAGTCTTCAGGAGCAATCTGGCCACCCCCCAGACCCGTTTTCATAGTCCGAGTGATAGACTCTGAAATATCCATGATGCACCAAAAATAAACAAATTAGTGCCCAGCAGGTGTGTTCTTGAAGTAGAAGAACTGCAGGGTCATACTGCTAGGCATAAGCTAATACTACCCCAAGTTTTATCTTATCATTGAGGCCATTTGCATTCCAGGTGACTATTGTGTATTCCTCTGCAGGACCTAGGATTGTGTGAGTGCCCATCTCAAACTTTAATACTAGTAATAAATCTCCGATAGACTAGGAGAGGGCTCTGTGCCTTGAACACCCTGCAATACATAACACTGAAACAAACCTAACCAACTACCCACTTGGGGCCCTGAAACTGGCATGAGTCACACTTCCTCTTCTCCCCCCACCCTACACTTGCCCCAATGTATTATCTGTTGATTAATGATAAAAACAAACACTACTGCCCTCCCACTGTAGCCACATAAACAAAAACAGGTGGGGTGGGGCTGGCATGGCCCCCCAACATTCACTGTGTACCAATAACATTGTGCCAGTCAAGGAAGCCACCCAAGGTGCCTGCCTTCTGCCAGCAGGAGGGGGCACCCCACTTATGCTACTCCATCCCCATCTCATCCTCACATCCAGGGGAGCCCTCTGCGGACCTTGCTCTCAGCTGCTTTGGGTAGAATAGTGTCACATCCTCTGATCTTTGCTGCCATCTGATTCTCCTGGTGCAGCGAGGAAACTGCTGCCACACCGTGACAGCGGTGTCAACGCACTGAGTTGAGGGCTCACCAGAACCCGCAGGCCAGAGTACTGGGCACTCCTCCACCCAGGCTCAGGTGCTCTCTGGAGTGTCAAAGAAAAAGGTCCGGACATTGTAGATAACCTTCAATTGCACTGGGAATTGTAGCACGTAATGTACTTGCATAGCCCGGAGTTTCCCCTTAACAACTTTGAATGTACAATGCTGTTGCTGGACCTTTAAAGTTTAATCGGGGAAGAGCATGACCCTGGGCCCTTCACATTGCAACTGTCCATGAGTGGGGCTTTCCTGAGGATCACATCTCTATCAACAAAATTGTGGAGCCTATCTATTATCGGCCTCGGGGGCACCAGGAGGCGGCTTGGCAGCGAGGGACTGATGTGCTAGCTCCACAACAAAGCAAGCAGACAGGGCCCCCTCAGGCACCCAAGAATGGATTCAGTCAGTGATGAAACTGGTGGATTGAGGACCCTCATTCCCCTCTGGGACTCCCACAACCCTGATAATTTTCCACCTGGACCTGCCCTCTGCATCTTCTGCTCTGGTCTGTAGAAGGCCCACTTTATGTTGGAGGGATGCCAATATTGTATGGAAGGCCTTCGTCTCATACTCTACCACCTACAGTCTCCCCTCCGCCTCTGAAACCCTCTCCACTGTGTTGTGTATGTCTTGGTGGAGGAGGGACAAATCCACACTGCACTACCCAATCTTCCCTTCCAATGACAACAGAGTGAAATGAATGGCCTGCAATATCGATGCCGTGCCATCCTGTGCCGCAACTATTTACGGGGGGCCCCCTCTGTTGCTGCAGGGCCCTGGTGCCACACCCGGGGCCTCCACTGCTTCCTCCATCAAGCGCCCATTCGCATGCTGCCCAGGCCATGTCACCACAGTCCGGCGCCTCCATCTCCACACCGCCTTCGACACAGCTACAAGCCCAGGAGCGGCGCTGTCGGGGATGGGGGAGACAGGAACTTCCTCCGACTGTCTAAACCCCAAAGTAAAAGTCACAATGTGCCACATTAGGATGGATATTGTTGGAGCCGGTGGCAGACCTCAAAACTTTGCTACCACCATCTTGGCCACTGGCCCACATTTTTCAGATTTGAATACATATCGATGGTCACATATCACATATTTGGTGTGTTAGACCTGAAATCCTTGTTGTGGTCTTCCCCCAATCTTTTTACCTTCCCCCCTGCTGTTTTCTGAATTAGTTTTTGTTGTTATTAAGACTCTGCGCACTTTTCCAATGCTAACGTGATTGCGCTCTCTCCCTAAAACAGGGTACCATTGGCTTACACCAGATTGGCATGTTGAATTTACTTGTATATCCCTAGTAAAGTAGTGCTACATGTACCCAGGGCCTGTAAATTAAATTTTACTAGTGGCCCTTTAAAACATTTCTCAAGCCTACCACTGTAGCCTGTAGTGCAGTTTTAAACTACCATTTCGACTTGGCAAAATAAACCTTTTGCTAGGCCTAAACCTTCCTACTTAATACTTATAAGCTACTGCTAACATAGGCCCCAAAGAGCCCATAGGACAGGATGCATTGTATTTAAAAAGTAGGACATGTGTTTATAAGTTTTGCATTGCCTGGTAGTAAAAAAACTTCTAAACTAGTTTTTCACTATTGCAGAGACTATCTCTCCAATTGGATAACATTTGGTTACCTTATTACATTTTTTTTTTGATTTTAAAACAACTTTATTAAAGAATAAAGTTCATCTCCACTGCATTCCGCCTACATCCCCAGCAGGGCCGGCAGTGCAAGTTATCGAGGCAGTAACTCTTACGACTGGGTAAGGGAAGTACACAGCAAGCCGCCTACAACCACATTGGGCCGGCCGCGTTCAGGAGAGCTATAGATAGTAAGGTAAGAAACGTATGCGAATATAGCTTAATTCTCGACAGTTACTGGGTAGTAGCTTTCCTATCATCCTACGCTATCTATACTATATCTCAATTGTCGTAATGTCGAATTCACCATTTTACCATTACCACAGTGCATAGACCCCTGGGTTTGCGGCCTTTTTGCGGTCTGCGTGTCACTGCAACCCGTGAGCGAAGGGAGAGAGGGTCGCCTCGGTTGTTACGCCGGAGAAAATGTTTGCATTGCCCTTGTAGTTCTTTCGGGCCCACCACTATGGTTAAATGGTCGCACCTTGCGCAAGAAGATGGTATGTGGGCAGCTGGACATGCTGGTTCGTCGGCCTTGCAATAAAGATTGACCAGGAGAAAAACAAATATACTTAGAAAAGAGAAAGAAATAGATGAAAGAGAAAGAGGCCTAAGGAGGTAGTCAGAGGGCTAACATCTCTCCGGTCGAAGGACCCGCAAGGAAGAGGAACCCGGAGGCATGCGGGGTCAGTTCGCGGTTGGCCGGGGACCAGCCCCCGGGCGCCAAGCATCGGGAGGACATATAGGGCTGTCGTGCGCTTAGGCTGTATCCGATTCGTCGGTATCCCCTCTGGGGAGAACTGGGTCGTCAAAGAGTTGAAGGGCGCGAAGTCGCGGAGGCATAGTTCTAGTGTGCTCCAACCGGGTCAGGTACTGGATCAAGGGCTGCCAAGTGCGCTGAAATTTGGCATCTGTGTGTGTCAGTCGGTGGGTAAGGAGTTCCATCGCCATGACCTGCCAGAGTCTCGTAAACCACAAAGTTGTGGAAGGCGTGTGGGCCTGTTTCCAGTGGGATGCGATAACTTGTTTCGCTGCTGTAAACATCTGAAATATCAAGCGCCAGACCATATGTGTCATGGCTTTGAGTGTGGTTGGGCGGAGGCCCAAAATGAAAACCTCCGGATCGTTGGGGAGGGGAAACCCTACCACTGCCCTAATGTGCTGTTGCACCTCCGACCAGTACAAAGTAATAAGTGGGCACTCCCACCAGATGTGAATGAAGGATCCCTGAGCCGCCAAGCAACGCCAACAGTTAGGGGTAACTCCAGGGAACATTCTCTGCAGCCTAAGAGGAGTGTAGTACCAGCGTGTCATAAGTTTATATGCCGATTCTTGTTGTGGCGTACTTCGCAGTATGCGCCGGATGTCCCTCCAGAGCTGAGCCCACCGGCCAGGGAGAATCTCGCTCCCAATGTCCCTCTGCCACTGGCGCTGGTAGGTGTGGGGCGTGACCTCCTGAGATTGTTGAAGGACCTTATAGGTCCGAGAGATTAGCCCTCTAGACCCATCAAATGCTCGAACCAGAAGTTCAAATGATGTCAGCTGTCGCGTGGCTCCCTCCCTATTGGATGGGGCCCGAAGCCAGTGGCGGATCTGGAAGTATTCTAGCCGAGCATTCACTGGGAGATTGAAGTCCGCCCGACACTGTTCAAACGACTTGAACATCCCGTTCTAGAAGAGTTGTTCAATGATGCAACACTCCCCTGTTTCCCATGCTCAAAACGAGTTTATGCTGGAGGCTGGGGGAAAGTCTGCGTTGAGTGCCACCGGAGTGAGGGGAGAGGGGAACGAAGCAAGGCCCTGGTGTACTGCGATTCTATCCCATATTTCTAATACCGTACGCGTGGGCGTGGCAATATAAACACTGGGATGTCGAGCGTTTTTTTTTAGCCAAGCTAGGTCCCACAGCGGGCGACAGGCCACCGCTCGGTCCATGTGAAACCAGTGTTTTTCACTTGCCCGCACCGACCACTCCGATATATACCTTAGATGCGACGCCCAATAGTATGCCAGGAGATCCGGGCACGCTAGGCCTCCACGTTCTCGCGGTAGCATCAAAACCTTGGTAGACAGCCGCGGTCTTCCTCCTCCCCATATGAAGTTGACCACTTCTCTCTGAAGACCCAGGATGTCTCTATGGGGGATTGGCGTCGGGAGCGCTTGAAATATGTATAGGACCTTTGAGAGTATGGACATTTTCACTGCGTTGAGGCGCCCTAGCCAAGAGAGAGGTAACGCTTTCCATCGGCGGAGATCCTCTCGCACAGTGGTTCTACAGGCAGGCCAGTTAGCCTGCGTCCAAGTGTCAAGATTAGCTGTGATATTGATCCCCAGATAACGGATGGACTTTGAGGCCCATTGGAAAGGGTTGATTGCCTGGAGTTCGTCTAACTGCCGGGGAGGAAGAGTGAGATTAAGTGCACGCGATTTGGGAAGATTGACCCTGAGCCCCGATACTAACTCAAATTGGGAAAGGGTGTCTATGAGCGCCGGGAGGGAGGTCGCAGGCTCCGTGAGTGTCAAAAGTAGATCATCCGCGAAGAGGACGATCTTATGGTCCACCCCGCCCATGCGGACTCCCTTAACATCCTCCGATCGTCGGATAGCAATCGCCAGGGGCTCCACATCAAGCGCGAAGAGCAGGGGTGATAGTGGGCAGCCCTGACGAGTGCCCCTTCGGATGGAAAAAAAAGAGGTCAAAAGTCCATTCACCCGAATTCGCGCTTAAGGGTCCGCATACGGTGCCATGATGCGGTTTATCATGAGAGGTCCTAGTCCTATGCGGCGGAGAACCGCCCGAAGGAATGACCAATCGACCCGGTCAAAGGCCTTCTCGGCGTCGAGGGAGAGTAAGAAGACAGGCATGTCGTGGTGTTGAACCTTTTGTATTAGATGGGCTATTCTCCGTAGGTTATCCGCTCCCTGTCGTTCTTGTATGAAGCCTACTTGATCAGGTTCAATTAAGCTCGGGAGGAGAGGAGCCAGGCGACGGGATAGGATTTTAGTATAGAGCTTGGCGTCGACATTTAGGAGCGAGATCGGGCGGAACGATGCGCATGCAGTCTGATCTTTCCCGGGCTTTGGAATGAGAACAATCTCCGCCTCAGCCATTGACGGTGTCACAGCTCCGGTGTCAGTAAACGAGTTAAAAAGGTGTAACAGAGGTGTTTGAAGTTCTGGGAGAAAGAGGCGGTAAAAGGCCAGCGTCAGGCCATCAGGGCCGGGTGACTTCCCCGTCGGCATACTCTTTAGAGCGTGTAGTAGCTCTTCCGCTGTAATGCGCTCCTCTAGCTGTTGCTGGTGGTGGGTGTCCAGAGGTGGCCAGGGGCACTCGTCCAGGAAGGGTTCTATCTGGTCCACACAGGTGTCCGCAGCCCCGTATAGATCAGAAAAGAACTAGAGGAATTCCTTTTGTTTGGCACTTTCCGCGATAGCCCACCCCCCGCCCGGCAAAGTGATTTTGGCAATGTGGTTACGGGATATCTGGAGGCGGAGGCGACATGCCAGCATGGAGCCCACTTTGTTGCCTCCTCCATAGAATTTCTGCTTTAGGGCGAGAAGGGAGTGTTCCACCTTATTTACTCTTAGGGCCTTTAGATGTCCCCGAAGTGATGCGAGTTTTTTCTTCGCAAGTAAAGAGGGCGTTATGTGAGTCTGTCGCTCTAGCGCTTTAATGTCGCGACCGAGGTTGTCCTCTACCAGTCTAGCCTCCCTTCGTCGAGCTATGGAAATAGAGGTGATAGTGCCCCTAATCGTAGCTTTGAAGGCGTCCCATAAGAGAGAAATCGGGGTGTCCGGTAGGTCATTATGAATGAAATAGGATTGTATGGCTTGTTTTAGTTCGTCTACGTCCACCGGATCCCGCAAGACCTGAGGAGGAAGACGCCACCTTGGAGTGGAGCCCGAGGGTCTGCCCATTCCCGCCAAGGTGATTTCCACGTGGGCGTGATCAGAAACCGATATGTCTGAGATGTCCGCCGATTCCAAGGCTCTAGTAAGTGTCTGGGAAATAAAAAAGTAGTCGATGCGGGAGTAAGATCGATGGACATGGGAATAAAAGGAGTAATCCCACGTGTCAGGTTCCCTGTATCGCCATGCATCTACAAGACCAAGAGCCTGTATGTTGTGCTTAAGTGTCGCGGACATAGCTCCGGTCCCTTGATACGAGGAAGCGGTGCGAACTAAGCCCGGATCCCATACTAAATTAAAGTCGCCTCCAATGATGGCGGGCCCATCCTCCTGGGATAGTTGTGAGCGGAGGAGATCCCTGAGAAAGCTATCTTGCGCTTGATTAGGAGCGTAAATATTAAGTAGCAACAGGGGGTTGCCCCGAGCTAAGATTGCCGTCTTAAGATACCGACCTTCTCTATCACGTGTAGTACGGCTGATTGTTAATGGGGTGCCAGCTTTGAAAAGGATTGCTACCCCCGCAGTCTTAGTTGGTGCATGGGCCCATACCTGTACCGGATAGCTAGGGTGGGACATACGCGAAACATCCGCCGAGAGGAGGTGGGTCTCCTGTAAGAAGATAATATCAGGGTCGCGTGGGAGGAGATATCTCCAGATTTGTCTTCGCTTGTTCGGGGAATTCAGGCCCCGAACATTTAGGGTCATGCATTTAAGTTGTGCCATTGGTCCAGTAGGATGGAGCACGATCCGGCAATGCCTCCCTTTCGCCTCCCGCCCCCATCCCGGGGCCCTCTCCCGCTAAGTGGACACCTTTCGGCAGGGAGCGTAGCACACGTCCATAATCCCTTCCTCTTAGATAGACACCCGGCGCCCAAGCCTGTCCCCAACAGTCCGGCCAGCGAATCAGCGTGGAATCCCGCATGCATGCCCCGATCCTCCCAGGCCTGTGCGAGCAGAGAAGGAAAAAATTGAGAGGAAAGAAGACAGAGAAACCAAATAATAGAGAATAACCAGCAACATGATGGCCAACTGGGCCATAAAGAACCAGTCCGGCCCTGGAGCGGCCCAGTGGTGTGAACCAGGGCGGCTCTGAGGAAGTCACTCCTCATTTGGACTAAGGACATGGTGGGGGGAACGTGGTACCAGACAGCCGGGGCAGCTACCGTCCCCGGGGAGCCATCTGTTCATCCAACTGTGGTCGTGGGGTTGGGGAGCCTATCAAGGTGTTCACCCATATTATGTCAGGGGAGCGAGCCCCTACCTTGGAGAGCTGGGGGCTCTTGTGTCCCGTGTCCAATTGTGTGTGGGTGTCAATGTAGAAAGGCAAGGTTGTAGCTTGGGATATCTAGTGTATGGGGCGTATAGGAACAGGCCCCAGTAGAGCCTGGTAGGCCTGTCACGATGTAACGAGCGCCTAAAGGTGTTCTTAAAGCCAAGTAGTGGCCTGACCTAGGCGTGTTATCTAGTAGTGCAAAAGCTTGTTGGTGGTAGGTCTCGGGCCGCGTCAGGAGGGTCGACTCGTGAAGGCCCCCTTCACCTAGGCTATAGGGTGACCTGGAAGGTGATCTAGAGCTCCACCCAACCCTTCTACGCCCTGGACATCTGAGTGCCACCCACTTCCCAATAGTTGTGTGCGGCCTTCCTCTGCCCAGTAGCGCGGGGGCCCAGTGTTCACATGAGTAGCCGGTTTTAAGATGAGATCTATAAAGTGTTACTTTTGTTATATCTCAGTCCCCAGCTGGCAGATCGAGCGCCCGCGGACCCTCCCAGTAGTGAGAGAAGTCACGGATGAAATACATCTACCAACAGTACGTCATTGTTGCTGTCAATGTCCTTGAAAGGGTGTCAAGGGGGCAGGCACAAGTGTTTACACAGTGTTAAACTATGGGGCGGGGCGGGACATTCGGTGAAGTCAAGCCCCAACAGAGTGGGTTTCAGTCAACCTAATCTCTATACTGAGCATCCCTCAATGGATAAGGTCCTGCAATAACAAACTTATAACATGGTAACACATAACATTGTGGCCTACTGGTGGGAGATGTCTCGCCGCCTCCAGTTTGCTGGTCCAGGAAAGCCGGTCATTTATACCGTAGTGAACGTGACCACTTTTCGTCTTTGACTGTAGCCTCATTTGGGGGTCTGTCCTGCCTAGAGAGGCCAGTTCAGGCTGTGTGTTCCCCTTGGACCACAAGGCCCCCAAGGGCCATCTTCAGAGAAGTTCCCATACACAGTGCATAGGTGTTTCCTCCATTGCCCCTGTTGTAAGTAGAACTGGGTTGTCGCAGCTCAGGGGCATGTTTTGTCTTCCAGAGTAGGGGTGTGTGCGTGTTCAAGAGGCCCACGCGGCAGGACGAAATTTACAGGTGTTGAGCACAAGTCATTCTCCAATTCCTGGTCCCTCGGTCGATGGGAGCGCTTGGCCAGACCTCTTCTCTGACGGCGGCTGGGGTTCTTCTAGAGCTTTCAGGTGGCGTATAATGTCTTGCTTAGCTTGGCTAGAAGCCGAGTGGGCTACCGATGATCCCGAGCCGAGGCGTTGTACCTTGGACCACTCCGGGCGCAGCGATATCTGGGAGGCCGAGTCAGCAGGGGAGGGCGAGGATGGCTGTGAGTCCCGTGAAAGGTGCAGCAGCCGGAGTGCCTCTCGCAGTGAGCGTATGGATCGACGCCGTCCCTCCCATTGGAAAATTATAGCGAAAGGGTGACCCCATTGATATTTAATATTGGACGCTTTCAGTTGGCCGTCACTGGCCGGAAGTCCCGACGGCGGCGCAGAGTGATGGGCGAGAGGTCCTGAAAGATCTGGATATTATGGCCCCCATATTCCAGCTTCTCGTGCGCCCTGGAGGCCCGGAGGATTGCCTCTTTTTCCGCATAGAAGTGGACTCTGGTCAGGATTGGGGTTGCCTCGTGGGGGAGCCACTCGGTGAGCCCGGTCTAGCGTCGGGGGGGAGATATCCTCATCACCTCGGATGGCATGGAGTAGGTCCGCCACGTATGTGAGTATGTCTGCTCCTTCCGCCCCCCGTGGCACCCCCCGGATGCGGACGTTGTTCCGGCGGCTCCGATTTTCTAAATCTTCCTGTTTGATCTGGAGCTCTACGTTCTGTTCTTCTATTGCCTGAACTCTGCGGTGGAGATCTTCCAGGTCCTCTGTACGAGAGTCTATGGTGCGCTCCATATCATCTACCCGATTGCCAATTTCGGTAATATCTCGTCGTACATCCGTCAAGTACGTTTTGACCTCCGTCTTAAGGGAGGAAATCTCCGATTTTATCTCTTGCAGAAAAGTGGCCAGCACTGCCTGTGTGATAGTACCGTGGTCGGAGTCTTTCAGGGCGGACGCCATGTCAGGGGCCTCTGGTGAAGGCGACGGGGCGCGTTTGTGCCACAAATCCTTGACCGATGTGTCCTTGGTGGCGGGGGTCGCTACAGCCTTCCCCGTACGAGGTCTGGTCATGCTGTTGGTATCTGGCTCAGTGCGGTCGTCGCCTGTATCGCCGTGTAGCCCAGCACTAGTCCCCTTTCCAGCAAAGTGGGTAGGCCGCAGGGTTCCCCCAGGAGCGGTATGCTGTTGATTAGCATTCACTCTGACCCGATCTCTTCAACAGGGCGCCACCCGAACCACATCCCCATCCAGGCTCTTTTCAGATTTACAGGTTAGTTTGGGGGTTGTTCCATGGGGGCCCCCAGGCTCACAGAAACCCGCTCTCGCTGCTGGTGCCCTCTCCCTCCCGGAGTCGTCTCTCACCCCTGCTTCACAGTAGGGTGTTGTCGTAGGCTTTGGGGCGCTGGCTCATCAGGGCGATTATATGGGGTGGGAGGTCACTCCCAGAAGCACAGCCTTCTCCCCCGCTCCCAGCTTGATTCAAGTCCCGGTCTATCAGGCAGGTGATTCCCACCCCTTAAGGCCTCAAGTGCCCCCTTGCGCGTTAGGGCTCACTGCCTGTAACAACTGCACCTCCTCGTTTGTGGTCGGGCGAGCAGGCCAACCTTTACCTCATTGGGGCTTTTCTACGATCCCGGGGGCTTTTCACTCCTCCCAGCGTTATCTCGTTCTCCCCGGGATCTACACCCCCGCACCTCACCTTCTGGGAATCCAGTGCCTCTCCAGGGGACTGCAGCCGCCCCGGCCGTCCGCCAGCAGGCCGCCCCCGCCTGACTCACCAGGTGTCGCAGGCCGTCGCCTCTCACCGCAGGGCCCTCCCCAGCTCTCGGGTCTCCGTCTCCAGACACCCGGCCCCCAGCGATGTGCGCCGCCGTCGGGCTCCGGCGTCCCAGGGGACTCAGTCCTCACCCAGCCGGTGTAGTGTCTCCTCTATGCGGGACTTGTGGAGTGCCAAGTTCGAGCGCTTGTCTCTTTCACCGGCATCAATCTGCCTCTCGGGCACAGCCGCGCCGCTTCCCCAAGATGGCGGGTCTAGCCTCCATACCGCCCGCTCTCCTGGCCGCCAGCCGTCAGTAGCTTCCCGGGCCTCTCACCTCTCAGCCGCGGGTCTCCCCGGTGTGTCTTCCGCTTGTTGCGGGCTATGCAACCGCGATCTCCCCGCAGTCTTAGCCTCCGGTGCCGGCTCAGCCTCCGGATCGCCACTCCAAAACGTCTATAAGATGGCGGCTGGTCTCTCCGCACCACCTCCGCCTGCCGGCTTGTACGAGCCAAGAAGCCCCCACCTTGGGTCCGGGACAGCCCCGGGCGTGTGCTCGTATGGGGGGGACACCTCACGTGCCCCCGTGCCTTGGATCGCTCCCCAAATGCCCTAGATAGGCCCCGGAGGACGGAGCACCAGCCGCGTGCGTCTTACCCCATCGGAGTCGAAGCCACGCCCCTCACCTTATTACATTTAATAAGTTCTAACTTCTGATTTCGAACAGACACCTCAGTTTTGGACTCAAATGAATTGTAGTTTAAAACCTCTTAATGGTTAAGTTGTATTATAATTCGCAATTCTGAAAATGCAATTTTTAGAAAGTTGGCATTTTCTTGTACTAAAAATGTGGTGCCTGCACCCACTGTCCGGGGTCACATGACAGTGAATAGCTTGGCAGTTGGCCTTTGTGTATTCCTCTGAGACAGTGAGACAAAGGTGGCTAGGTGCTGGCAGAATGGGCCATCCTATCAGGATGGTTGGGGTGAGCTGTTCTCTGACCCACTTTCATGTCAAAGGGCTGCCTCCAGTACACACACAAAGGGACCTAACACCAGCCTTTTGTCACCCTAGACTAATTGGAGATTTGACAGGGGAAGGGAAGAACTTTCCAGAACCAGATGTGGTAGTAGACAGGATGTCACCTCCACTTCAAAGGCCAATGCATAAATATTGGACCTCCTGACCAACCTCTTCAGTACACACCTAGACCTCTGGGTTACAGAGGAAATACTGCCTTGTTCCACAGAGGATTGCCCTGCTGCTTGAGGTCTGTCCTATTTTTCAAGGACTACTGTTTCTATTAAAGTTCTGCTCTGCTGCTTGAGGCCTGCCTTGTTCTCCAGAAGACTGCCCTGCTGCTTGAGGCATGCCCTGCTTTCTTTGAATTAGGACTAGACCTGCTACCTTCATTTCAAGCTAACCTGAGGTACTCCAAGGGTCAGTTGGCTGACCTCCTCTTCTGAGCTACAGGATCACAACAACCTCCAGAGACCTCCCTCTAACTGCCCGGCTAAACCTTCTTCAACTGGACCTGCCTACACCTGCAACTGGATCTGCCTGAGTCTTGATGGCCTCTCCTAGAGTGGGTCCTTGATCCCCAAGAAGTTCCTCCCCAGGTCCTGGACTCTTGTCTGGGATCAGAGTACACTCCTCTTCAAGAAAAGGAGAAATTCTGATGTTTTGAACTCTTCATGCCGGACTTTGAAACTGTAACGTTTTCAGCTAGGCTAATGTGGTCCCTGCATCCGGCCCATACTCCAACATGTAGGTGTGAGCTTTTGACTTTCCTCGGTCTAGCATGACCAGATGACTGTGAGTGGCACTTTGTGCTTTTAGGCGCTATATTTACCTAAAACTTTGAAACTGCATAGCTCCGGTTCTAATGATTGGACTTTAGACATTTTTGTCTCATTTTGTTTATTTATTTATTTAAATGTGCACTATTTGTTGCGTTTTCACTTTATTACTGCTTGTGTGCTACATAAATACTTTACTCTAAGTTAAGCCTGACAGTTTTTTTGCCAAGCTACCAGAAAGCACAGGTTAATTTAGTGACTTTATGGTTCGCCCTAACAAGGATTGTGGTTGTTGCTTGAGTAGGGTTGTACGCTCTCAACCAATAACCCGATTTCTTATAGCATTGTTCTGCAATGAGAGTTACCATAGGTATCTTGTCTAATTAGGATTGTACCACATAAGATGGTTTGTCTGAGGTATCTTCACAGAGTTGTGTATAATACTCAGCAAATGAAGTATTAATGTTTAATTGTGTGTTGTAATTGTCCCTGAGTTGCCTCGTATGAAGCAGATAGGGTGCAACAGTCAAGACAGTAATTTACCCACAATGTCGGGCATGCCTACAGATACCCCTACAATCTGCTCCCTCCATCTTACCGTCAATCTTGCTGAATCAGTTAAATTTAGGTGAGTTTTGTGAAGAAATGCCATGTATAGATGTCTGTATCAAAGGTAAGTATACATCTGATGCCTTTTGGTGGCCACCCTTTTCCTCTCACATTCCATGTCAACATAGTATAAGTGAGTGGTCTTCTATTACTAAACATCTCTTATTGCTGACCAAGCCGCTAATGACCTTCTAGACCACTGTTAAATCTGTGGACCTTCATTTCAACCACATAGTATGCAGGAATCTTCCAATGGAACTTATGTAGCATTGCCCCGAACCTGTAAAGCATTCCCAAAATCCAACACTATTGAGGTGATTATAATGGGATCGCCTCCACATAAACATATTTAGCAATCCACTCTACAACCAGTGTCTGCTCAGACCTGATGTGGTACTCCCAAAATATAATAGGGGGCGTTGAATATTCTTTTGTTACTTCTCCCTTATCAGCCCGTCCTGTATAAATCTAAGTTCCCCTGTTGTCAGGAGATTAATCCTGCTGTCTTCTGCCTGCCAGTATAGAACAGTACATTTACAGCATGTTAACATGAATTAATTTATCCAGACCTTAAATTATAGTGTTCAAGGTCATTGGGATGACACCTGCTGTCCCTTCATCTTCTGGCTTGACCTTCGAGTTGGTAGCCTCGGTTTCATCTCCTAATTCCTTATTAGCCAAAACACTCGAAAGCTCCATCTGTTAATCTCCACCAACTCTTGTCTTTGGTATAGGGTGGGCACCACTCAGGGTCTTTCCATCTCCGCCTGCTCTTTTGAAGGTTTATTGCTTGCTCTCCTGCAATTATGCTTCCTTGTGCATTGCTCCTGCCATCCCATTGTTTGCTTCTGTCCTATCTCTGCTGGTAACTAATGTCCATGGGATTACAACCAGGTCGTTAAGCACAAGTGGGGCTGCTCCTAGTGATTACAACCAGGTCCACACCTTAGGAGCCAATGCAAAAGTAGGATTTATCATTGTTTATTATGTGCACGTGTGCAAGGCAGAACAAAGCATATTTCAAATTTAGGGGTTGGTTACGATGCCGTTCGGAAAGGCTCCGAATCGGATTCGGGTCTTCTGAATCCGATTCGAAACCTGTCTTTCCAACCGATTCGGAAAAGATTCTGAACGACCGATTACAATGTTCGGAAATCGTTCGGACTTTCTGACTCGGTTCCGAATGGTATTCGGAGGAACAAAGTTGTTTGGAGCCGACTCGTACAGGTCTACGGACTGCGTTTCCGACCGAGCGATTACAATGTCAGATTTGGACAGCCTGTCCTAATCAGTTGTTCCGACTCGAATAGGCTGTCGGAATCTGACTTTGGGGACCCGTAGCAGGCCCCCCTTCGCCCGGGACCTGCCGAATGGGGCCCGTGGGGGTACCCATGTGTCCCCCCTTTCCAACCCTGCACAGTGTGGCAGGCACCATGGGATGCCCGTCACAGGGTGCACAATTTTCCCCAGCCAACCCTTTCTTCAATGGGAGCCTGTGTATATGGTCGGAACACAGGCTTCCATTGAAGTCAATGGGAGTCTGACCGAATCGTATCCGGAAGCATCATAATCGGTTGGTCAGACTCCCAGGATCCGATTCGGTCAGAAACCATTACGAGACCAATTCGGTCGGAATGCTTTCCGACCGGCATCGTAATCGACCCCTTAGTGTCTGTAGGTGCCTTTTCACCACAAGAAATGCTTCCCTCTACTATTGTACTGAGATGGTATAGTATGGCGTGACCGGATCGGATTGAAGGAGGAAGGAGGATGCTGACCCCGGTTGGACTCCAGGGTTCTAATCACTGAGCCTCAATCCATGCGATCCCCACTGCTATAGCCTGCCTGCACCTGTTACTGCCTGCCCACTTACCCAAACCAGTTGCTGATTCACTCAGTAGGGTCACTGGGATCACTGCTCGAGGCTGCTCAAGACTGATGTGGCAGGTGAGAGCTCAAGAAGCCATGCGCCCATGCGGCAGGAGGAAAGGAGGAGTCCCGGACACGTTCTGAATTTGCTCATCAAGTGAGGCACGGGCGATACAGAAGCAAGCATAAGGGAGTGGGGGAGTGGCTACCACTCGTGCAAGTGGGACCCACCACATTAGACGATACCAGCCCAGCGGAGTGCAGAAGCGGCCGGTGTTAGGCTGGTGTGGCTTGCAGCCATTTGGAAGCTGAGATAGCCAAGGCCATGCGGCTGTTCTCAAGTTTATCAGCCACTAAAAAAATTCAGTGCTTTTTCTGGGTCCCAACAAATTCTTAGTAAGCCTCCCTCACCCGTCATATTCTCTCACAGCCACACCACAGCCATTCAAGTCCATTTTTTAAACAGGAAAAAGGGCCAGGATTCAGGACTTCAGAGCTTGACAGGTGGATGAGAGGATATCGAGAGACAATGTATGTTGTGATATATATTTCCTTTTTTTTGAGAGGAAGTGCCCCCAGTACAAGCAGCAGACGTGCACGGTACCGGTCCACGTGACTGGAGTTGTGCATGTGTCCGGGATGGTCTGCCATTGCGTCAGTGGCTCTGCTTAAAGCGGCACTGTGCTGACCCGCACCAGTCCTGTGGATGAAATGGCACAGCTCGGATCAATGAGCAGTGTCTGTGTGCAACAGGTGCAGGCCTGGGGTGGGGTGGGAGTACGTGTGAAGGCCATTTCATGCATGCTAACTATGACCAAGGACTTCTGTGTGTGGGATGTGTACACGTTGGTCTCACGTCGGGCAGTGCGTAGTGTGGGAGTCGCCAGCAAATGCTATCGTATCTGTCAGAGGGTGCTGGGCACATGCAAGTCCCAGCTCGGAGCTGCAGATGTGCTACCGCCTGATAGTTCAGACAAAGGACCTTTCATCCCTACAGTAACTTTACCATCTGCTTGCATACAGGAGATGTACAGAGGCCTGTCGTGGGTGGGGTGGGATGTCTGCGACACAGGGAATCATGGATGATATGCCGAGCACGTGGCACATGAGCGGCCTCACTGTGTGTTACGTTGCCTCACAGCTGCTTCTCCCTCCCACGAGCCCCCACACTTGTGTGCGCTGTGCAGTTGTATCACGTGCACTCCTACGGCACACCATTGTCATGACTGTCTGCGCATGTCCAGCGGCATGCCAACAACACCGTGAAGCTGGCCGTTGAGGGTGTGCGGCCACGTGAGTGTAGGCCAATGGTCCGAACAGGGCGGACACAGGTGTACAGTCCATGGCTGGCTGTGATCACGCTGCGATTGAGGCTAGGCATCTGACTTATGCAGCCACAGGACTGATACACATAACACTTGGCATGCATGAGCCAAGACCCCGAGCGGTCTTGCGCTCCTACATTTCCCCGTACGTGAGGGCCCGCCCTCCGGGTGCATGCTACATTGCAACATCGACTACTGTGGCCCTGGTGGCGACAACACTCCAACACAGAGACACGCTTACCGCACTTCCTGCTCAAGGCCAGACCAGAACCACGCCCTGATCCCCCTGCCAAATCAGCACACCCCGGCACTGACCTGACATACGCCGGACCAGCACACGCCGCTTGTGCATGCAGGGGGGGGCGGGCGAAGCTACATGTCCAAGGTCTTGGCCACTGCTGAGGTGACATGGTATCGTCCCCTGAAGACAGCACACTGTGATGTTGCAGGGCTCGGGCCCATCATGCTGACATAATGACCACACAGACACACTTGCTTTGATGGTGTGAATGGCTACAGGCACGTGCGCCCGGTGACGTTTATTAGCAGGCTCACATGTCGAGTGACACCTGTGTTGGATGTGTGTGGGGTGTGTGTACACCAGCCGTCATGGAGTGCCTGGTGCAGTCAAAAAACGACAACAGTGTACATCGTTAAGGACACAACCATTCAACCATAAAGGCTCCATGACTTGAGCTGCACAGAGTTAGTGGCCCCGGATGCACAGCGTCCTGCACGGGCCTACCGCCACGGGCCGCTGACTTGCAGTGCACTGGGGCAAGGTCACAAGAGCAGAGCAGGTTCTCGTAGATGACAAAGGGGGTTGTCGCGGAGTGTCTCGGTGGACAGTGGAAGGTGTATCCCCAGGGCATGATGCAGAGGGCAAAACCACGCAGAAACAGTCACCATGGTGGAGATGAAAGGAACAGACACATGTCGAACACCAAGTCCGTCCCAGCCAGATGATGATGCAGACAACCCCCAGGCCATGGACTCAGATGCCACCAAAGTCCAACCAGAAAGTGCCCATGACTCATTGCGCACAGAGTTAGTGGCACCAGGTCAGTTGTTGCTACTGTTTGGTCACCTCCGTGACGAGGATCCGGCTTTCATCCGGACTGAACCGCATCTTCCTCTTACTCCTCTCCGTGCGTTCACTGGTATGGACTCTGCCATTCATGAATCACGACTAAGTGCTGGATGTGGGACCTACTGGACCGCAGTGTAGACCGGGGGCAGCGGTCAGCACGGGCCCACAGACACGTGTCGTGTGCTTGCAATGCAGAGTTTGGGACACTGATCGAAGGGAGTTCAGTGATATATACGCGGCAATTAACATTTGGTCACTGCCATTCTAAACTCAGGACACAGTTCCACATGTGGGACCTACTGGACCGCAGTGTAGGCCTGAGCCCTCATCCAAGTGTCGCCGGCTTGCGTGGAACAGGGTTAGTGGCACCACGTGTCGCCGGCTTGCGTTGAACAGGGTTAGTGGCACCACGTGTCACCGGCTTGCTTTGAACAGGATTAGTGGCACCACGTGTCGCCGGCTTGCGTTGGACAGCGTTAGTGGCACCACGTGTCGCCGGCTTGCGATGCAGACTTTGGCTTCACTGATCGGAGGGAGTATAGTGATGTGGACGCTGCCACAGACTTCGGGTCACTGCCATTCAAAACTCACGACTCAGTACAACATGTGCCAACAACTGGGCCGAAGAGTACGCCGGTGGAGTATGTCAATGAAAAAGGAGTAGTGTGGGCCAGCGTTGTGGAGGCCAGCGATGGTCTGCGGAGGCTACAAAGGTCGCGGGACTGGGGCTTGGAGCTTGCACCGGCACGTGGTGGGCCCTCTTTGACACACACCGGTGTCGGCAGGTGAGCGGAGCCTCCTTGGTGCGCTGGGGCAGGCATGACGGGTCTGGGGACCAGCGGCCCGGGGTGCAGCGGGCACACAGGGACGCAGGCCCTGCTGCGCACGGCGCCAACCTTGTGGCGGGCTGAGAGGTGCCGCCCTGGCAGACACGTTGGCCATTCCGAATGAGAACCACGCCCAGTGCGACAGGCTTTTCATTCACACCCCTACGCAGGCCTGGCGTACGCAGGGCCAACCCACTCCGCCCGCGCATACAGGGGGGGACGTAACGAGCGACATTTCCGTGTTCTGCCCCACAGCCTGTGGGGACATGGTAGTGTCCACTGGCCACTACACCCCATGCACCAGCAGTTAATGTCCACGTGGCCATTTCCGTGGTTTGCACACTGAAGTCTGTCCGGCACATCCACGCCACACCTGGCATAGGGTAGGTTCTCATTCATTAGTCACTTGCCGCTCTCGCACATGCCTGCTCCAAGCCTCTCCTCACATTCTGCTATTGTGTGGCTGTGGTGCCATGCTGTCGTGTCTGGTCGTGTTGTCGTGTCTGGTCGGTTGGCATGTTGCATGTAGTTTTGCTGCGTGCCCATTGCCAGTGTCGTGAGTTGCATGACTGTGGAGTGGAGGTGTGTGGTGTGTTCATTTGGTACTTACCAACGAGCAATGCATTTCCATAGGTGCCATCCTGGGAGCGCTGGTTGATGATGGACTGGCGGGAGATGTATGAATTTGGCCACAGCATTGTTGAGTTGGCCACAACATTGTTGAGGAGTCCCCGGTGGTCCACTATTGCCTGCACATTGATGGAATGCTTGCGCTTTCTGTTGCAGTAGTTGTGTGCAGTGTCGGCAGGGGGCACGAGGGGTACATGTGTGCAGTTGATTGCCCCCAACACGTGAGGGAATCCAGCTATGGCGTAGAAGCCTTGCTTGGTCTCCAGCTGCTCCTGCGCAGTGTGGGTGAAGTGGAGGTGCTGGGGTACCAGGCTGATGATGGCATCCAGGACAGGTGTGATGAACTTGGATAGGGCTGGCTGTGAGACTCCTCCGACTCTGGCAGTTGTGTGTTGGAAGGTACCAGAGGCCAACATGTGCAGCACAGCCGGCAGCTTTGTCTGTGGAGGGATGTTGGTTGTCCGCTGTGTTGGTGTCGTCAGCAGGTGGGCACTGTGGGTCAGGATGCGGGGGATGGTTGTCCTTTTGGGCCTGTAGTGGGCAATGTCCTCCTCTGGCGTTAGGTCTGTGCGGCTGGTGCGTTTACGGTGGGTCCGCTGTCTTTGTGTACGCTGCCTCTGTGGTGGTCCGGGCGGGGGGGGCGGGGCAGGTCCTGGGGGTGGTGGCTGTGGGTGTTGTGGCTCTCATGGGTCTCCAAGCTGCATGATCATTGGCTCCATGGCATCTGTGGGTCTTCAGATGTGGCTCTTGGCTGGGCTCCCTTTCATGCTGCAGGTAGTCGTCCTGCTTAACACTAGCAAAAGGCAGGTGTTAATTCCCTGCTGCTACCGCGGCCAATCGCCTGTTTTTGGTTCGCATCGCAGATCTGGCAGTTCGTTGTGAAAGTGGTGTTGTGGTGTTTTCGTGAGTTTTTGCACGGGAACGCCTACTCTGCATCTCATTAGGGTTAGTTGGTGGTGTCACCCGTGGAGATAAATTTTGGGGCAGTTATCGCGGGAATACTGGCGATGTCTGCAGTTTGCACCCGCTTGTGAATGGGGCGTTAAATCTATCTCCACTTTTGATGCGTTAAGGTGGCGATAACTCAGCGATAAGTCCTTGTGAATATGCCCCCCTGTGTGTTGTATGTAGAAGCGTTTTACTAGCTAGGATTGCAGTTCCTCTGATCGAAGCGCTTTGCGAAGTGCATACTATTGTTTGGAATTTTAACTGATTAAGCAGCCCCCTGTCTTTATGAGCTAAATGGGTTTCTGATAAGAATACAAGATGAGGTTTATATAAATGTAGCTCTTCGCGAACCAGCTGATGTTTCCTACCAGCATTTAAGCCAGAGACATTCCAACAGAGGCACCTAAGCAACGCCATAAGTTTTCAAGAGTTGCACACAATATATTGATTTTTCTGACAAATACATAGAGTTTTTAGTATAATTCTTATAGTTGCAGACCTTGTTCCTTAAAAAAACCTCAAAAGTTGGTAACTGTTGGCTACTCCCTGCCTTTCCCTTTTCATATCCCCTTTGTTTTTAGCTTGCCCCCTAAACCCAACCCCTTCCAGCACCCCCGGTCTATCCCACCCCCATCCCACCCCGTGTCCAAGGAAAAGAATCACCCCCCTCCCTGCTGTCGCTGACAGGACAGCTAGCAAGAGCTCAGCACACCCTGAAAGCTGCTCCACCACCCCCGAACACCATGACTCTAGTTTCTCAAATGTGCCTTAGTGCAGAAACGAAGGAAATGAAGAAAAGAAAAAAGAAAACCAATAAGACTGTAAAGACTGAGGAAGCGTAGCAGGTAAGTAAAAGCAGTCTTTATTGGAAAATGCCCTGACACCGGGAAACGTGTTCTCTCAGTACAGGAATTCACCTCAACTGTTCTCCCAACTGCCACCCATGCCCAAGGTTCTATTTAGAACAGAAGGACGTCATAGAACTTTGGGCAAGAGCACGCGGCCAGGGAGACAGCACAAGGCAGGTCACGGGACCAATACAATATGCACAAGCCATAAACATAACACATCTCCTTTTCATCAGAGAACAAAGTGCTGTACAACCTGGGGTAAGGGGAGTGGAGGGAAGGAAGAGGGGGGAGAAGGAATGGGAGAAGGGTACAGAGATCGAGAACCATGAAATATACAAGTGCATTACAAGTCACGAATAGCTGTAAACAATGGGGGGAAAGAAGAAAAAAAAGATTATTCACACACAAAGTCACGCAACCTTTCGGTTAGTCTGACCTCTCTATGGTGTCTGCTCACAACAGGTTCCCTTACAGCTACCCCTCTTCCGTGGGGATCATTGTGAAGGGGACAACCTCGTTCAGTGACAACATTGTCACTATTTTGTACATTGTTTTCTCTACTGGTGATGGGGTCACGTGGTATCTCATCAACGGCTTCCTCAATGGGAGAATTACCTCTATTGTCATTCTGGAAGACGTCACCACTCGGAACACCCATTATACTTGAAGATCTGACTACAGTATCATCAAGGTTGCAATCCCTACTGGTGTCATCATCTAGAAGCCAATCATAATTGAGGGAGGTAGAGGGTCTGTCACACTCCAAAATTGTTTGCTGATGAGCACAAGGATAAGGACGAAAAATGCCAAACCTTTCCGTCACTTAAGAGAGCCGAATTGCAGAAGATTTTCTTGACTACAAGGGGCTGTGAAAAGTGACTTTGACCCTTTTTAACAAAACCACTATTTTTACTCTAACTTTGTCACCTATGCAAATGCTAACCCCGTTTACAGGCATGTCTGGAGTCGTAATACTTCTTGCTGGTACATTGATAGTGTAAAAAATGTTCCTTAACCCTTTCAGTGGACCAAGCTACTTTCTTGGGTGCTAACCACCCTACATTATCTTTGATGATAGGGGTTCTACCTCTTAACAACACAAAGGGGCTAGAGCCAGTAGACTCACATGGTGTAACTCGGAAAGCCCATAGGTTGTGCACCAATTCTTTCCTCCAAGAAAGATCATTGTGGTTGGCAAGTTGTATAATGCTTTTTATGACTCGATTGAATCTCTCAACTGCACCATTACCAGCCGGGTGGTACAGAGAAGTGGTTTTATGAGAAATACCATTGTCCATTACGATTTTTTTTAAATCATCAGAGACAAATTGGGGACTATTGTCGGTCACAATGCATTTGGGTAAACCTTCTCTTAAAATTAACTTCGGCAAGAAATTAATAATGGTTTTCGTATCAGCTTTGTGTAAAACCTCTACTTCAGGCCATTTTGAAAAATGATCAACCAGTACAATGAGAAATACTTGTTCACCGTTCTCCCAGATGGGGCCACAAATGTCCATACCTAATTTAGTCCAAGGCATGCTGGGGCTGGAAAGGGGTTGTAAAGGTGGTCTAAAAGTACGTTGGGATTTGTCAGAGTTCTCACTAGCTGAGCAGTTTCTTACTTGTCTTTCAATTTCGAGGTCTAAACCTGGCCACCCGAAGGAATTTTTTACTCTACTTTTAGTTTTGCCAATGCCTAAATGTCCTTCATGGCAAATGTCAAGGAGTTTGGGCCGGAGGCAATTAGGAGGTATAACTTTTCCATTTCTTAGAATAAGGCCTCCTTCACAGTCATGTCTTAATTCCCAGAAAGTGAGTAAATGGGTAGGAACGTCTTTTTTAATGAGCCAACCATCTTTGATATGTCTTTTCACTTCGCATAAAATGGTATCAGCCTCCTGGGCTGACAACCATTCGGACTGGGAGATGCAGGGTATTTCTTCTAGTATGTTTGCTACACAGAATGATTCAATATCTGAGGTAGATTCACCCACACAAGGCAACGGCAAACGACTAAGACAGTCAGCAACAGTGTTTTTGACACCTGGAACATATTGTACTTCATAATTGAAGTCCATCATTCTGACAGATATGCGTGCAAGGCGAGGTGAGGCACTTTGTAGTCCCTTGGTAGTGAGGACCTTGACAAGGGGTTTATGATCACTTCTAAGTGTGACATGATACAACCATATGTATTGCCTAAAGTGTTCTAAACCCCATGCGCATGCCAAAGCCTCACGCTCTATCACGGAATACCTATCTTCAGTGGGTGTAATAGAGCGTGAGGCAAATGCAATGGTTCTTCCGTTGCCAATGCCATCGGTTTGGCTCAAAACAGCTCCAAGACCACTACCACTGGCATCTGTAGTAATAATGCTATGTAAGGAAGGGTTAAACCCCTGTAAAGGTGGAGCATCACAATTGTCATTCTTAATCCTAGTAAAGGCTTCTTCACAAGCCCTAGACCATTCAAACTTATTCTTTTGTTTTATAAGTTGTCTTAGAATGTAGGTTTTAGTGGAGAAATCTTGAACAAACTTAGCATAAAATTCCTAGAGGCCTAGGAAGGCTCTAACCTCATCTTTATTTCTTGGGGAGGGGGCTTCTCTAATGGCGGATAGTAGTTCTTTTTTTGGTTTGTTGCCCTCCCCACAAATTTCATGTCCTAAATATGTGACACTGGTCTCTGCAAATTTACATTTACAAATATCAGCAGTAAGACCATAGTCTTCGAGGAACACTTTAGTTAGTTTGGCATCATGTTCATCTTTGTTAGCTCCCATGACCATTATGTCATCCTGAAAAATTAGAAGATTGGGTTCATCTTTAAAAAGTATTTGCATTAATCTCTGGAACATGGCCGCAGCGGAGGCCAATCCAAAGGGTACCCTTTTAAACCTAAAGCAACCGAAGGGCTTCACAAAGGTGGTGAGGCATCTACTGTCAGGGTGTAGTGCGACCTGATGGTAATGCTGCAGTGAGGTCGATTGTGGAAAACCACTTGATGCCATTGGTGTGTGACAACATCTCACTGATCTTGGGTAAGGGGAACTGATCAATGAGGATATTTTTATTGAGATCGCGGAGGTCCACACATAAGGGGAGTTTACCGTTGGGTTTTTTAGCAATGACTAAGGGTGCAACCCATTCAGCTGATTCGACTGGTTCAATTATGCCAGCTTTCTGTAATTTGAGAAGTTCAGCTTCAACTTCATTTTTGATGGAGAAAGGAATATTCCTGGACTTGTGAATACATGGAACCGCATTTTTTTTAAGTTTAATTTTGTGATGGAAACCTTTTAGTTTTCCAATGTTATCAGAGAACACTCTAGGATACCTTTTACCAATAATGTTCTTGTACTCATCTTCAGATTGTAAGGAAAGCACAGGATCTGGGCTATTTGGATCCAAAATTATGCCCAATTTTCCTTGGTCCATCCAACCAAGTACTGAAGGACCAAAAAGCAGAGACATACAATTTACCTAGCATTTGTCTGTCTTTGAATTGGAAACACAATTCCCTGTATCCTAAAACATTGATAGGTTCACCAGTGAACGTCTTGGGAGAGATGTCAGGATTGACTAAATGTTTTCCTATGACAGGTACAAATTTTCCTACTCAAACGTTTTTATTAATAATGGTATATGGTGAGCCAGAGTCTGCTACTATGGAGATTTCCACCCCCCCAATATTTAAATCACACATAGGTTTCTTACTTTTGCCATTCACATTTAGCATATGTTCATCAACTTGTAAAACAAAAAGATTCATGTCATCATCACCAGAAGAATATATATCATCTTGGTCTTCCAGTACAACAAATTTTACATTTGTATTTCTTTTATGTTTACTTTGACACATTTTGAAAAAGTGTCCAATAATACCACATTTTGAACATTTTTGTTTAAATGCGGGGCATTTTTATCATTTGCCAGGTGAAACTTGCTACCACACCTAAAACATTTCCTGTCCCCTACTAATTTAGTTTTGGGACTAAAATCCTTCTTCAGAGAAGTGTGTGAATTGGATTTCTGAACCATGCTCTTAGAGTTTCTGACTCTGGCGACCGTTGGTTGTTCCTCCACACTGTTTTTGTTTTTATCTTCTGACAAAACCACTTTGGCACATCTCCCTGTTAACTCAGCACTTTTGACAATGTCGATGACTTCTTGAAGAGAAGATTCACCTTTAGCCCACAATTTCTCTTGGATGTTGCGGTTAGCAGCTCGCATCACAATTTGATCGTGGATAAATTTGTCATGTAGTGTGCCAAAACGGCAGGATAAAGGTACATTTTTGAGTGCAGCAACGAAATCCTCAACTGATTCTTCAGCACCTTGTTTGCGATGAAAAAATTTGAATCTATCAGCATATAGACATACTGTGGGTTTAAAGTAGTTAGACAAATCTTCAAGTGCGTTGGTGCAAACATCACCTTGGTCCGCAGGTCTGGGTGTCTTGTTGATGCGATTATAAATTTCCATTCCTTGTGCACCCAGACAGTGTAGTAATATTTTCTTCTTTCTTTCTGGAGTTAGATCTTCGTTGTCGTTGAATGTAGAGATATAGTTCTCAAAGTATTCACGCCATTCTTCCCATTTGAGAGAGGAATCACCTGACCTGGGAATAAAAGGTTGTGGGGGAGAGAGGTTCCAAATATTACCAGAAGCCATAATAGGGAGAGAGAAGGTAAGTGAGAAAGAAGGAGAAGAATGAAAATGAGAGGAGTGAAAATTTCAGAGGTATTAATAGGACTTTTAAGCTGAAAATGAAGATAAAGAATAGATAAGCTGTGTGCATCAGCGAGTAATGATGCACCCAATGGGTACCTGTGGGCTGAGGTAACCAAAACAAAGCTGTGCGTATCAGCGAGTATGAAAGGGGCTGTACGCTATGCTGGCAACCACAGTTTGAGAATTGTATGATGAAATCAATAATAGCGCAAGAAAAGTGTCACACTGGATTAAAAATAGGGCTGGTAAATGACGTTGAAGAGCTGCTGAAGGTGGATATGCGCCACAAGAGAGAAAAATGATGCCGGAAATCTTAGCGAAATGCTTTAGAAGAATTGTGGAATGAATAATGTTGAATAGATGCACTCGGCAGTGTGTGCATCACTGAAGCAAACCCACACTGTGTTGGTAGTACAGATTGTTACCTGAACTGCAAGGAGAGTGATTGCTGAATGTAGAGTAACACGGCTTGTTACGATTAATTTTCTTTTAACGATAGTAATAATAGGGTGCGCTTTAAAGTGTGCGCGTCACTGATGAAGAAGCGTATACTCGTTGGTAACATGAAGTGTTACTTAAGATAGCCGCCACGTTTTGGACACGTAGCCTGATCCAAAATGGCTGACGGATACGTGCGTTCCAGTGATGTCATTTTTATGGATGCGCAGCAAGGCCTTTGAAAGGAATCTGAAGGAGGCTCCAACACAATGTTACATGAAGTAAACTCCCAAAGTGGAGAACTACCCATGCGCGTGTGTGCGGTCAAAAATGCGAGGCGTAGGAACCGCAGCAGGATGGCCGGCTGTTATAAGGCAGATCTCACTGCGTAATTATGAAGCAGGAACTCAGGAGACCTGGAAGAAATCACTGCACCAACTGAGCAGCGATCCAGTCACTACACAGGAAACGTTGACAGGATGCGGGAGCAGCAACAAGGTAAGTAGCAGTGCACAGAAGGGACACCTATCGGGTTCATCGTGGTGTCAGGGCAAGTCGTCGCCAAAATTGTAAAGACTGAGGAAGTGTAGCAGGTAAATAAAAGCAGTCTTTATTGGAAAATGCCCTGACACTGGGAAGCGTGTCCTCTCAGTACAGGAATTCGCCTCAACTGTTCTCCCAACCGCCAACCATGCCCAAAGTTCTATTTAGAACAGAAGGACGTCATAGAACCTTGGGCAAGAGCACGCGGCCAGGGAGACAGCGCGAGGCAGGTCGCGGGACCAATACAATATGCACAAGCCATAAACATAACAAAGACCAGGGGGAATCATTGTAATAGCACAGAGATAAAGAAGGCATACCAAAATCCAGCCTTACTAATATATTAGACCATTACAGAATATTAGTATGAACCCATATGCGCCTGCTTGTTCCCCCCTAATCCAGCATTTTTAATAACTTTAGAACGGAAAGAGAGAAAAAGAAAGGGGCTATTTAGCTCCTTGTTGCCACATGGACAAAATCTGCTGAGCATCTTGCTCCGTATGCACCATTTGAACATGGCCATTTTTGATGACTTCTAAATGGGCCGGTTCCTGTAGAAAGACCTGTGCCCCTGTGGACTTTAAAGGATCTATAAATTGGGGCAGTTTCCAACATCTATCCATCGTGCTCTTACAAAAATCTGACCTGCAGAAGATGGAATATGAACCCATTACGATAGGGGCAGCAGGGCGAGCCTTAATGGAAACTGCTCGTCGTAAGAGAAAGTTTCCAAAATACACGAGGAATGGCTGAGGAAAGCGGCCCGCGGGTCTGTTGAGGGCAGCAGGTAATCTATGTGCCCGTTGCACTTCGCTGTCCCAGTCCCAGTCATCCAGGTTGGGAAATGCTCTCTGGAGTAGTTGTACCACAAATGCACGGGGATCAGCACCCTCCTCACTTTCTGGTACTCCAAAAAGGCGGAGGTTATTGCATCGTTGCCTGTTCTCTAAGTCCTCGACTTTGCCTTGCAAAAACGTAAGTTGATTTTCATGTGCATCGGAGATTTTAGCGGCCCTCATTGTGTGATCTTCTGTGTCTGCTACTCGTTGCTGCAGCTCTACGATATCCGTTGTTAATGCCACTACTTTATTGTTTACCTCAGCAAGAGCCTGTTTGATCACTGAGATATCTGCTTTAGCCTGTGTGTAGTATTCCTGGGCTTCTTCTCTTTGGGCCTGTAGTGCTTGAAGTATAGCTCCAGTGGAGGATTCCAGCGAGCCAGCGGTTGAAACATTTAGTTGAGCTTCACCCCGGGCAAGAGCTGGGAGAGATGTAAAAATAGGAGAAGTCACTGCTTCCTTCTGGCCGCTGTCTACTGATAGCGCAGTTTCCAGAGAGAAACATAATTCTCGACCGATACTTTGATTCAAGAATGTAGAGCCATAGCCCACCCCTGGCCCCAGGACTAAGCCAGCACCAGAGCCAGACAGTCTTTAGATCAAGTTTTTCACTTCCCCTTTCGCTGTGACCCATTTGCGCACTGGGCTACTGGTTATACCCAGTTTGCCGGAAGTGGTCTTACAACCCCCTAGGTCGCTTTTTCTGTCACTTACCTTTTAGTGACATCTTGTATTTTAAGCATTAGAGTTGCCTTTTTTCTTTCCGCTGGAAAAGCTAATTGACTCATCTACTAGCTGCATATCACCGAAAAGCGATTCCCTTGAGTCACTTACAGCTGTGCCAATGGTATCGAAAGTATCATCCTTACGGCGGCAT
This sequence comes from Calotriton arnoldi, assembly GCA_963921515.1. Taxonomy (NCBI): domain Eukaryota; kingdom Metazoa; phylum Chordata; class Amphibia; order Caudata; family Salamandridae; genus Calotriton; species Calotriton arnoldi. The sequence continues at coordinate 83,983 of CAWUFW010016142.1, forward strand.
GCTATGTCACTAGTAGTAGTTGGGGAAGTTGTAGCTTGATCCGGCTAGGTCACACAGGCATCATGATGATCATCAATCTCCGCACCTACTGCTCTTGTGCTGAAATCTCTGTCTTGCAGTAAGTTCTTAAGATCGCTTTGTTTGTCAGGCAAGACAACCTTATCTGTATTGGAATGCTGTCCTGAGCCTGCATGGTGAATAGACAATGGTGAAGAGTCTCCTGCTTGTTATATATATTTCCACTACAGGTTTTTACCATTTGTTGTCACCTGCCATCAGCTGTTGCTTGTTATCACTTGAGTTGTAGTTGCTGGTCACTGAAGTTTTCAGGTGCCAATTTGGACAACTGGCAATGGATTCAGCTCTTGATTGACTGCAGTGGGACACTCTCACTGGAGGACGAGGGGTGAGGACCGCAAGCCCCAGCAGTGCTACCGGTAGAGGAGGGCCACCGCCGCACTTCCAGCGCCAGGAGGTGCTGTAAATCTGCTGCGGTCTCCCGCTGTCCAGCTGGGCCTACTCTCTTGGCCACATGTATTCTATCATATGCAGCTGGACCTTGCCTTGGAAGTAATTGAGCCTTTTCCTAGTTGAAGTTCTATTGGGGGAAATTTAACTCTTTAACCAAAGGGTACCTATGGATCTTTTGGTACCATGGGTAAACGCAAGGCTGGAGGCCCAAAGGTGCCAGTTGATACCAAATGTACCACCATTGACTCTTATTTAACTTGAGCTGTCAGCTTTATTTCTAAAGAAATTGACCTGGCTGAACACTGCCTATCTTTGGGCATGATTGGGCCATGTGGTCGAGAGGGAGATACCAGGGACCTTGACCCAGTTTTGGACGGGGAGTCAGAAATTGGTGTGAATCATGTTAACTATACAGCCTTGGATGATCATACCTCCCAGGAGCTGCCTTTGAAATCTGAGGTGGCCGCTACCTTCCTACTCTCCAGTGACCAAAAGAAAGCGAAAGTCCAGAAGGGTGGCAGGTGTAGAGCTGCACCCAATGTAACAACCTCCCATAGGGCTGATGACTCTTCTGCCCCCTTGGATGAAACACCCGGAACGCGGCTTTATGCAACTTTGTAGACACTACCAAAGACATGGTCCTACTACTCAGGAAAAAATTGGAATGCCTTGAAGAGAAAATTGCTAAAGTATCCTCTCTCTATCACAGTATCGCTGCCTCAAACATGGCCGCAGCTAATGTCACTGCAGCTAATGTCACCCTTCCAGAGCTGGCCCCAATTGGCGTAGTTCAGAACCATTCTTTCATAATGTTTCGCTACAAGCTACCAGGGAGCTTACTAAACATGGTGGTAACCCTTGCTTTGCTACCGGGCAGTCTAGAGCTGACTGGGTAGCAACGGATGTTTCTACAACTGTAGGTTAACCCATGCGGTCCACAGTTATAACTATTGATAATTGCCATGTGTGAATCCTCCCTTTGGCCCTAGTAGCCAAACGCAGAACACTGTACTGAGCAACGTTGCCCCTAATGACCAAGCAACTCTCTGTGACCCTATAACAATAGATTTGCCACCAGCATGTTGTCCATATGTGGCTGTTTTGGTCAATGTACCACCCTTGAATCCTGACTAAACAGAATCCTTGTAGTCCCTGATGAATAAAGTTGTCCATTTGCTGAATAGAAATCATATATTCCCCCCGGGAGCGAGCACAATTCTGGTAGCCAGGAGAGTGGGGTGGGTTGGGCCGCTTAGGAAAAGTTTTAAGGGGGATTGCATTATCATTAACTGTCGTCATCCCAGTTATGCCGGGGAAATTCTGGCTAAGCCACTATTGCATACCCCATTTGTCAGAAATATGGCCCTTTCTCCGTTGGGTTTCTTTTATCACACAGTGCTGATCGCATGCATTATGGGCACCACAATACCCAAGAATGCCTGGTCATAACCCTATTATGTATTCCCCTTTGGGTACAACTAACAGGTTTTGAGCACCTTACAAGAAAACGACTGACTGAAGGCTTGTAAGTTTAATATAAGGTCATATAGCTTTGAAATTGTTGGCTGAACTGGACCGAATGCGGTACTGCTCTGACTCTTGATTATCGGGGGAGAGTTTGTAATAATGAGGAAAATCTAAGGCTTTATGGTATCACCAATGGTGCCAATAATACTGCCACTTTCAATGAGCTTGAACCCTACAGCCCTATTTCCAAAGGCCACAAGTCAAGTTATTGGTGGTTGTTGTATTTTTTAAACCTGGAATGTAGGAGGGCTATCAAACAAAATAGGAAACAGGGTGTGAACACACTCCATATCTGCTTTGATATCTTTTGTATTGAGGAAACATGGTGTGACCCAGATACATGTAGAATGGTTATCTTCACACTTTCTAGGCGCCATACTCTCATGTGCTCGGTGGGCCAAAGGGGCCTTCAGATTCTTATTTCTAATAAGCGCCCTACAACTGTTAAAAAGACATCTTCAATAGGATCCCATTCCCAGCTGTTGTGGTTATCCATCGAGGGGGGGGGGGGGTGACTTGGTGATTATAAACTTTTACATGTTCGATTCCACACATAGTAAGGTGGCCAATGCTCTTGATCTCGGTCTGGGAGTCTAATACTATGGGCACGAGATTTAAATATACAGTCCTGCCATTCTGCAGCAAAATATGTGTGCAGATGCTCCAACCAGGATGGGGTGGGTTCTACACATTTTTGCCATAGTGACTACGGGGATGCACTTAATCTAATCATTGCTAAACACGTTCTGCAGTGCTTGACTTGTAAATGAGGAGATAACAGGGAACAAATCCCTACTTTTAGGGGAAGAAACGCTGCTACCTTCATTGATCATGTATTGGTGTCAGCCTCAGCACGCCATAAGTGTGGCACTCCTAGCATCGTCCAGTCCATACTAAGGGGCATATTTACAAGCCCCTTGGACCACTTTTGTGTCACTTTTAACATGGGAAAAGTGACGCAAAAGTGGCGCAAGGGGCTTGTAAATATGCCCCTAAGTGATCATGATCCTGTTATGTTGCCGTTTTTATTTTGAGGAAGAAAAATGGTACATTTTCTGCAGTCAGTGATATTATTCCTATAAGGCCTAATGGGGTCAGGATCAAATGGGCGGGAATCAACCCCAATATCCTTATTTATGACATTTTTGCTAGGAATTCTATGGAATTTAATCATTGTTTAAGTAATGAGGTGAATCCTTATAGGTTATTGGATAATTTTATCTGCATTATTGGTACTATTAATACACTCGATGCGTAAAACGAACCCCTCTCGGATTAAAAACAAGGGTTGATTTGACCACCCATGCACTTTAGCATCCTAGCGCCTGAAGACGGTCTCACAAAGCTCTCCTAGGGATAACATTTTAATCAAAACACTCCATTTTGAATATAAGCAGACTATTGGTGCTGGGAAAAAGATTCTCCAGGAAGAGGCATGGTCTAGGCAAATTTTTGCCACAGAATTCAACGACAGCAAACCCTTTTTGGGACACAGGTAATGTCCCTTTTCTAATGAATGAAAATATACCTGGGTTTACCTCACATGAACGATGTGAAGCATGGATGAATAATTTTCCAACATTTTCCATTGAAAGTATGATGAACATGGTACTGAGACACGCAAGGTGATGCTTAAGCATAACCTCCTTCTCCTAAACATATCTAATGACGAGGTGATGCTAGCCTTGCACGATGGTGCTGGGGGAAGGGCTCCAGGGCCTGATGGAGTGCCAGTAGATGCTTTTAAGACTCTAAGGGAATTATGGGGCTCTATATTGACTAGGGTGTTTAATGTCCCCCTTCCTGCACATAAACAATCATTTTAAAAAAATGCCATTTTGCTACTTTTATGTGTGCTGCTTTAAGTTGTGTCGCCCTTGTGCTCCATTGCGGGGCACAAGGGTGATGCAACTGCTTGATAAATCTGCTCCTGACTTTGGGAGGTTATGTCTCTTTTTCCATTGTGGAGCAAGGGATAAAGGAAAGGAGCAATTGAGGGCTCTTAGAAGTGGTGTAACAGAAAATGATATGCCCACCCATACAGAATGGGTGGAGGTTCCCTGAAAACTCCCAATATCTCATGAATATTCATAGGTCTTAGGCTGAATGGGGGGCTCCTAAAGGGTGGTGGCCACTTGTGCCACAGGGGTGGTAGTGGCCCATATTACGCCCCTGGGGGCAGATTTCGCAATATTTCACGCAACGCAGCAAGACACCTTACTGAGATGCTTGAAAGTGAGAGGGCAGAAATGCACCATATTTAACATCATATGGCACATTTCTGTCCTCTCCATGCAATGGCACATATTTGGTTGCGTAACGCCAATGCAGGCACCATTACGTCATGGTGCAATGATGCCTGTGCTGCAGGCAGGATTTTTTTGTGCAGGAAGGCGAACCTTCCTGCACAAACACAATCCTCTGAGGCTTTTTCCTCTTTCTATGTGTTCTGAAGAATGCAGCACACGAAGAAGGAGGCAAGAAAGAGGAGAAATAAAGACATTTCTCCTTGTTATGCCTCTCTTGGGAAGGCGTAGCATTTTGACTCATTCTCTGGTCTACCACTCATGGTAAATCTGGGAATGCGCCATAGTGCATGGGTGGATGCGTGGGAGCACCCACGCTCCACCCATGGAACGCCTCCCTGGGGCAGAGTAACGCAAGGCAGCACCTTGCGCTGCCTTGCATTACTCCAGATTTAGCAGGCATCGGATGGCCAAGCAAGTTGGCCATGCGTGGCTTGGTATATCTGACTTTAGTATTGTGTTGCCCTTGTGTAACCATGCGTGACGCAAGGGTAATGCAAAACTATAATAAATCTGGCCCCGGTTCTTAGTTGAAAGGAATAGAGAGATGTAGATAATCTCTGAGTGAGTTGCATTTTTATTGTGAGGTTTGTGATTGATGCTGTGTAATGTGTGCAAGTGTCATTCCTGACCTGTTAATTATACACTGCTATGCATTTGCATATAAACAAAATAGCAGCCAAGCTAGACACAAACATCTTTAACCTGCTAAACTATTTGCATGTCATGATAACGCTGCAATGGAAAAGTGCAAAATGTAAAGCAAGATTTTTATATTTAATACAAATGCCAGTTATACACTTTGAAGACTTGAGGACAGATTTATCATAGTGTTGTTGCCCTTGTGTCACACAAGATAACACAAGGACAATGCACCAATAAAGTCAAATTTACCAAGCAATGCAAGGGCACCCTGCGTGGCCCAGCTGTGCTTGGTAAATCAGGAGCATGTTGTTGCCTTGCGTTACTCTGCATTGGGAAGGCATTGCATAGGTGGAGTGTAGGTGTTCCCACGCATCCACCCATTGATTTTGACGCATTCCCAGATTTACCATTAGTGTTAAATCTGGGAATGCGTCAAAATGCTATGCCTTCCCAGGGAAGGCATAACGAGGAGACATTTATTTATTTGTCCTCTTTTTTTCCTCTTTCTACGTGTGCTACATGCTGCAGCACACGTAGAAAGAGGAAAAATACTCAGAGGATTATTTCCGTGTAGAAAGGTATACTGTCCTGCACAAAAACAATCCTGCCTGCAACGCAGGCACCCTTGCACCAGGACGCATGGGTGACTTGCATTGGCTCGAGACAGACAAAAGTGCGCCAGTGCGAGGAGAGAACAGAAATGAGCCATATAATGTTAAGTATGGCGCATTACTGCCCTCTCCCTTTCACACAGTGCAGCAAGTTTGATAAATCTGCGCCTGAATTTCAATTAAATCCACTTCCTCTATGGTGTACAAATGCTTGACTAAAAGTTAAAACTTTCTCGTGCCAAGCCTAAAACCGGTGATAGGATGCTTTTTAAAGCCAAACGTCTAAAATAACTCATAGAACCCCGAGCTATACAATTTTTTTTTTTTAGAGGCACTGAACATCTGGTCTGAGGGGAAAAGTATATTTCATACTTTCAGACAGGTTTTTAGGTATCAGAAAAATGAAGCCAACAGTCATACGTGATAATATTATTGCAAAGTAAGTCATGGTAAAAAGGCTATCTGTTCTCTGTTTTCATCAACCAAATTGCAGTTTTTAACTCGAAAAACAGCAGGGACCTTCAGGGAAACTGATTATGCCAAATTAAGTATTTCAAAAATAGTGATTTAGCAGCTCCCTCCCTTCCTGATTTAAAAAGAGCATGTCAAGAATGCATTCTGCGCAAATACGTTTATCCCATGTAAATGCTCCTAAAGAGAATTAAATACTAGCTTTTGCGTGCCGTTAACCAGACAAAGAGGCTGATGTTGTCTCTAATAATTAGCACACCATACTTTTTCCTTTTAGGGCAAATTTGCTCTTTTTATGCAGTTAGCATCACCAAGCAGAGATTATAATTTTTTTGGGCCTGGCCCTCAAATAGCTTTAGCTGCTTTCCCAACCTTATGTCATTAAAACATTCATGAAACAAAAATGAATACATGAATAGAAGATGTTTTGGATATCCCTCTTCATCTGTTGGTATTATCACTGTCTCTCACATATCGCGTAGGGCAATGGCTCAGCCCACTTCAGACAGTGACTCTTTTGTACTGTGAGTGACAACATCTTTCCTGTTCACTTATGTACATCCAGCTAAGAAAAAGTGTACTCCGTTGCCAATTCAGGTGGGACAATGCACTTCTTTGTCAATGTTTTTTGTTTATCCATTTCTATTTGTTAGTCATCCTTGCATGTTCAAACTATGTCTTCAGTATACAGTAATTAAAAGACAAAGTAACTTTCTTTGAACCAACAAACATAATGTTCCTGCAATGTGCATTAAAATTACAAAGGATTTCTATACCTGTTGTAAGTACCTGTGTACTAGGAAGCACCCATTTGGTTCTATAATGGTTATTACATTTTTTATATAACAAAACACTCCTGAAATTATATATATATATATATATACACACTGATAAAACCAATGGTTACAGGGGTGTTATAGTTAGAAATTAGCATTTAAAAAACCTTTAAAATTCACTGAAAAAAACAAAGCTTACAGGGGGCGCTAAAATTAGGGAATGGAATAAAAAATCCTTAGAAATTCACTGAAAAAAACAAAGGTTACAGGGACATTATAGTTAGGCTCAGGTTTCACTTGTACAAAACCAGTGAAATTCAGCAGTTATAGTTAGCTGAGCTAACTATAACTCGCCCCTGCAATGCACTGCTCATGACCTCACATATTACATCACTTATGACATGGTCAGTGACATCACTGATGACATCTCAAATGACATCACTGATGGCATGACATCATCTAGTTACTGCGAGTGTTTTTATAAAGTTTATGAGTGTTAAATATATATACCAAGGTGTATTGGTGAATCACTGTGTATATGAGTGCCTGTATGGATGATAAAGTGGGTGTGTGATTGACTGCAAAAGTCAGTGATTAGGTGTCTCAGTGAGTGTGTGGGTGAGTGACTGCTTGTGCAAATGTATGTATCAGTCTGTCAGTTGATGTCTAAGTGGTTGTATGGGTGTGTAAATGGGTACAGGAGTGGCTGTATTGGTGATTGATTGGTTGTCCGAGTACCTTTATGGGTGTCTGTATGGGTGGGTGAGGGGGTGAGCGACTGCCTGTATGGGTGAGTGGGTGGGTGAGTCAATGGCTTTATAGGTTAGTGAATGCATGTGTGAGGGGCTGTATGGGTGAATGTGTGTATGGCTGTGTGGGTGAGTCAGTGGATGTGTCAGTAGTATATGGGTAAGTAACTGGGTATGTGAAATGCAGTATAGGTGAGTGATGGGGTATATGAGTGACTGTATGGGTGAGTGAGTGAATGTAAGAGTGGCTGTATTGGTGAATGCGTGCTTGTGTCAGTGACTGTATAGGTGAGTGAGTACATGTTAGTATCTGTATGCATAAGCAAGTGAGTGTGTGTGTGTAACTGTATGAATGAGTACGTGGCTGTGTGATTGACTGTTTGGGTGAATGAGTAGGTGTGAGTAGTTCAATGGGTGACTGACCCAGTGTGTGAGTGGCTGTATAGGTGTATGATTGAATATATCAGTGGCTGTATTAGTGAGTGAGTGGGTGTATGAGTGGCTATATAGGTCAGTGAGTGGATGTGTGTGTAGATCTATGAATCAGTGAGTGGGTGTGTAAGTATGTGTATGGGTCTGTGAATATGTTTGTGAATCGTTGTGTGGTAGTGTGAGTTGGTGTATGAAAGGTTCTATGGGGTGTGAGTGGGTGCATTAGTGATTTTGTGGATGATGTCATCAGTGATGTCACTGACCATCTTATTAGTGATACAACATGTGAGGTCATAAGCAGTGCATTGCAGGCGGTGCAATTTATAGTTAGCTCAGCTAACTATAAGTTCTGAATTTAACTGGTTTTGTATGAGTGTAACTAGAGCCTAACTATAAAGTCACTGTAACCTTTGGATTTTTCAGTGAATTTCGAAGGTTTTTAAATGCTAATTCCAAACTATAACGTCCATGTAACCTTTGTTTTTTTCAGTGAATTTCTATGGTTTTTTAAGTAGCAATGGTTGCAGAGTGGTGCAGAAAGGAGGTTTGGCCCGGGGAGGTGGTAATCCTGGCACCCTGGGGGGCAGTCCTTGAGGCCCCCCAAGCCAAATAAAAAATGCCCAAGTGAGGTGGTGGTCCCTGGGAAAGAGGGGGTCCACGAGGCCCCCCCTATAATTGTAATTAGCCCCAGGGAGGTGGTGGACCCTGGGGCATGTGGGGTCCACGAGGCTCCCCATATTATTGTAATTAGACCCGGGGAGGTGTCGGTCCCTGGGGCTGAGGGCGGGCCCAGTGGGCCTGACTGCATACATAATAAAATTTGGTCCCTGGGGCATTGATACGCCTTAGTAGGTCCTGTGCACTCCCTCCTATATTTAAAATATGCCCCCTGGACCTGGCCCACCCGGGGGTTTATTTTAAAGCTAGCACGGGAGCCCGCGCCTGCTTTATTTTAAAACGTTTGCTGCAAATATCACAATTTTGCAGCAATTTAAAAAAAAAATGCTTTTATGCCATGGTGGAGTCCCAGGAGGACCCTAAGACCGTGGTTTGGGGGTCAGGGTATTTCTACCCTGCCCCCTTTTCTTTATTTTCTTTTTTTTCAAGGGGTACTAGGTGAAGCCAAATCTCAACATGGCTGCCAACACCTCCCAGTTGAATAATTGGAAGCCAATCAGAGCTGTGCATTTCCCTGCACGAGCGAGTCTTTTTCATGAAGGCTTCGCGACCAGAGATATTACTACAATTTTCAACCTAAATTACTGAAAAACTACTGAACAAATTTGCACCAAATAACAAAAGGCGCAACAACATCTACCTTTCTGCCAAATTTGGTGTAATTCCATCAAGCAGTTCGGGCTGTAGATTCGTCAACGCGTTCCTATGGGAATTAAAATAGGAAAACACACTTTTTAACCCCCTTTTTCTCAGCCCCCACTTAACGGATCACCCCAAAACTTCCCATGCACAACAGAACTTACTTTGAAACGTTTTTGGGAAACTTTAGTGAAAAGATTCATCAAACTGGGCCTAAGATATAAGCCTGGGCGTTAAACTCTACTCTGCTCGCGGAGTTTGCGGGATTCGGGCACTCCGGTGGAGCGCGGAATTCCTAAATTCCGCCATTCGGGCACAAAACTGAGGTTTGTTTTCTGTTTGCGCACTCAAGTTTTCTTTTGGCTCTCATCCGCAAGTGCCAAGAGTCTCGCGCCATTTGAGAGCACAAGCGAGACTTCTCACACCGCTAGCGAGCTCTTGCAAGACTTCGCACTCACTGGCACGGCTTCCAGCCGCGACAGCGCCAATCTAGTATTCTTAGTGCCGATCGCAATCGCAAGCGGAGCGGTCGAGCAGCTTTTCTGCTTGAGAATGCAGCAGAGAGGCTTTGGAGTGGATTGTCTTCTCAAACTGGCCGTTGGAGTTATTTTGTTTGTGCAAGAAGCCATTTTATGAAACCTTTTTTCAAACCAGAAGGAAGTGCCCGGGAGACTCCAACTTCATGTTCCTGTTCAGCAGGCTCCTCCCAGTGCTGTGTCCCTCTCCTGGTCACTTTTCATTGGGAGTTGGAGCTGAAGGATCACTCTCCTTGTCTGCTGCATATATATCATTGGATTTAAGGACTTTGTTTTTGAGATATTAGAAGTAAGTTGAAAAACTGGTGTATAAGAGTGTTATTTGTTTGATTGGGGGCCTGCACCTGGATTTATTTGCACTATTATTTGATTTTTAAAATGTATTGTGGTGGGTGGCCTGCAGTTTTAGTAGGGGCCAAGTTATTTTTTTGCAATTCATTTTTCTTCTTTTGTGAAGGAGCAATGTGGCACAGTTTACTACTTTTTCTCCCCGTTTTTTAATAAATTTGCAATATTGATTTAATTCACTTTGTGGCCTAGTCTGCCAATGTGCCTTCCAGCCAGTAGGCCATGTATTATTCATGGGTGCATGAAACAACTGGTTCTGTGGTGTCTGTTGAATTGAAACATCATTTAGACCATGGATGACATTGGATTAAACTACAAAATGTGTTTTTTTTAGTGGTATATCAATTTTTGTCCCCTGTAAACAGTGTATAGGTGGAGTAATGGCTTTGGAGGATGTGTGTTGTTGTAAACATTTTTAGCCCTGTTAATTTACATTTTTGGCATTGCTGAAATGCTGTGTTCTCTGTGTTACCATGACTCTTTTCTCTGCCCGGTGTGTGTGTATGTGTGTTTGTCATAGGCCACCATTTGCCTTTGTTGTTCCCCATGCCATGTGGCCAGGGGCCATTTTGTATAGTCAGTCTCCACCATAGGCCTACATGTGTTCTTTGCTTTCTAGACCTCCTGCTTGTTGTTGAGACAATGTGGCTGTTGGCCATTTTGTGTAGCCAGGCAGTGTGCTTTTGCCATAGGCCTTCATGTCTTCTTTGTTTGTGGCCATGCCTTCTTGCTGGTTGTTGTTGCTCTGACCACGTGGCTGGTGGCCATTTTGTGTAGCCAGCCAGTGTGATTTCCCCATAGGCCTGCATGTCTTCTCTGTTTGTGGCCATGCCTCCTTGCTGGTTGTTGTTGTTGTGACCATGTGGCTGGTCACTAATTTTGTGAAGCCAGACAGTGTGCTTTTCTCAGAGGCCTGCATGTCTTCTCTGTTTGTAACCATGCCTCCTTGCTGGTTGTGGGTGTTCTGACCATGTGGCTGGTGGCCATTTTGTGTAGCCAGCCAGTGTGCTTTCCCCAGAGGCTTGCATGTCTTCTCTGTTTGTGGGCATGCCTCCTTGCTCAGTGTTAGTTGTTGTTGATGACCATGTGGCACTGGCTGGCAGCCATTTTGTGCGTTCAGCCAGTGTGGCCCTTTGCCATAGGCTAACATGAATGGTTGACAATAATGGAAGTTTAATACATTTTTATGCTTGCGGATATTTTCACTTATCTTTACATTTTTTATTTAACATTTTTGAATTTTAGTTTTTTAATGTAACATTTTTTTGCTTAATTTTAATTTTTTGTATTTTAATTTTTTTTTAATTATATATTTGTGTAAGTATTCATTTTTTTATTTAAATTTTTTATTTTTTTGTTTTTATTTTAATTTTTTTAATATGAAGTTTAACAAAAAATTACATTTGTTTTTCTTCAAATATTGTTTAATTATTTTAATTTTGTTATTTTTTATTTTGATTGAAAATATTTTTTTTTTATTGAAAACATTTTTTTTACATTTTCCTAACATCTGGCATCAACCCCATGACTGAAATAGGTGCACTGCACAGCAGCACTCTTTGTTTAAGGATTATTCCATTGTCACCTGCACCTCCCTGAGTGCCACATCCCAACTTGATGCACATAAAGCAAAAAGTTAAATCTGTATGTTGTTGCTCTTTCTTATCCTCCCTGAGTTTAATGCACACAATTAAAGTTTATGTTGGTGTAGTTTAATGAATGAATAGATAGACTGTATTATTGCTAAGTCACCACACTAAATGATAATGTTTGTTTGTACTACTATCTTAACGGCAATAATGCCACGTTTCATGATGTTCTTTTTGCTTGTTTGCTTTTAGATGCATAAGAGAAGAGACATCACCCACAGTACTGCCAGACAGAAGGCCTGTGCACGACGTAATGCATGACTGACTAAGTAGCACGGTCATCTCTTCAGCTTGTTGTGAAGCTAAGTGCCACTTCCAACTGACAGCTTCAAGATGGCTCTAAAGAAAGGTGCTGCCAAGAAAGTGGCTAGTGGGGAGGAGAAAAAGCAGATTTCCACCACTGGCGTGCTGACCACAACTTTTTTCAGGAAAGTTGTGCCTGCCGCACCGGCTTCCAGCGAGCAAACTGAGAGCAGCACTCCTGCATCAACAACACCACCCTCCCAACCTAAGCCGAGGACCATGTCTGTCAGTGTGGAAGTCAGTGCAATTATGTCGACGCTGACGAGTAGTGATGTTGAATTGGATTTGTCCCTTTTGCAAAGTAGTATGCAATCATTTCAGGAAACACAGCAAAGTGGACAGCAGCCAGCAATACTACATTTGCCTGATGTTGGAGCAGAACAGGAGGTTGAGCTTCCTTCCAAGCAAGAAGTTGAACCTCTCCTTTAGAATCATTGGCTCCCAGATTTCCAGCAAGGAAATGGAAGGGTACTACATCACCATCTTCTCCATGAACCACTTCTGATGATGATGATAGGGACATGGAGTGGACCTCGACAGAGACCAGGAGACAACAGGAGAGGCAAGATAAAAGAAAAGTTCCAGAAAGACTTATGGAAGGGAATGAAGAGGAGGATGACAGGTACAAGGTGGAAGGTGACCTAGAGGAATCTGACATTGCTATTCAACCAGCTCCGAGGGATGTGGCACAGGTAGCACTGCCACCAGCTCCAATATTTGCAAAGCCCCAGCTGAGACCTGCACCAACCCCTGCCTCAGGCAAAGCAGAGAGGCAATCAATGACATGCCCACCTGACTCCAGTTCTTCTTCAGGCATTGACAGTGGCCAGTAAAAAAGTACTCCTCCCCAGTTTGGGACTTTTTCACAGTTAGCAAACATGGGGAGCACATTGCAGTATGCACCATTTGCCACACAAATGTTCGTCGACGTAAGCCTGGTACACATTATGGTACTGGAGGCCAGACTACCCATATGAAAATAACACAATCAAGTGGGAGGAGCACCTTAAAAAAATTGCTGAACATGGTAGTGGTGGTGGGGAGAGCCTGGGAACATCAGCTACAAGTCCAATCATGGTGGAAGGTGATGATGAAGAAGAAGAGGGTGGCATCTTCACGCAAAGCAGCCCTGTCCCCAGCACTGTGGCAGCAGACTCACCCCCCTCAGTGACTTTACAATGGCACAGGAAGACTCAGAGTGAGATTGGGACACCACGGAATACAGTGACTACCCCACCACCACGACACACAATGAGTCTACCACTAGCATCTGCTTCTCAAAAGACACCTGTGTCAGTGCCCCAAGAAAAGAAGAATATCCAGCCTAATATTGTGGGCATGTTTAGGCAGGAGGTGCCCTACAAGAAAAACCACCGAACCGCACGTTTGTACAATGGGAAGCTGGCAAAAATGTTAGGGCCGGACATCCTCCCTTTTTCTTTTGTGGAAGGAGTGGGATTCTTAGAATTTGTGGCTGCCATCTGCCCAAAATGAAAGGCACCAAGTAGGCCCTATTTTGCCAGAGTGGCTGTTCCAGCGCTGCATCACGATGTGCTGCAGTTGGTTTGACAAGCTTTGCAGAAAAGTGTTGTTCACACCATCCACCTGATGACAGACATGTAGACCAGCTGTCAGTCGACTGATTGCATGTGCATCACTGCACACTGGATTTTTTTTGCAGGGGAAAGGGAAAGATATCTTCAGGTCTTGGCCCTGAAGAAAGTTTTAAGAGCATTTGGCCATGTTCGCGATGGAGAAATCACATACAGCTGTAAACATCCTGGAGGAATTTAACAGCAAGGTGTATGAATGGCTAAGACCAAGAGGTTTCAGAATGTAATTTGTTGCCACGGACAATGGCAGTAACATAGTCAAGGCCATGTCAGACAGAGGCTATTTCAGGGTCATGTGTTTGGCCCATGCATCAACCTGGTGGTGCAAGACATCCTCAAAAAGGAAGACATAGTCAGCAACATACTGAGCACCTGCAGAAGAATATGCACTCACTTCAGCCATTCTTTTAAAGCCCAGAAGACGCTGTGGATTATTCATAGTAATAATAGAGCACCAGTTAAATCTCTGATACAAGAGGTGCCAACACGTTGGAACTCCACCTTTTACTTTGAGCAGTACAAACAGATCAATGACTATATCATTCAAAGAGGAGGGGATGCAGTTGGGAAAGCTATGAAAATTGATGCGGACAAATGGGGCCTAGTCAAATGCCTGACACAGATGCTACTTCCTTTTGAGGTTTTCTCACGGAAAGTCAGTGAGGAGGACTGTACGGTGGGCCAAACTATTCCGTTGTTGCATCTCCTACAAGACCAGGTAAAGAAGGTGTCTAAAAGGGTCGCCCGCAGGTATGAATGAAAACAAAGAAGCACATGCCTTGGTTGAGACCTTAGCTTGGCTTCTAATATAAGGCTGCAACATAACATCATAAAGCCCAAAGAGTACATCTGTGCCACACTACTTGATGACCAGTACAAATAAATTCTGCACACTTTCATTCCTTGTTCTGAAGGGGATGTTTTAGAATACAAAAGGTGGATTGTAGAGCAAGTCGGAGGCCTGGAAGAAGAACGGCTAGAACTTCAAGTCCCACCCCACAGTTCTTGGGTTCTGCCTTCAACTTCCAGAGAGGGCAGTCTTGTCTCACAGCAGCCAAACACCATCAACCAGAATACTGGCAACAACAGCAACAGAAGGGCCAGACCCAACCTTTGCATTGTATTGGTTTCAATTGGCAGGGCTCAAATCCATTGTAGAGGAGATGGCAAAACAGGTTAAGCAAATGGAAGCACCAATGACCATCCACAGGATGTTCCAGGAATATCTGGATGATCCAAAAGAGGTCTATGTGAATCAAAATCTATTGATGTTTTGGTATAGGAAGATGTGCCAATGGCCAGAGCTCAGCAGGCTGGCAATAAAGTATCTGGCTTGTCCTATCACCAGTGTGTCAGCTGAATGTGTGTTCAGTGCAGCTGGTGCAGTTGTCACAGTGAGAAGGACCAGTCTCTCACCTCAAAACATGGAGCAATTGACTATGACAAAATGAACCAACATTTTATACCAGACAATCACACTAGCCTGAAACAGCAGCACAGGAGGAGGAGGAGGGTGATTGACCTGAAATTGAATCGAATGTGTTAGCTGATCAACTTCTGGGTGAACTACTTGAGTTTGAGGATGAACTGTACTTCCCAGACTAAGTATGCCAGTACCCCATAGAACTTTAAAATTGTTTCTCGTTGAACTTTGTTCTTTCTTTGCAAAAAAACAAAACAAAGTAGCTAGAGAAACATTAATATTTTTGTGTCAGATTTATACTGTCCCAACTTTTTTATTAGTCACATGTATATTGCTGGATTGCAGTTGGACCAGTGTGCATTGAAAAAGTCTCCACAATTCCTTCATGACATTGGAGACAATGCCTGCCCCCCTCGCATGACTATTGCCTAATGCCTATCCATTTTTACATCACTTAGCACTAGAAGGGCTGCCCCATTAAATCATTTACTATGTACATGGCTGCCTGCCAACACCAAATTCTAATGTGTAGCCTGCATCAAAGATGATTGAATACCTAATACCTAAACTACCTTTGCTTGGATTGGAAGAGGTAACTTCAACTATTGCAATGGTGAGTGGCTGAATGCGTGAGTGATGATTTAAGTTGATTGATGATTCATGTGGTGGCAAACTGTGAGGAAGGGTTTTGAACTGCAATGTGGGAACATGCATGAGATGACTGATTTGCAATGTTTTGGGCCTGAGAGGTGGGCGATCATCTTTCCCCTGGAGGTGATTGGCCTTTACAAACTTACTTAGCAAAAATGAATTCACCTGTATGGTCTGCTCCTGTGATTCTTCTGTTTTCTTCATCATCTAGAATAGCTGCCCCAGACAATCCTTTTATTTACAAGACTGCCAAATTCCAATCTGTTGCTTGCATTAAAGGGAAGAAAGTGTACCTACCACCGTGCTTGGAGTGGAACGGGTAACCTTAGCACCAATAAATGATCAGATTATCGAGTGACTGTGAGTGGTGATTGATGTGGAGGCTGAAAGTGAGGGACGGTGTGTTAAACTGTAATATGGGAAATTTCTTGAGATGATCATTGATTTGCATTGTTTGGGGCTTGAGTGATGGGCTCTAATTTTTTCCCTGTAGATGATGAGACCTTTCACACAGCCAGATTTAATTGCAGGGTGCTCTCCTTTTTTTCTGGCCCTTCAGAGACCAGAACAGTCACTTTAGTTAACAAACAAAAACCTATGCAAAATACTGCAATTCTGTTTCTCTACTTGTTCTTCAAAAGCAGTGCACTCCACTTCTATCTTGCTCGGGTCATCGTGATTAATGATGATGATGACTGGTCTGGGACGGTGATACTAGGAGCCAGGAGGAGGATCATTGAAGTACTTAGGGCGGGAGCGGAAGGACTACCTCATCAACAGCGAGAAGCAAGACGTTATCAAGTATCAACTTCAGTTCAAAGGTAAACCAAGAGTCTGAGGCCTAGTACTCAGCTGTGTGGAATAGAGAGAGGTGCGTTTGTGAAATGCTGCTCTGTGTGTGTGTGTGTTGGACTTGTGGCAAAAGTGAAACTCTGAGTCCCCCTTTTGTTTTTTTTTGCTCTGCCTCTGAGTCTTCTTGATACACTCCTCATGAAGCTTACCTTCCTTCTGTCCTTCTCCTTGACTCTAAAATACAGCTTCTCTTTTACAATCCGCAGGCCTTCTTCTATTCTCCTTCATGAAGGAAAGGTGAAAGCTAGTTGAGCTCAACAACACTCCTACTTACCTACTGGACCAGTGCAGACAGGCCCCAAAGAGTGGACATTCCCAAGGAGAATGCAGATGCACCACCCAATTTTGCTATATAGTATCGGTTTTCTTTTAACAACCATATTAACTACGAGAAGTGAGTGGGTGGGTTGACTTCCCAACCTAGAAGACAGAACATTTAGATATCTGATAACTTGGGTCTCGGAGGCAAAAGGACAGTTTTCAATGCATTTATCTGTACTCTGTCATACTCATTCCTTCTAACAACAGATTGATGGTGAATGATGTGCTGCTGCTTATTGCCCAGATAAATGTTGTCCTTGTGTTGTAGTGTTTGTCTTTGTCAAACCTTTCCACAAATCCCCTTACCCATCCATTCATCAAACCCCTAACCCTCTTCCTCCGAGCTGTGTGATTTATTGAGGTGTATCTTAAATTACACCATCAATGAATCACACACTTGGTGTGGCAGATGTGGTGAAAGCAACACCAACTTACTGTAGAATCTTCTAAGCAGTAGCCCACACCAGCCCATTAACAAACCGGGCATTAAAAATGATCCATATTTTAAATATTGAATGAAGAACATCAGTCATCAGTATCATCATTCAAGCCTTGTGTTGCCTAACCATAAACGCCTAACCTAAGCTTGTCCACTCCAGACTTTGAGTCCATTTTTTATAACTTGATAATTTCACAAATAATACTGCTAGCTCCAAAATAGGCAAAACTTACTAGCTTTGCTATTTTATCTAGTTTAGCACAATCAGGCATTCTCATTGTGTCATCACATAGTACTGAGGTGGTGTCAATTCTTTGTAAATCTTTGATTGATATATAACCAACTAACTCAGCCTTTCTACTTCCATTTAGTTGCTTACTATGGATGAATAATCAATCATTCAGATCAATCCTAGAGTTGGAGCTCACCTGGGTGGAACTGGAAGTTTGACCTCGCTTGAGAAGTTGTGATGCCTCTCCTGTTATTGCTGCATGTATCTTCAGGTAAGACAACCAGTATGGATGAAATTTAACTTAGCATGAAATGAATTAACTGCTACTGTTTTTATCTAGACAATATAGGTCATCATGGCAGCATTCCCCGTAATGGTCAAGATAGTTAGAGAAGTATAAGTCTAGACTCCATAACTAAGTGTTACACTCTCTCTTGAGTTACAAGCACATAAACAAGCTGTGTAAAACTAATTGAAGGCAGCAGTTCAAAGTAAAAGTAAAAGAAACTACTTGAGGCATAGATTTAGATTAAATAAAATAGTTTTCCCCTTCATTTATTTACAAAGAAACCCACCCTCTCCACACAAACAACATGCCCACCCCTCTCTCCAAACAAAACTGACCCAAGCCCCAAAACTCAAAATGTCCAAGAAAAAGTCTCTCCAGTCCCAACTCCCTTCCCACCCTCTCCAACCAGCCCCAACAAACAACAAATCCCTCCCACCAAAACAACATTTTTAAAAAGGGCTAGAAAAGGGCATTACGGAAGTTGGCCCGGAGCTGCTCCAGACTCTGCTCCATCGTGGTGGGCCGGCCCTTAATACTGTCTACCTGCTGCAGGATGCGCACAGCAATAGCCTATTGTCAGTGTGGTGGGGGGTGCAGCAGTAGGCTGGTGGCGGCACCGGTGATGGGATAACCAGGAGGCTAAGGGGGACCGACTGCACTGGAGACAGGCTGTTGTGCGTTCATTTCCTCCTCTTCCTCTTCCAGGACCAGCAGCCGCCAGTATTCCAGCTGGATACGCTCTAGCCTCCGTCAGCACAAACAGGCCGCTATCTCCTGCCTGTTGGGTGTTCCAGCTAGACCAGCAGGAGCAGCTATATTAAGAAAAACAAAAAAGACATATTGAAAATAATGCTCTGTGCAAACAATTGATTTAAATTACTGGGTGGCACAATAGCAGTACATTGATGATCCCCTAGGGCCACTGGAATTTATTTGATGTGATTATGATTAGGAGAGTCACAAGACCAATTGTATGTTTTACCCACACATGTTGCCATACATAAAAAGGCACTGACTGTGTGTCAGAAAAGTATTAACTGGTAGAGAATAACATCACAGTTTAAAAAAAAACTGTGATCTGATTTGTTTTTTTGTTCTAAAGCCTTTTCAAGTAACTATAAACAGAGTCAGACACTTTTAGTTTAAAAAGTAAATGACTTCTAATTAATGAGTACGGCATTATGCATTATGTGGAGTACAAGTTGTGTGTGGTGCTAAAATAATGAAGCCACGCTCATTGCTAGCCAGCACCTCAGCTAGTTTGCTACTGTCTACAGCTGTAGTTGACAATTATCTATTTTTTATTCCAATGGCCCTGCTCTTCGCCAAATGCATTTCTCTTTCTACTGTGTCTCCAAAGAGGCAGATGAATAATAAATAAGATACTACATCACACACCTCATGTATGAAATGCGGATATTAATATATTATCCTGTCTGCAAAAAAAGTAGACGTTGAGGAAAATGAATCTAATGGACTGTACTACAGGTAAAGGAATGGGCTATATAGATTTTATTTGGCACATTCATCACTATGTATCTCATACGCAAAAACTTTACATCAAATCATGCACTCTCCCACTTTACTCAGTGGCCTTGCCCGCCACCTTGTATTTCTAACAAATTAATTTGCTGGGCAGTAATCAAGGAAAGGAAACTTGATTTTCTCTACTACAGGGGGTAGGTTAGAGGGATTAGACAGGTAGGGTAGAGTTTTTTTTAATATATAATAGAGGGGCCACTACACTGATCATCAAATCGATTCATCATCTTTGGCTTATTCAGTCACAGTACAATTTGAAAGGGAAAAATCTGAACAAGTTGAAATTAAATCTGTTATGGGAAACCATGAAATATATTCTGGAATCACTTCACATGGGTATCGCATTAAATGGATTTTCCAATTTGTTAGGCTGGGAAGGAAGAACTTAGGAAAAACTAAAGGAGTGAAGTACTTAGAGGTGACTGAGTGGGCAACAGGACAACACACCTTGTGTGTTCGGTTTGCAATGCATTGAAAACATTCTAAATGCTGCATTAACTAAAGAAGATTTACATTACACAGCCAACACTGCAGTCACTAATTGATTGACCCATACTGCACTTCGGTCATAGTTGACAAAAATGCATGGGCTGGGAGGAGGGATGTTGAATGATAGGTAGGATAGATCTGACTCATTTAACAAATACAGTGAGTCAATGGAGTAGAACAAAGAATACAAATAAATAACCCCCACTTACAACCATAGCTTTGAATGATATTGATAACCCTACATAAACCAATTAAGCAAAGTAGGTGAGCAGCATGCTCCTCATGAGAAAAAGAGCTGCCTTGCTTATTCATCAAAACAATCTAAATATTAATTTATCCTTTCATTCTAATTCACCCATACCCACCATGATTAAGCTTTACTTTCTCCGATCCAGTCTTTTACCAAAATTTCCTATACATTATCCCATTATTCAATAGCAACCCTTTCTTCAAACCGTCCTTTCGCCCATTCATCCCATTACCCACCCACGCACGCTTTCACCCACCCACCCTTTCCCTCATATACCATTTCCTTTTTTTTAAATTACCTTCCACTCTTTCAAAGTTGTCATGTAGTTCCTATAAAACCTATGCAGGATCTGCACGTTTAGACAACATACACTGCGGGCTTGGTGTCCAGACTGATTCCAGGCACCCCCACTGAGTATGTTGGCCTGTATACCAGCTAGCTCACAGTGCCACTAGAAACTCTTCTTACTAAGGAGAGAATAGTTCTTGGCAACTATCGAACATGACAACCCTGATCCCTCAGAATCGTGGAAACAATGCAATACTTTTCGCTCAGTCACTCGTGCTCACTTGGTCTCAGAGAGATACTCAGAATAAACGATATTGACCTTTTTCAATAAGCATTTATTGAACACTCGTCATTCTAGTGTAAAATAGGTGTGCTGAAACAACCACTAGACATAAACAGATATAAATGATTAGAAGCACTAAGAAGGGGAAAGGATGGTAGATTTCTACCATTCGGCTATAATCATGAACATAGGCAAGTATATCAAATACAGACAATAAAATGCGTACTCCTACGATGCTACCCTAACTAGATGTACCTAGCATGTGTGTAGGTGTTAAGCCCAGAATCCCTCTTGGATATAGTCCACCCCTTTACCTGAAGTGAGAGACTGTGGGACCCCGTCTTGGTCTCGAGTTGGACACCCCGCAAGGGATGTTCAGACCACTGCGAGCTAGAGTATCTGCATGCAGGAACCTCAGCGTCTCGCGTCAGTGTGTCGACATAGAAGTAGTGATCACCTCTGACTATCTCAGCAAGATGTGATGTTTATATACCCGAAGGTATCCCCAGGGGGTTCTACCTTGCTGTGCCACTGTCGGACTTAGGATGACGTCGGGAATGAACCTTGTACATAGTTATTATGCAGGAGATGGTAGTCCTGCTGAGTTTCCAAGAATCCAAGGATCCTCAGGCATAATGTATGAGGCTATTGTTCAGGGAAAACCCCACGTTCTGTAAGCAGTATTGTAACTAGGTAAAGGGTCAGTCCTAGCAGCCCGTTATGTATGTAGTGTAGGGACGAATATAGGTGAAAGCTTGCGATGTTACCCTGGCCTACATTGGGGTACCTATATGGAATATAACAATGTCTCCCTCAAGCCATCAAAGCTCATTATGTGAGATTTTGCTGCGTTGCAGTTAGAAGAGGCCATAATATAATAACTCAACCACCGCTGTGGCTGGTAAGGCTGGGGGGGGGTTCACTTCATGGTAATTTTTGATGACAACGACCAAGGCAATGGCAATAGCTAGTGAGCATAGTAATTGCAAGAAATTATGTGACTTACCAGTGCCCGTCTCTGCTGCTGCTTCTCCCCCTCCAAGTGACCCGTCTCCTCCTGCAGCGTCACTGGAGCCCGCATCGCTGATGTTCTTTGTGGCTAGAACAAAACATTACACATAATTTAGATCCCAGATACGCAACCCCATATACAATTGCAATGCAGCACTAAAGCTCAGTTAGAACATCATTATCTTCCAAATATCACTCTGGGTATTTAATTGGTTGGTTCACAAAGTTAGACAAGCCAGGCATGGAATAAAGGTCACTGAAAGACATATGGTGTTGGTTGGCAAATGGTATTGGAGTGGAACTTCATACTTTTTTTCCCACCCAGCTGCACTATCATGGGAAACTGCTGGTATACTGTAACTATAAATGAACGAGTCTGCATCACACTACATTGGGGGTGGTCCATGATGACCATGGCCACTCTCTCATGAACTGAACTCTGCTAGAGCTAAGCATAAGCAGTAACAGGAAAGCCTTCTCAACAAACATACATGGTGATTTTTATTTAAAATACTAGCTTACTTGGCCCTGCCATCTGAATCTTCATGATAGACAGCACCAACATTTCAATACCCCAAGATTCTATCCTAAGAAGTCAACAACAATCATAAAAGGACTTACTGGGATCAGCAGAGCCCACGGCAGCGGCGCTGGTGGTCGGCACCGGCTGATCAGCTTCTCCGGACCCTCAGAAACGTCCCTCTTCTTGGGTGCAATCAAAGAAATTAAGAAGATAAATAAAATAGATTTGTCATTCAGTTAATAATCTCCACAAAATGTTTTATTGAAAGTAAATGCAGCTGCTAAAACAGATCACCCCGAGTACTACTAGTTTCGACTCAAGTCTATCGACTGTCGTTAAATCCATATTCCAAATTTCCTTAACAAAAACTACATTTGGTGCTAGTGTATTGCAGTGAATGATCTTTGATTCTATCTATTCTCATTTCTCAAAACCTTTGATGAGCCAACTCAGTCTCCTTTTTTGCACTGCAAAGATGCATACTTCACATCACTGTAAATTCAATTAAATAACCTGGAACTGTACGAGCTACATAATCAAAGTCACAGAGAGAAAGAGCTACTCAGTTATTTACTATAGTGACAGGAGAACAGTCTGCAATGGCTTCTTAATTAATCAGCTAAAGCAAGCACCTGATGAGTGCCATTAGGTATCGCTGAGCACCTGCCTAGCAGAAACTAGAAACTGGATCTCACAATAATATGCCAGCGTAAACTAAACATAACTTACATTTGAGTGTGAGCAGCATGCTATTTGGATTTTTTTTTTTAGCATTGTAGAATGCAAACACAACAAATAATTAATACTCACTGAGACCCGAAATCTCGACGCCTAGCAGGTCGAGCAGGAGCTGTCTGCTGTCCAGAATGTCCACCCAGCAGTGTGTCAGCTGCTGGGCGGTGCGCCAAACCTGGCTGGCATGGCGCACGCACCGGCGCCCGTTCCCTAGTGCCGCCAACACTCCTGCAGGGGTAGCCACTACCGGGCCTGCTGCCTGTTGCCATCATAGGGGGGAGGTGGCGCTGCACAAGAAAAACTAGTGCTGCCACCTCCTCCTCTCCAAAGATTGTCTGGGGCTGCACACCTGGGCAGCGGTGCCGCCCGCAAGGAAGATGTTTCTCTACCATGGAAAAGGAAGGGAAAGTAAAGAAGAAAGAAATAAGGAAAGAAGGGGGAAATAAAGTCAAAAATCACAAAAACACATAATTTACACAAAAACGTAAAATACACAAATAGAAAGCCACACACTATTATAAAAAGAAAACAATTGGGGTATAAAGTAATAAACGAGGAGGATTACAAAGATTAAGGACAGATAAACTTTGGGGCCAGCACCTAAACAGAGAGCAGAAAAACAAGATGGCAGCGCCCATGCGGACTGCTTGGTGCTGTTTGTGCATGATTTAGAATGCGAGAACACACGCGAGAACCACGTAGTGCCATTCACGTGCGATTTTGGAGCACAGGGATGTACTATGTGTTCCAAACCCAACGTGAACGAGTGTGCCGGCAACCTTTTTTCGACTCCGCGGAATTCCACTTAGTACAACTCCGCGAACTCCGCTCACCCTTACAAAGACACAGGCAATTCAAAAAACGCTTTTCATATGGAAACTAGGTCCTAATTATAACTATCTACTGGCAACCACCAGTAGGTAATATACATAATTCTTCTTTTGGCGAGCTGCCACAGTGCTTTCAAAGCGTCGGGGGTGCTCGCATTGCAGCGCTCCGCTGTGCACTGCGTTATAATATGATTCACTGATTTCTTAAGAAGTTTAAAGAAACCATGGCACGTCAGTGCTGAATGATCCAATTATTTTTATTCTTTTGGAAGCACCATCTACGCATTTCGGTGCCACTGCACCTTGGTCACGATTGTAGATCTTTGTATAATTGCAGTTCTTACATCATAAATCATGTGGTCAATTTAGCATAAACATCAAGAAAGGACAGCAACGGCTTCATTTTAGTTTTTTTTGGCCTCCATATTTGAACATGTTAGTATCACATAATTCATGGCATTCAATCACGTTTTCTCATCTACAAGTGTAGAGCGTGCTCTACCAAAATCAATTAATTATTAATATTATCAAAGTGTAAATAATAAGCTCACAAACAAACAAGAGACATTATTCCCTCAAAATATCATTGGTTCTCACTGCCCAAGTGGGCTTCAATATCAATAAAGTACAATATATATTTTCAATCCTGTTTGTTTTACAGTGATATCCACATATTGAACAGTACACATGAATGCTTATTCATTGAAGTTCTTTAGTTCATTAATTTACATTTTAATTTTGCATTCATTTGTTTGCCCTAGTGCGCATCAACACTTATATGATTGTTTCAACCTTTTCAATCAAGCTACACTGGAAAAGTAGAGTCTCTACTTTCCAATCGTGCCTTTCAGCAAAGGATTCCTGCTCAATGATCATGGCTAGGCTTGCAATCCCTGAGCAGAAATCCACCACTAGGAACCAGGGAGTGTTTTGTGGGCAGGAGTGGCTCCCTAGTGCATGTCTATTATTGTAATTACATTTCAGTATGCCTTTTGGATATGTGTTCCAATGTGAAGTTTTGGTTTTCTTTCCTTATAGGTACAGAAATTCCTTTTGTCTTGGATGGTTTGTTCTGCATTTACATTTTAGGGACTGTTACCAGTGCCTTTCCAGATGTTTTAACTATTTCCTGAATCTATTCAATACTTTTCCTTCCCATCCTCACCTACAGTGCATTCTCACTTCCTACTCAGATAACTCAAATGCTTGTTTTATTTCACAGTATATACACATTTATAGGAGCACAAAGGCATTCTACATAGCACATAATATTTGGGGAATATTTGTTTTCGGTACAAACATACTTATAAAAGTTAGTATTCTGCACTGAGTTTAGTTTGCACAGTTTACACTTGAAGCTTAGCTCTCCATTATTTGTAACTGCTTGTGTGAAGATTATTGAGTGTGTAAGTGGATGAACCTATTTGCATATGTTTTCTATTGGTTTTAGTTTTATCAGGTTAGGTGACACTGGGTAGGTGTCATGGGGTGAGAAGCAGGAAGAGAACATTGGAAGATCTCCTTGCTATTGTAACTGTCCGGTTGCTGACTAGTTTTCCATAGAGACCTTCAGAGCTTATGCTCTAAGCATGTGTGGATGCCAGTAGTGATATTTAGCTAGCTCCACTGTAGGTCCACACGATTGTAGAAGGTAGTACTCTGGGCAGTCTGCTCAATTGCATTTTGAACATCAAGCATTGCTTTTCTATTATTTTGAATTGGTTGTGTGAAGATTATTGAGTGGGAAAATGTATTTGCATATTTTGTTCTATTTGTTTTAGTGTTATCATATTAACCAATACCGGGTAGGTGTAATGGGGTAAAAAGCAAGATGAAAATATAGGTTTCCTGGCCATTTTAACTGGTCAGTTGCCACTCTAGTTTTTAATAGAATGATATACATCTAATGCTCTATGAGTGCATGGAAGTCAGCAATGATAATTAGCTGGTGCCACTATATGCGGGCACCTGTAGCGTGCTGAATGAATGCTAAAGGTAAGCCTCTCTGCACCCTTCCCTGCCCGGACAGGACCAAGGGCCACCCATAATGCCGGTTCCCTTTGGCACATAGGAAACACTGCTGGACTTCAATAAGGGGACCGCTTTATTAGATATTCAGGCTCTCAGGATCATAAGCCAAAAGGGAATCAGTCAATTTGGAAAAAAAGGTAATGAGCAGCAAAGTACACACTATGATGTGTCAAAGTAAGGCCTGCACATGTCGAATATTTTCAAACTTAAACTTCCGTTTGATCCCAAAGCACACTATATAGATCTAGAAACTCATTGGAGAACATCATTTAAATGTTCTCTTACTCTC
The DNA here is from genome assembly GCA_963921515.1 of Calotriton arnoldi. NCBI lineage: Eukaryota > Metazoa > Chordata > Amphibia > Caudata > Salamandridae > Calotriton > Calotriton arnoldi. Next base: position 110,215 of record CAWUFW010016142.1, read on the forward strand.
AGAGACCTAGATGACAGAAGCTCCATACCAGATTTTTTAAAGATGACCCTTGATTGTTAAGCCTTCTTTGAAAAGAGCTAAATGAATAAAATTGGTGGAGCAGTAGTGATTATTTAGATTGTGTTTAGAGGCCACATAACAGCTGATCCTTAATATAGTTAATTCTGATAGCCTGATGTTTTATTTAGGCTGCTAAGATTTTAATAAGCTGATACTGTTCCCCCTAATACCCTGGGCAATTTGCATGAGGGGTATCATGAACTAATTATCTCGAGCATCCCCACCTGTACTCACTTAATAGTGGTAGGTGATTTTAACTTCTGCCTGGTCAGTCCACAAGAGTACACTAAATCTGTGAATCATATGCTGCTACTTACCTCACTTAATTTGAACCAACTTATCAAGGGCCCTACTCGTATGAAAGGCCACATCCACGATCATTTATTGTCTTCTTATCTCATTATAAATGATCTGGATAAAATTCCTTTTACATGGTCAAATCATTTCATCATAATGTGGAATATACCTATTGGCAATAGAAAAAAATGCAGTTCTATTGGATTTGTCCCTCCAAGTAGGGTCATCTTTTTGCCTTCACCCCTCCTGTTTCCTGAACTTTGTTTTTGTTGGGATTGGGACCTGTACACTTTAACACTGCTAAGCAGGGTTAAAGTGCATCTCCTCTCTCCTTTAAACATGATAGAATTGGCTTACACCCAATTGGCACATTTAAATTACTTGTAAGCCCTTAGTAAAGTGGTACTACATACAGCTAGGGCCTGTAAATTAGATTCTAGTAGTGAGCCTGCAGCACTTAATGAGCCACTGACTTTGGTGGCCAATTAAAGCATGTTTCCAGCCTGACAACGCATCCTGTGTGCTTTTTTGAACTGTCAAGAGTTCAAAAAGCCCTTTTTAATAAATTTAAGTCCATAGGGCAGGATGTTTTATATTTAAAAGGTTGGACAGGTTGGACATGTATTTTACATGTCTTTAGAGTGAAAGAAGAACAAATTAGTTATACACTACTGTGAGGCCTACCAATCCCATAGGGTAACATTGGGTCACCTTACTACATTTGATAAGTGATAACTTTTGTTTGGGAGCAGGTAGGAATATTAAGTTTGATGTCTGAGGAACTGTAATTTAAAACATTCTTTAATGGTAAAGTTGAATTTTAAGTCAACATTTTGAAAAGGCCCATTTTATATAGTTGGCATTTTTTTATCCTAGCTATTTGGTGCCTGCAGCCTGTTTCCTGGGTTACATGACTAGGTGTAGTTGGCAGTTGGCCTTTGTATGTTCCTCCCAGACAGCCACACACTTGGGAGACTGAGTGTTGGGGGATGAGCCTTCCTGGGGCAGCGTTGTACACAGCCACACTTACACTTGAAAGGTGCTGCCTCAGCATACACACAAAGAACTTCACACTAGCCTTTTGTAAACGCAAGCCCAGGGAAGTATAGGTAGCGAGGTAGGAAATCCCAATAACATCTGTAGGGGGAAAATCTAGAAGTGTCTTTAACTTCAAAGCTCAAACCAGCTAGAAGTGGGCAATAAAATCCGCTCCGCTGGTGGAGTTTGTGGAGTTTTGCCCACTCTGCATAACACTTGTATCACAGAGTTCCGGCAAAACTCCGCCAACGTTAAGTTGCTGAGCACGAGCAAGAATTTGTATGCCCTTGCGTGATTTTCCAGAGCTAGAATGCCACATGCTGAGATTTTTCCAATGTGGACGGTCATGGCAGGTCACAACCAGGACTGGGCGTAGTTCGCTGAGTTTTGCTACGCAGAACTCCGCGAAGTGACAAAAAAACTCAGCTAAGTTCCGCAAGTGGTGGAGTGCAGTGCGAACTACTGTTCGCGTTGGTTTTTCTGCTGTTTGGGTAGAAATTCTACCCAAGCTGCAGCTCGCGCTCGCAAACTTACCGTTCGCGAGCGCGAGCAGGCAAAAAAACTCTGCTGCACTATGCGGAGTGGAGTTTTCTCCACTCCGTGAGCTCCGTGGAGTGCAGAAAACTCTGCAAACTCCGCGAACGGAGCGGAGTTCACCGCCCAGGCCTAGTCACAACCGTTCGCGTTGAGAAAGCTGCGGCTCGAGTAGATAATCTACTCAAGTGGCAGAAAGAAGCAGCTCCCTCTGTAATGGTACCGTTCACGCTGATTTTGCAGCACAAAACACGCTACCGGCACTAAAACTCAGCGTGACACGCCGAATTTTGCCGCTCGCAGAACTTTGTGGAATCTCGCAGAGTTTTTATGTAACTTCGCAGAATTCCCACCCCTAATAAAAACAGAAAGCTCAGACCCACCTTTCCTGTTCACTTCTGGACCTGCAGAAGATTCTAAGAAGACTGCCCTGCTGCCTGTGGCCTTCTGGTTACTTCAAAGGACTGGCCTGTGCCACCAAGAGGACTGCCCTGGTGCTGATGATGATGCCTCCAACTTGGACACCACCGGCTGCCTTGCCCCACTGAATTTACCTTCTAAAGAATTTTTTTCTCAAAATTTCTTCTACGTTTGAAGGTAAATAATTTAATAAAGTATGCCCTATTTTGCTAAATTGGTGTGGTATTTTCACTTTCTTATTGTTTAAGTGCTGCATTAATACTTTACACATTGCCTCTAAGTTAAGCCTGACTGCCTGAAGCTACCAGCCGGTTAAGCACAGGTTAATTTAGAGACTTTTTGTGGTTCACTCTCACAAGGATTGTGGCTGTTGCTTGAGAAGGGCTTGCACCACCCTCAACCAACAACTCAATTACTCACAAGCTCCAATGCAAGGGAAGACTATTAGACATTGGAATTCAGGAAACGAAGGAGAAGTAACAGATGCTTTAAGCAAGTCTGGGTTCAGGCCCCCCGCAAAGTGTGAGGCTCTTGAGAGTGTATTTGATGAGTGGTTCCCCTCAGTATTAGATCAACATGTCCCCCTTTCTGACACATCCCAGAAAAACACACCAAATCTGAACATTAGTTAATACCGGAACTCAGGGAAGCAAAAACTAAGCTCCAACATCATGAACATTCAAGGAGAGTAAGTCATAATAATGAGGACCAAAAATAAGGATATAGTAGGCGTGAGAAATTATAAGCAGCTTATTTTCCAATTTAAAATAGTTATTCCTCAAATAAAATTGTTAACTCTGAAAATATTCAGCAAACTGTTTTCTACATAGTAGACAACCTCTCAAATGCCACTCAAGGTACCCCATTTATTGAGCCTTCACAGGATTTTTGTGATCAACTGAATCACTTTTTCTTTGATAAAGTCAATGTGCTAAGGGAAAAGATCAAGCAAGGAGACTATCTTTCTTCTAACCTTATAGTAACCCTAGATGTGCTTTTTTCTCTTCCTTTAGCCGATCTTTATCTAAGTAATTATTAGGCATGATGAATGTAAGCAAATCCGGTTCCCCACTGAACCCTTGCCAGCACCTATTTACATGCAACATAGCAATGTTAATCAGTAGTAAAGTGCCTGGGCTCCCCCCTTGCACATGGTTGAAATTGTATAATCAGAACTGGCATATTTAACTTACCTATAAGCCACAAGTATATGATATGAGGTGTGCCCAGGAGGTGTAAGTTCAATACCATTAGTGGACTGCAGCATCTACTGTGCCATCCCATACAGTGGCAATATAAACATGACTTCAGACCTAATATTGTAGCCTGACTGAAGAAGTTTAAAAACACCAATTTGACCTGTTAAATCAATCCCTTTGACAGGCATAAAACCTTTCTTGAAAATACTAATAAGCCACCCCTAAGGTATGGTGGGTGCATGATGGTATTTAAAAGTAGGACATGTAAAAGTTAAAGGTTCCACATGTCCATTCAGTGACTCGCCCTATACTCGCCCTTTAGAGCTATTTTCACTGTAGCAGGATGTAAGGACGTTCTGTAGCTCAGTGGGTGGTAGTTTCACTGTCTATGGTTCTATCAAAACTATTGCTTGAAATGGGTGTATAGATTGTATCAATATTGTTTCATAAACATTTAGATGACAAAGTTCCTCTGAAATTTGAACCAGCTCTAACTTATTATGTATTGCTCTCACAGGCATTTTGTTGTCCTCTAATTTGTCATAGCAATGCTTACATATGATCTGCCGTGTTGACAAATCAAACCGTTCCTCCCCAAATAAATACATAGCGAATTCTAGCCACCTAGCTTCGTTTTCTTGCTCAGTTTTTGAGAACAAATCTACATTTCAAATGTGGCTTTTGTGGTATTGTGTGTCAACAGCATATACAAACAAAGTTTGGTTTCTCTGTAGAAACGGCATTACACTTTGCTATTTCTTGTGCAAAGTTATCCATACTAACATTTATGTTCTGTTCCTCTACAATTGGACATAATAAGTCTTCATTTTCTCCAGACTCTACTTCAGTACCAAAGAAATGTAACGGAATATCTTCACAAACTTTTTCAACCTCTGATACTGTACCATACAAAAGAGCTTTGTTAATTTCTCCTAAACACAATGCTGGACTTTTTGCAAAGTAAAGTCTTCTAACTAAATTTCACCTTTTTGAATGATGAACAGCCAGCATTCGGTAATGATGAAAGGTGCACTTTTTAGATAGACACGCCAGTGAATGTCCTTGTAAATTAGTATATTATCTCACTTTGCACGGATCGAATCCTTGCAACATTCCAATTTTCCATTTCATAATTTTTCCTGAAAATGTTCTTAGAAAATGTTCTTACTATATCAATAGATTCCTGGTAAACACTACAATCCCATTTATATACAGGGGCATGTCTATGCCTGCCTTGTACCTCTTCGTCTATCTCTTCCTCTACATTTCTAGGAACCATCTCTTCTTTTGCAATGGGAAAACACATCATAGCTTCGTGTTATTTTGCAATGGAAGTAAGCATCAGAGCATCAACCACTTATTTCAACTGCATGGGTTAACATGCTCTCTTGTAAGTAGCTTTCTTCATTAAAGAAAGATTCAGTACCAGACGTATGCTTCCATTCTCCTCTGAACATTTTACAAAAATTACTTCTATTAATAAGTCTTTGTTTCTTGTTTTTTCTTTTTATAGACACTCTGTTTGTTTGTGGACTGCTGCCACTGGAGAGGGACTCCCAGTCCCAGGAAGCTGTGCTGTGCCCAGGAGGAGGCGCCTAATACCCGTGCTGTGCACAAAAGTGCACAACATCTCTTGCGGTGTGGGATGCTCAGTTTGTTTATGGACTGCTGCCACCGGAGAGGGACTCCCAGTCCCAGGAAGCTGTGCTGTGCCCAGGAGGAGGGGCCTAAAACCCACCCCATGCACAAAGGTGCGTGACATCTGCTGCTACGCTGGATGTGTGCAGGCCATACCCAGGCAAAGCCCGGGCCAAGGGCGGGCCTGTCCCCCTTTGGCTGTAAAAATCTTACAACTACATCTGACTTGCTCTTGACTGGATCTTTCAGCAATAGGCTTGAGTGGAGAGAGGCAATTTTCTATGCTACATCTGGTACACTGTCGCAAGGGCAGTTCTATCAGCCCACCTCACTTGCTCTGATCTGGAAGGAAGTCAAGTCTAAGCACTACTTTGTAACAAGCACGGCAAGCACTTTCAAGCCACGCGGATGTCATGCAAGGTACTTTTCTACTCTCCTGCTGTCTGGACCCCTAACCCACCCTACCCTTTTACTTGTGACTTTAAAAAAAAAAAACACTCTCTGCACTTGCTGAAGTTTCTTCGTACATGTACTTTAGGGTCATATAACCGGGAGCTGAACATGATTTTATCAGAACGGAGACGCAAACTCTTGTTCTGCAAAAGAGGGAACTTATACTTGATTATTGGGCTCTGTTGGACCATTGATTACCACGGAGGCGTGTAATTCAGCCATGACTTTGGAGGCGGGCGGGGGTGTACTAACACTCTGATAATAATTTTTGTAACTATTTTGTATTGCCTTTTTAATCCACTGTTCTGAGTCACGACAATCTCCTGATTCTATTTGATAACACCTTCCCACCCAAACAAAGCATTACATTGAACATGGGAAAGAGAAAGCACCCTGTTACTGTGAGCAAGTCTCAGACCTTTAGGGAATCTATAACAACTTCGGTAACTTCGACTCACGTCACTTCTAATGATCCAAAGGACTCCGCAAAGAGTCTTATAATTAATAATAATGGAAGGGGCAATGAGGTGAGTGGGAGCATAGGAAATAATGGGTGTATTCAATTTATCTCTGAATCAATTTCTCCATTTGGATCCAACTCACCACTACCACCCAAACGTGTAAGAAAACCCCCAAATCACCCTGTAGGTACCTGTGTTACAAAGAAGCCTCTACAGAAAAAACAAACTAGCACCCAAAAAAAGGGCCCTCAGCAAATAGAAAAAGCTCTGGCCAAATTTATCAATATGGCTCCTAATAACTTAATAAGCAGCAAATTGGATGTCCTAGGTGAAGGGCTTAAGCTTTTTGAGAAAAAATGTAATAATGCACTAGGGGCTATACATACTCGTTTAACAAAAGTGGAAACTAAAATTAATTCTTGTCTGGACCTGCTGAATTTCCTTGCAAATGGGAAAAAGTTAAATGTAAAACACACTATGACTGGCCCGCCCCTTAATGAGGCTCCGAATAAGCTCGCAACTAATAAAATTGTTTCTGATAGCTCCAAATTGCACCCTTCAATTTGTACAAGTACCAATTTAAACACCCATAAATGTAGAATGTGTGAAGGGGGGATTTCAATTCAGGAAGTGCCTGGAATGGGGGAGGATGGTGGCAGATGTCAGGGCTCCACTGTGGTAACTCTAACCATAGATGATAATTCTCGAGAACCTATGGAACAGGTAGCTGATCATCTTGACCTTCCGCCTGCTGCTACCCATATGTGATAGTCTTGGCAAATGCTCCCCCTTTACCCACAAATAGGACTGAGAATTGGTTTGCATTAAGAAATAAGCCCTTAAACTGGCTGGGTGTAAGAATGGGTTTAACCTTACAGTTATTTAATGACATTAAAATGGTGTGGGAATGGTCAAAAAACTATGCGTGGGAATTGTATAGTCCTGTCTTATAAAATCCCACGGTTCGTGGGCACTGTTTAGTCCAGGACTAGCGCCCCTGATATTTCCCCAACTTCTATCTCATCTCTCCCGTTGGGATATTTTTATCAGCCAGAAAAACAGATTGAAAGGGACAGATCGTGGTTCACTACCATCCCAGGGCGTGTACAGAATGTTAACTTAATGGTACCAACTCATAACCACTTCCAAAGTTTGACAAACCTGGATGGGCAGGATTGACTTAATGGCGAGGTTTCTACAGATAGGGAGGAAGATCCAATGACCACCTCCAATCTAGTTAGAGAGGGATCTTTGTTAAGGCATGATAACACTGTCCAATCTCCTAGTAGTACCAAACTAGCTGTCTCAGGTAATAATAAGTCCAACCCTGTACTAGCTCCCTAAAAAACACCTCGGGCCTGATTCACAGAACTAACTTATGTCAAAAACGTAAAGTTAGTACTTTTCGGTATTCACAGAATACACTTACCACAACTAACTTTATGTCCGCTCCCGGGCCGGAGATTCCGGCCCTATGGCGGAATCTCCGCCTCCGGCCGGAATGCGCTCATTTAGGCCAAAGGCCAAAGGCCTAAATGAGCGTATTCCGGCCGGAGGCAGAGATTCCACCACAGGGCCAGAATCTCCGCCACAGGGCCGGAATCTCCGGCCCGGGAGCGGACATAAAGTTAGTTGTGGTAAGTGTATTCTGTGAGTACTGAAAAGTACTAACTTTACGTTTTTGACGTAAGTTAGTTCTGTGAATCAGGCCCCTAGATTTTGTATTTTGGAATGTGGCAGGTTTGCGGAATAAGGGACAAAATTTAGAATGGCTAGAGTTTGTAGCTGGCTTTCATCTTATATGCTTACAAGAGACCTGGCTTACGGAGCCCATCCATATGAATGGGTATAGAACATATTTCCCCCTGCCATTCCATCTGTATACAGTAGATCAAAGGGGGGACTGTGCACATATGCTTCTAATAGTTTACAATTTACTAACATTTCTTTAGTAACACAATCCTTATTATCAATTAATATTATGTGATTCGTCTGGTTCTGCCAGGTTAGCTATAATTCTTTTTATAATAATACCCCCACGCAAGTCATCATAGATACACTACAGAAATTGAACGATGACTTGGATTATATTGATACAAATAATAGTAAGTCTACCATTATCCTATGGGGAGGAGATTTTAATTTGCATTTGTATAATGTACAGTCAAGAAAGATATGTGGTATGGCAAATGCAATCATAACGCTTTTGGGGATAAGATACATTAATTATTATTTAAATTTGACATGGCCTTTGCAAATGAGATCTCCTCCCATTATGCCCTACGCAAGTGCACTTTAAATGGGAGAAATGCACATAGCATTATTGACCATATTTTACTATCTAATAGGTGTGCTGCTCCGGGACTTAACTTTCTTACTCACTCGATTTCACTCAGTGATCATTACCCTTTGAGTATTGAATTATTGCCAACTCTATTTTTTCAGCGCAGCACAATAATACTATCTCACAAGCAGAGGAAATTGAGTTAGCAAGTCTTAATGAGTATACCATGCGATGGACACAGATTGTTCCAGAGGGGTTTCTTAAGCAAGTGATAGCTAGTAAAAGAGAGGCCTTTAAGACCTGTCTAGATGACTCGATAGCGCCTAATGACATAATTAAGGCCTTTTTATCAATCACACGGGGGTGAAGGAGATCCTTTCCGTTGTAAATAAAAAAGCAAGACAGGAGAAAAAGGGTTGGTTCAATACAACATGTACTAGAGCCCATATGTGTTGAGCCGCCTAAAGGAGGCTCTACACATATCCCCCAGATGCGACCAAGAGGTCCAGACTTGTAGAACTGATTATAAGAAGGCGGTGAAGCTGAGGAAGTCACAGTTAAGGGAGATGACTTGGGAATCTTTATGCGAAGCGTGTGCTAGTAAGGATAAAAGAGCTTTCTGGAGACTAATTAACTCTGCACCATTTATAGCAGACGAGGCTCCCAGGATTTAGATGGCCATTATAGAAGAAGACTGGATGAAGCACTTTACTAGCATTTATTCTCAACCTAATGTGGCACCTGCACTCACTAGAGCATGGACATAGTCACACAATAATAGCAGATACCCCACAGATTACCACCATGGTCCCCTTTAGTATGGAGGAAGTTAATGATGCAATATTGGCTAGTAAAGGTGGTAAAGCCTCAGGTCCAGACGCAATTCCTGTAGATCTGTATCAAGCTAATATTGCTATCTGGGGGCCCTTATTGACATTAGTACTCAGGGCATGCTGCACAGCTGGGTTTTTATCAACAGGGGCCGAATCAATTATCATCCCTATTTATAAAAAGGGAGATCGATTGAACCCGGTTTGTTATAGGCCAATTTCTCTAATTGATACCCTGGTGAAGATTGCAGGTCGCACCATCTTGAATAGATTACAAGACTGGGCGGACACACATAACATCCTCTCAGATCTACAATATGGATTTCGTCCTGGGGTTGGAACAATAGAACAGAGTCTTAACTTGGGAAGTACGTCAAAATCGAGGAGGGGAATATGTATTTAGCTTTTGTTGACCTCTCCTCAGCTTTCAACTGTGTTATACATGCCAAACTGTGGTCAATAATGATAGAGCTGGGGGTAGAGACATCGATTATTAGCTTTCTGAGGGACCTATACTTGGGAGGCAAACCCAGGGTCAAATATGGTATTACAGTGGAATGCATTGAAGCATTTAGGTTGGAGAGGGCTGTGTCCTGGCCCCCTTTCTGTTCTCCCTATACATAAACAGTGTGGGTACGGTACTTGCTGCATCGTCTAAAGATCGCATGCAAGTAGGGACTCACCCTGGACCGGCTCTCCTCTACGCCGACGCTGCTGTCCTTATGCCACATACTCCACATGCCCTTCAAACCCTGCTCACAATCTTTTCTGAATATATGCAGGACCGTGGGCTTTTAGTGAACAAATCAAAAACTTTTGTTGTGAAATGTTGGAGGGACACCGCTAATTGCCGAGATCTAAAAATACATAGTACAACTATAGGTTTTACTAATACTTTTTCCTGTCTGGGGATTTTATTTGATAAAGAGTGCCTATGGAATACGGCTATTTCCAACAGGAAACTACAATTTAGTAAAGCCTGTATGGCATTCAAAGGGTTTGCCAGATTACTGGGTTCTAATCCACCAGAGCTGATGATGTGAATTTATAAAGTTAAATGTCTTAGTGTTGCACTTTATGGGGCCGGCGTGTGGGGATACAAGAAATGTAGTGACAGAACTGGTTGAGAATGTGTTTTTTAGGTACCTTCTTGCCACCCCTAAAAGCGCTACAGTACATGTATGCCATGACGAACTTGGAGCCCCATTTATTACAGACCTGATCATGCTACAGCCCGTCTTACACTTGTATAAAGTATGGACCTCTGAATATACAGACTTAAATCGTGTTATGATCAGGGATTGTTTTAAATCAAGTTTATACCAGTGCATACCGTGGCTTGCCATGAGTATTTTGAGAAGCCTGAAACACTAGACCTCATTATTAGGGTTTTGTTTAAAATGAAACCATGACACATCTGGAGAATCTTAGACTTGCAATCAAAATTTTTAAACCCAGTGTTTTGAAAAATCAAATGATTTTAACCACTTTTGATATGCAACCCTATCTTAAAGCAGTTTTAAATGCAAGACATAGGTTTGTCTTGACTCGTTTAAGACTGGGCACCTTTCACCGATTGGTCAGCTTTCCAAACATGGATGACTGGTCCACAATTTTAACTAATTGTTCCTGTAGTGACGTGATGGCTCTGAAAACTATGCATGTGGTGTTTTTCTGCAAGTTTTATAACCACCAGAGGAAACGCTACATTATACCGATTATAAGAAGTGCACACTTCATGCAATGTCGACCTGCATATTTATACCTACAATCTCTGCCTTCCTTGGAGATTTGCTGCAGTATGGCATCTTTTTTGTGGGCTGTTGTTTACGTCAGAAAGAAAACCTTTTAACTTTCCCACAGCAATGAGACATAGGGGCCGATTCCGATTCGGGCCGGAAAGCACCGACCGACTCGGATCCGGTAAAAATACCGACCGACACGTACCAGTGGCGCCCGACACGCCAAGTACGATGCAAGCCGCGATAAATCCGACCGACACGTCAGGAAACCAAGCCGACCGACCGAGCCGCTCGGAAAATAGCAATCCGGCCGGAAAAACACGCGAATCCAACCGACCGACACGCACCCGGAACAAATCCGACCGAATCGTACCCGCCAACTCCAACCCGCAAAGTACGATGCAAGGCGCGAAAACACGACCGAGTCGGACGGAGGACAAGCCGTACGACCGACACGCATACAAAACCGAGCCGAAGCAACACAATACACCGCGACCGACGCGTACGCAGCATACAAAACTGCACAAACACAGCGTGAACGAAACGGAAAACACCGTACGAGACCAATGCACGGTCCGACTCGGTCACAAGAACGTTTCCAACATACACAAACAGCACAAAGGAAAAATCAACCAAAAAAGGCCAAACAAGCAATTACCAAGCCAATAAATACTGGGGGGTGGGGACAGAGAACAAAGACACACCCACAACTCCACCTATATAAAGGACACAAATCACTACCATGAGCCTTTGCAAATGCCATTCCACTACCAGCACCCAAGAGAAAGCAACCACACACCCACAGCTCATCCCTCACACAAGCCACACACCAGCAGCACACCAACAAATACCTACCTCACATACACCCAGCACAACACACACCCACACACCCTCACCTGCACACCAACACACACATCACCCACCATCACCAACCATCACCATGCCCCCCAAGAAGAATCCCAAGTTCCTAGATTGTGAATTGGAAGTCCTGGTAGACGAGATCCTCAGGGTGGAGCCACAGCTGTTTGGCACATTGGTCCAACAGACCCCCATGTCGCAGAAAACCAAGATGTGGGAGAGGATCATCAACAGGGTGAACGCCCAATCACCATGTCGGCGCACAAAGACGGACATCCAGAACAGGTGGTATGACGTGCGCAGGAGGGTACGGGACCTGCTGAAGATAGACTACATCAACAGCCAACATACCGGCAGTGGCCCTCCTGCCAAGCCAATATACCTCAGGCCCTGGGAGGAGAAGGTGCGGGCCATCCTTCCGCCAGTGAGCGTATATGGACTAGAGAACATCCCAGAGCCTGGTGAGTACACAACAAATGTACACAATAAACTGCCACAAAACACACACATCACTGTCAAGGGGAGAGTCAAACCATGCACTCATAGCAATTACACAGCAACTAGAACAGAATCATCCCAAAATGTGTATGTCAGTCAGATAAACACAACACATGCCATCAAAAAAGTCACATCCAACTGTGCCAACACATGTACAAACACAACCACAACTACAGCTAGGCAGTGGCACAAATAGAACTAACACACACATCCACACATGTAGCCACCACAACAACACCAACACACAGTGAAGACCACTCAAAGGAAGGAATTCTGTGTATGCTGGCCAAGTCAGTGTAGCCAATAGCATCATGGGAGTCGCAGTCACACATATTGCCCCCCCAACTGTCCCATCAACACCACCATGAACCATGCGCACATCACAGGGAGTGGAGAAGGACTCACAAGATGGCTGACACTGGCTACTGCTGTGGGGAGCACAAGGCCCTGCTGCCAACTGTGCACCAACAAACAGCAGGACACCACTGACTGACATCCTGAGAGACAACTTACACTCCCTGCAATGCAAGCACGTTCCATGGTGGGATATCTGGCTGGCTGGGTGGGAAGGGGGACTTGCAGCACTGACCATAGTCACCAGCACCTCCCCTCACACCCCCCCAACACAAACTCCACAGTACCCACCTGGTAGAATGCAATGCCCTCCATCCTAACACAAGATCCCACAAAGCACCACCACCCTGGGTTATGTTGTGTGAAGCACAGGGACACTCTTGGGACTCTTAGCCAAACAACTGCCAGGACAACACTCCCAGCCATCCTGTCAGCACAGCCAGCCCACCCCACAGGGAAGCAGAGTCAAAAGGAAGGAAGCATGGGCATGCTGGGAAGGGGGGTGGAGGCAATAGCATGATGGGAGTCGTAGTCACAGACATTGCTCAGCCTCACAACTGGCCCATCAACACCACCCTGAACCATGCTCACATCACAGGGAGTGGAGAAGGACTCACAAGATGGCTGACACTGGCTACTGCTGTGGGGAGCACAAGGGCATGCTGGGAACTGCACACCAACCAACAGCAGGACACCACTGTCAGCCATCTTGCCATTGCCCTCACACCCACACACACTGAACTCCCCACAAAAGCAAGTAAGTATGGGAATGCTGGGAAGTGGGGTGGAGGCAATAGCATGATGGGAGTCACAGTCACAGACATAGCTCACCCCCACAACTGTCCCATCAACACCACCCTGAACCATGCTCACATCACAGGGAGTGGAGAAGGACTCACAAGATGGCTGACACTGGCTACTGCTGTGGGGAGCACAAGGCCCTGCTGCCAACTGTGCACCAACAAACAGCAGGACACCACTGACTGACATCCTGAGAGACAACTTACACTCCCTGCAATGCAAGCACGTTCCATGGTGGGATATCTGGCTGGCTGGGTGGGAAGGGGGACTTGCAGCACTGACCATAGTCACCAGCACCTCCCCTCACACCCCCCCCCAACACAAACTCCACAGTACCCACCTGGTAGAATGCAATGCCCTCCATCCTAACACAAGATCCCACAAAGCACCACCACCCTGGGTTATGTTGTGTGAAGCACAGGGACACTCTTGGGACTCTTAGCCAAACAACTGCCAGGACAACACTCCCAGCCATCCTGTCAGCACAGCCAGCCCACCCCACAGGGAAGCAGAGTCAAAAGGAAGGAAGCATGGGCATGCTGTGAAGGGGGTGGAGGCAATAGCATGATGGGAGTCGTAGTCACAGACATTGCTCAGCCTCACAACTGTCCCATCAACACCACCCTGAACCATGCTCACATCACAGGGAGTGGAGAAGGACTCACAAGATGGCTGACACTGGCTACTGCTGTGGGGAGCACAAGGGCATGCTGGGAACTGCACACCAACCAACAGCAGGACACCACTGTCAGCCATCTTGCCATTGCCCTCACACCCACACACACTGAACTCCCCACAAAAGCAAGTAAGTATGGGAATGCTGGGAAGTGGGGTGGAGGCAATAGCATGATGGGAGTCACAGTCACAGACATAGCTCACCCCCACAACTGTCCCATCAACACCACCCTGAACCATGCTCACATCACAGGGAGTGGAGAAGGACTCACAAGATGGCTGACACTGGCTACTGCTGTGGGGAGCACAAGGCCCTGCTGCCAACTGTGCACCAACAAACAGCAGGACACCACTGACTGACATCCTGAGAGACAACTTACACTCCCTGCAATGCAAGCACGTTCCATGGTGGGATATCTGGCTGGCTGGGTGGGAAGGGGGACTTGCAGCACTGACCATAGTCACCAGCACCTCCCCTCACACCCCCCCAACACAAACTCCACAGTACCCACCTGGTAGAATGCAATGCCCTCCATCCTAACACAAGATCCCACAAAGCACCACCACCCTGGGTTATGTTGTGTGAAGCACAGGGACACTCTTGGGACTCTTAGCCAAACAACTGCCAGGACAACACTCCCAGCCATCCTGTCAGCACAGCCAGCCCACCCCACAGGGAAGCAGAGTCAAAAGGAAGGAAGCATGGGCATGCTGTGAAGGGGGTGGAGGCAATAGCATGATGGGAGTCGTAGTCACAGACATTGCTCAGCCTCACAACTGGCCCATCAACACCACCCTGAACCATGCTCACATCACAGGGAGTGGAGAAGGACTCACAAGATGGCTGACACTGGCTACTGCTGTGGGGAGCACAAGGGCATGCTGCCAACTGTGCACCAACAAACAGCAGGACACCACTGACTGACATCCTGAGAGACAACTTACACTCCCTGCAATGCAAGCATGTTCCATGGTGGGATATCTGGCTGGCTGGGTGGGAAGGGGGACTTGCAGCACTGACCATAGTCACCAGCACCTCCCCTCACACCCCCCCCAACACAAACTCCACAGTACCCACCTGGTAGAATGCAATGCCCTCCATCCTAACACAAGATCCCACAAAGCACCACCACCCTGGGTTATGTTGTGTGAAGCACAGGGACACTCTTGGGACTCTTAGCCAAACAACTGCCAGGACAACACTCCCAGCCATCCTGTCAGCACATCCAGCCCACCCCACAGGGAAGCAGAGTCAAAAGGAAGGAAGCATGGGCATGCTGTGAAGGGGGTGGAGGCAATAGCATGATGGGAGTCGTAGTCACAGACATTGCTCAGCCTCACAACTGGCCCATCAACACCACCCTGAACCATGCTCACATCACAGGGAGTGGAGAAGGACTCACAAGATGGCTGACACTGGCTACTGCTGTGGGGAGCACAAGGGCATGCTGGGAACTGCACACCAACCAACAGCAGGACACCACTGTCAGCCATCTTGCCATTGCCCTCACACCCACACACACTGAACTCCCCACAAAAGCAAGTAAGTATGGGAATGCTGGGAAGTGGGGTGGAGGCAATAGCATGATGGGAGTCACAGTCACAGACATAGCTCACCCCCACAACTGTCCCATCAACACCACCCTGAACCATGCTCACATCACAGGGAGTGGAGAAGGACTCACAAGATGGCTGACACTGGCTACTGCTGTGGGGAGCACAAGGCCCTGCTGCCAACTGTGCACCAACAAACAGCAGGACACCACTGACTGACATCCTGAGAGACAACTTACACTCCCTGCAATGCAAGCACGTTCCATGGTGGGATAACTGACTGGGTGGGTGGGTGGGTGGGAAGGAGGTCTGGCTGTCAACCAAACACAATCAATGCAGACCATGTTCACACCCCAGAGAATACATAGAAATGCCCAAATAATGCAGGACAATGTGCCACACCAATATCAACCCCTGACTGTGACGACTTAGGACAATACAATGTACAGGCCCGCACCCCGAGGCACAGTCACAACTGTCAGGTGTGTCAACCACTGATGCCTGCAGAAACATGACATACATTGTTTGTGTCTCCCAAAAACAGGTGATGATAGGGACACAGCAGCAGACGCTGAGGAGTCCCAGTCCCAGGCTCAAGAGGATGCCGAGCTCACTGGCGTCGTACAGCCTCTGTCCTCCTCGGACGATGAAGAACAACCTGGCACATCCGGTGCAAGTCAACATGCTGCACCAGCAGGACCACCAGCTGCAGCACCAGCAGGTCCACCAGCTGCACCCCCTGCACCCACCCCTCCAACGACTGTCACCACGAATACCATCCCTGCCGACATGGACAGAATAAGGAACAACACCAGCGCAGTGACCCTGGACCAACCTGGGGCCATGGACACCACCACCACCACCAACCCCCAAGGTGGACCAGGGTTATCTGTGCGTGCAACTGCACACACTGCACATGTCAGCAGGGGTGGTGGGAGGGGTGGGAGACAGAGGTCGCTGCTTGCAGACGTTGCTGGTGTGCATGAAGACCCACAACTGGTACGCATAGCTGATGCGTACCAGTCCAGCACCGGAGAGCTCAGCCAGGTAGTGGGGCTCCTCAGAGACATCAAACAGCAGCAGGCTGCCCATCATGCCCGCTTGGACTCCCACATGTCCCACGTGGAGTCACACATGTCACGTGTGGACTCCCACATGTCACGTGTGGACTCCCACATGACCCGCGTGGAGTCCAAGTGGGATGTACTACATGAGATGACGGCGGTGCACAGGGACATTTTACAATGCCTCCGCCAGATGAACAGCAACCAGTCCACACCTCCCTGTGTGCCAACAACATCTGGTACCGAACAAACTGCAACTGCCACAGGGAGGGAGGAGGACTCTGGCGGAGAGTCCCCTGCACCGCAGCAGCCTGCACTAGAGGGCCCCCCCCAAGAAGAGGGGTCGTCCGAGGAGGGGAAAGTGAGAGGCTGATGGCCAAGCGCAACTCCCAGGAAGCCTGAACCTGTTCTGGATTTTCGCCTTTGTGCACAGACTGTTCACCCTGTTGATGGCAACACTACTCCCACACATTGCATGGGGAGTACAAGTTGGAACAATGTGTCAGACAACTGTGGCCCCGATACTGGGGATCCTGTCTACCTGGACTTTCTATTCATCTAGGAACTTGGGATTGCAAGATTCATGTACAGCACAATCCATCCTATGCACTATTATCACAATAAACACACTAATACACCATACTTGCCTCTGTCGTGATTCCAACGTGGGTGCTGTTATGGGGATGATGAACTGCAAAATTACACAGTGTATGCGAACTGCAACAGCAAGGACAACACAGGCATGTGAGTACAGGCAACGTGACACATATGAGGGAGACACACCACCAGGGCTACACAACACATACACACCTAGGCCATCTGACTCATTGCCTACACTGATGTTGCCAGGGAAGACGGTGCAATGCACAGACACCACACCCATTCCCAGTTGTAGTCAAGTAGCCCACAGGTGCAGTAAGCAAATGGCAGTCAAATGTGTGACCACAGACAACGCACATCACTAAGTGAAGCACAGGTTTATTACACAGTAGCAACATGCCGTAACCACTACAGATGCAAGGTAACCCCACCTGGTAGCGGGCACACAGTCAACAACTGTAGACAGAAGGAAGTCCATGGGTGTGGCGCACATCACCTGTAGGGACACAACAGCTACCAGCCTGGATGTGCAATCACGTCGTCGGTGGACACAGTTGACCAAACGAATCTGAAAGTACCCTGTGAAGGACAGAAATGACACACAGTCAAAAGCAATGCAGTACAGGACAGAACAGCAAAACTCATGCACAATACATGTTACAAGATACCCACCCAGAACCAAGTTAGCATGTCAACACTGTTGGGGAGTACAGCCCACCTGTCACCACACATCGCAACACACATCCTGTCAAGTAGCCCATGGACACACTCCAACAGCACCAGAGCACCACCCACACATCATGCCAACTCACATCATTCACATGACACCTCAGGATACTCACATTCAGCTAAAGAAGTTGGTGATGAGCTGTGTGCGGACATCACCATCACCATCATCATCATCATCGTCACTGGCATCGTGGTCCAGGCCAGGATCCTCCACAGGTGGCGGATGTTGGTCATCGTCATCCTGGATGAGAGGCAACTCCTTCCGCACTGCCAGGTTGTGGAGCATGCAGCAGACGATGATAATCTTGCACACTTTCGCAGGGGCATATGGGAGGGACCCTCCGGTCTTGTCCAGGCAGCGGAAGCGGCTCTTCAGGAGACCAAAGGTCCGCTCAATCACTCTCCTGGTCCGACCATGTGCCTCATTGTAGCGCATCTGGGCAGGTGTCACAGGGTTCCTGAGGGGTGTCAGCAACCACGGCATGTTGGGGTATCCCGAGTCACCTACGGACAGACAAGTGCACATCAGCTGACTTGGAAAAGTGGGCGGAATACTACAGATCAGATCACACACAATGGCACAAAGTCAGTACACACCGACAAGCCAGGCACGCTGGTTCTGCATCTGTGCCATCAACCTGGGGATGCGACTACTCCTCATCACAAAGGCATCGTGTGCTGAACCAGGGA
Organism: Calotriton arnoldi; assembly: GCA_963921515.1. Taxonomy (NCBI): domain Eukaryota; kingdom Metazoa; phylum Chordata; class Amphibia; order Caudata; family Salamandridae; genus Calotriton; species Calotriton arnoldi. Next base: position 128,994 of record CAWUFW010016142.1, read on the forward strand.
AACGGGCACACACGTGTGTGATGGTCATGTCTGCAAGACACACCACCAGTGCATTGACCGAGTGGTAGTGCTTGCGGTTCCTGTAGGCCTGCTCCTGGGCCTGTGGTGGTACCAAAGCCACATGTGTCCCATCAATGGAGCCAATGACATGCGGCATCCTCCCCAGGGCATAAAAGTCACTCTTCACGTCAGTGAGTCGTCGCAGTCTAGGGAAATAGATGTACCGGTTCAGGAAGAGCAACATTGCCGCCAAGAAATCGCGGAGCACACGGCTGAACATGGTCTGTGACATCCCACCAGCAGACGCCACAGTATGTTGGAAGGTACCGGTGGCAAAGAAGTGTAGGGCTGCCATCACCTTCACCTTGGGGGTCAGCGCTGTAGGATACGGCCGGCCAGGCTGCAAATGTGGGGACAACTGCACTGCAAAATCCTCAATCAGCTGCCTGGTGAAGCGGTACCGTCGGATGCTGTCCCGTTCCACCATCGTTGCCAGGTCTGGGAATGGCCGATGGACAGCAGGAGCCCTGCAGTGCAGAGGAGAAGTAAGCAAGATCGTCAGTCACCCCACATATGCGGCATTGAACACACTCAAGATCCCAACATACATCATCATGAGGCACAACTACATGAAGTGTGCAGTACCGGAACGACATGTATGGTACATACATGGCCAACATCTGTCAACACGGTCCTACAGGTGGCATCAATTTGGCCCAGGTTGGCCCATTGGATATCATGATGCTGTGTCACAGTCACCCCCCAGTGACATGTGAGGACAGATGTGCCCCAGGCACCACAGCTCAACGACAGGCACATTCCCAGGGACCCTGTAATGCCACATGGACACTGGCATCACCTGGAGTATCATGTGTACACCACAACAAAACAAACATGACCCCCACAGGTAGTGGCCACACTTGCCATGGCAGGAGAGCCATGGACGTCTGTGACACACACGCACAACATCAGAGTCCATGCACACACAACGTGGATGTGGAGACTGTCTCCCATTGTGCACATGAAATCAGAGACATTGTAAACACTACATGCACAAAGACTGTGGAGGGCCATCACTATTGTGCCACTGGGACACCCTGGCTCAAACATACCGTCCCACATGGGACTCACGGGGTATGTGACATGACATACACAAACACCACTGTGAAATGTGACCATGGCACATGCACAGATATGAACAGTTGCACATCACAGTGGTCACGTACACGTAACACCCAGGATCCTGTCCCCATGAACACGTGCACAGCCTGGGGGTGGCTGCCCACAGGTGACACCCACAGGACAACATGTACACCAACATACACACAATAGGAAATGCAGCCTTACATGCCTTCATGATAAGGTGTGGACAGGCTGTCGTGATGTAGGTGTGCCCCTCACTCCCTGGGAGCTATCTGTGGCTGGCATATGTCCATCTGAGACAGGCATGCTGACATATGCCAGTCACATGTACAGTGATGCGTTGAACAGCAATGGACCGATCGGTGCCTCCGGCCGGCCCATTGCATTCAATGTGTGCGGGTACGCGTGGTACCCCTGTGCGCGTTGTACTGCAATGGACCGATCGGTGCCTCCGGCCGGCCCATTGCTTTCAATGTGTGCGGGTACGCGTTGTACCCCTGTGCGCGTTGAACAGCAATGGACCGATCGGTGCCTCCGGCCGGCCCATTGCTTTCAATGTGTGCGGGTACGCGTTGTACCCCTGTGCGCGTTGTACTGCAATGGACCGATCGGTGCCTCCGGCCGGCCCATTGCTTTCAATGTGTGCGGGTACGCGTTGTACCCCTGTGCGCGTTGTACTGCAATGGACCGACTCGGTGCCTCCGGCCGGCCCATTGCTTTCAATGTGCGGGTACGCGTGGTACCCCTGTGCGCGTTGTACTGCAATGGACCGATCGGTGCCTCCGGCCGGCCCATTGCATTCAATGTGTGCGGGTACGCGTTGTACCCCTGTGCGCGTTGAACAGCAATGGACCGACCGGTGCCTCCGGCCGGCCCATTGCTTTCAATGTGTGCGGGTACGCGTTGTACCCCTGTGCGCTGTTGTACTGCAATGGACCGATCGGTGCCTCCGGCCGGCCCATTGCATTCAATGTGCGGGTACGCGTTGTACCCCTGTGCGCGTTGTACTGCAATGGACCGATCGGTGCCTCCGGCCGGCCCATTGCTTTCAATGTGTGCGGGTACGCGTTGTACCCCTGTGCGCGTTGTACTGCAATGGACCGATCGGTGCCTCCGGCCGGCCCATTGCTTTCAATGTGTGCGGGTACGCGTGGTACCCCTGTGCTGCGTTGTACTGCAATGGACCGATCGGTGCCTCCGGCCGGCCCATTGCATTCAATGTGCGGGTACGCGTTGTACCCCTGTGCGCGTTGAACAGCAATGGACCGATCGGTGCTTCCGGCCGGCCCATTGCTTTCAATGTGTGCGGGTACGCGTTGTACCCCTGTGCGCGTTGTACTGCAATGGACCGATCGGTGCCTCCGGCCGGCCCATTGCATTCAATGTGTCGGGTACGCGTTGTACCCCTGTGCTGTTGTACTGCAATGGACCGATCGGTGCCTCCGGCCGGCCCATTGCTTTCAATGTGTGCGGGTACGCGTTGTACCCCTGTGCGCGTTGTACTGCAATGGACCGATCGGTGCCTCCGGCCGGCCCATTGCTTTCAATGTGTGCGGGTACGCGTGGTACCCCTGTGCGCGTTGTACTGCAATGGACCGATCGGTGCCTCCGGCCGGCCCATTGCATTCAATGTGTGCGGGTACGCGTTGTACCCCTGTGCGCGTTGTACTGCAATGGACCGATCGGTGCCTCCGGCCGGCCCATTGCATTCAATGTGTGCGGGTACGCGTTGTACCCCTGTGCGCGTTGTACTGCAATGGACCGATCGGTGCCTCCGGCCGGCCCATTGCTTTCAATGTGTGCGGGTACGCGTGGTACCCCTGTGCGCGTTGTACTGCAATGGACCGATCGGTGCCTCCGGCCGGCCCATTGCTTTCAATGTGTGCGGGTACGCGTTGTACCCTGTGCGCGTTGTACTGCAATGGACCGATCGGTGCCTCCGGCCGGCCCATTGCTTTCAATGTGTGCGGGTACGCGTGGTACCTCTGTGCGCGTTGTACTGCAATGGACCGATCGGTGCCTCCGGCCGGCCCATTGCATTCAATGTGTGCGGGTACGCGTTGTACCCCTGTGCGCGTTGTACTGCAATGGACCGATCGGTGCCTCCGGCCGGCCCATTGCATTCAATGTGTCGGGTACGCGTTGTACCCCTGTGCGCGTTGTACTGCAATGGACCGATCGGTGCCTCCGGCCGGCCCATTGCTTTCAATGTGTGCGGGTACGCGTGGTACCCCTGTGCGCGTTGTACTGCAATGGACCGATCGGTGCCTCCGGCCGGCCCATTGCTTTCAATGTGTGCGGGTACGCGTGGTACCCCTGTGCGCGTTGTACTGCAATGGACCGATCGGTGCCTCCGGCCAGCCCATTGCTTTCAATGTGTGCGGGTACGCGTGGTACCCCTGTGCGCGTTGTACTGCAATGGACCGATCGGTGCCTCCGGCCGGCCCATTGCATTCAATGTGTGCGGGTACGCGTTGTACCCCTGTGCGCGTTGTACTGCAATGGACCGATCGGTGCCTCCGGCCGGCCCATTGCTTTCAATGTGTGCGGGTACGCGTGGTACCCCTGTGCGCGTTGTACTGCAATGGACCGATCGGTGCCTCCGGCCGGCCCATTGCTTTCAATGTGTGCGGGTACGCGTGGTACCCCTGTGCGCGTTGTACTGCAATGGACCGATCGGTGCCTCCGGCCGGCCCATTGCATTCAATGTGTGCGGGTACGCGTTGTACCCCTGTGCGCGTTGTACTGCAATGGACCGATCGGTGCCTCCGGCCGGCCCATTGCTTTCAATGTGTGCGGGTACGCGTTGTACCCCTGTGCGCGTTGTACCTCAATGGACCGATCGGTGCGCACCCATTGACAATGGGCTTGCCTGGCAACGGACGCGTTTTCGAATATTCGAACGAGTCGGTTGCTGGAAAATCAGTTGGTCACCCACAACAATGTTGCAAAATCATGTATGTCATGAAGTTGAAATTTTGAAGGATGCTGTGGGCGTGTTTTGGTGCTGCTATTCCATGGATTGGCCAGATTCAGAAGATGCAAACGACTTGGACCTATCACTTTGGACACAAGGGACAGTATCTGCCTCTCCAGCACATATATATTGCTGCATGTTCCCCTGAGAGCCCACTTGCCTGCACTACATGCTCCAGGACGACATCTGCCACTGCACTGCTGCTGTCTCTGCCCCTCTGGACCCTGCAATGGCACGTACTGTGGAGAGAGCCCCAGCCTTCAGCCTTGAAGAGAACCAGGCCCTGCTGGACAGCCTACTTCCACAGTACAGCAAGCTGTATGGGACACCAGGGGAGCAGGTGAGTGTTCTGTGCACTGCCTTTCTGAATGTGCATTTTGTCTGACTAGCAAGGCTGAGAGTCAGCACACCACTGGCTAGCAGGCTCACTGAGTAGTTGTCACCCCCCATAGTGTGTAGTGACTTGCACTGGACAGGTATGGTGCAGTGACAGTGCTTCTGAACAGGGTTTTACTCCCCATGCTATGATACCATGTAGTGACTTCTGGAAAACTGTCCATGGGCAGCCGTGCACTGCCTGGGTACACCATGTGCCCCTGTGATTGCGACATGTATATGCAACTGTGTCATGCACGGATATGTTGCATGTGTAGTAATGTCCTTATCACTTTGTCATCCTGACAGGCTTCTGCCCATCGGAAGCATGAGATCTGGAAGGACATCGTCCGGGCTGTCCGGTCCGTGGGGGTCTACAAGCGCCGGATCCGCAACTGCCAAAAGAGGTGGCAGGACCTTCGGGGCTGGACCCGGAGGATTGCACGGGTCCAGCTGAAGCTGTCGCCTCCTCGCAGGAGGGGCGGAACACGGACCCTGACCCCCACATGCTCAGGATCCTGGCGGTGGTCTTTCCAGACCTGGATGGGCAGCTGAAGGCCAGAGAGCAGCAAGGAGGGGGTGAGTCAAAGACTGCACTGTGTACTCTGTCTAACATGTTATGTGCCCTCCTCGGGCCAGGTTGAACTGCCACAGTACAGCAGTCATGTTGTCCAGGAGCCATGTCCCTCTATTGTGCACTGCCCACTCCTCATCTGATACCCAGGTGTGGCCCTTACATGCAGGGAATCCTGTCACTTAGGACTGTGTCCTTGCAGTTTGCTTGACTCAAGGTGGGAGACAGCATCTGTTTCCCTGACTCTGTGGTGGGCATCATGGGTGGGTCCATTGCTTACACAATGCCTGTATTCTGACATGTATTCAGCGTGTTACTTTGATCTGTGGTCCAATTGCTGAGCTGATCCACCACATGTGGCTGGGGTACCTGGCACACACCCATGCTGCGGGTGGGAACAATGTTTGGGCCCCAGGAGTATGTATATGACGTGTGTCACACATACTTAGCCAGCTGCCTACAGTCCAGGGCTCATCCCTCATTAATGTGGGGCTGGACAGTCATGCCTACTCCAGGCCATACAATACACTCTGTACTCCCACTCCCGTGTATCAGTGGACACATTGTGCACAGTGATTTGCCCCTCAGGTGTCTGCCTCTGTGTCAGTGTGCTGTGGATTAGTCGCCAGGACTGCTGTGGAGTTTCTTGGTAGGGGCTCAGCATGCCACTGGAGATGTGACCATAGGAGACGATACTTGTGTGACACATAGGTGTCTGATCAGCTGCCCATGCAGACTGGGGCATGTAAATGTGAAGTTCAGGTAGCTGTTCCCCATGCACAGCAGAGTGTGAGGGGCTCAGGTTCAGAGGGTAGTGTCACAGGTCTCCCATATGTCCAATAGGTATGACCTGGACAGATGAGGGTTAAGAGGATGTGTTGTGGGGGGATGTACATGTGCACTTGTGCAGCTCCAGGACTTGCATTCCCCATGACCTACTATTGTGACACAGTGCAGAGTGTTGTTAGTCTGGCTGCAAAGTCATACATCACTGAGACAGTGATGTATGACTTTGCAGTCATGCCTCCGCCATGGCATGTGTCTACTGATTGGTGATCCTGCAGGGGAGTGACATGTGCTACATGCACACCATAGTGGCGCTGGCTATCAGGACATGGGTGCATCATGGTGTCTGTCGCTGGTATGCATCACATGCATTTCCTATTTGACTCTGGGCATCCCTTACATCCGTAAACCTGTACTGACTCAGTGGCAAGAGCTGTGATGTGTCCACACCGTGTCCTCTGCACTGTCCAACTACTGTGTACTTGGTGCATGTGTCAACACTGGGGTGTTGCAATCCAACAGACACCAGACAGATGGGTGCAAGGCCATGTGGGATGTGAGTGCCATGCTTGGCATCAGACTGACAATTGACTTCTCCTGTTCAATTAGTGCACTTTTAGCAATGTACAACTAATGATGCCAGGGCTTGCTCTGTGATGTGCTGTGCTCACAGTGGTGTGTGCGTTATGTGCAGGTGACTGATGTCTGTCTGTTTCCCCATTGTTTGCAGATACATCCACGGCCACGGAAGGGGACAGCTCCACGGACCAGGAGGAGCCGGAGAGCCAGACTGGGTCAGCAGCCGAGGAGTGGTCGGAGGGACCCAGTGGCACGGAGGGCGAGGGGAGCCACACCGAGGAGTCCTCAGCAGCATCCACCTCAGCTGAGGACCAGAGCAACTCGGAGGATGACTCCCTTGTGGAGGCGGGTGTCAGCAGCCACCACACCCCAGCTAGTGTTGCTGTCCCCGCCACCACCAGCACCACCACCGCCCTCCCATCGGCTCCCATTCCCCAGGTCCGTGGAGGCTCCCATGTCCGGGAGCGTGTCTCCTTTGGGCCAGGCACCGCACCCCCTGCCCCTGTGTCCCCTGCTGCCCTGAGTGAGGAGTCTGTGTACCTCCTTCGCCAGCTCCATGTAGGGCAGACAGCCATGCTGAGTGTCCTCCATGCGCACACCGCGCTGTTGACTCAGCTGGTGTCGTTCATGGAGGGCATCTCATCGGGCATGTCTGACCTACAGAGGGGCAATAGGTCCATGGACTCCTCCCTGACGGCAGCAGTGTCCCTCCTCAAACGGTCCCTCACCCCTCCTGCCTCTGCTCCATCCACACTCCCCAGCACCTTACCCATCCCAGGCACACACACACTGGCACACACCAGCACACACACATCCAGCACACTGACACACACGCCAATGACAAAACGCACACGCACGCACATTCAGGGGACTGAAGCCAGACTCACAGGGGATGGGGCCCTGGAACACACACACGCATCCACATGCACTGCGCAGTCCTCAGTTCCCTCTCCCTCCAAAGCACCCTCCCTTGCCTCACCTGCAACCCCAAAGTCACAGCAGCTCTTCCTCTGTGACCTCGGCCTCTTCCCCACCGATGAAGCTGCTCCAGCATCCCGGGGGAAGAGGAAGCCCACCCACACGGAGCAGAGTGCCCCTCGCCCCCGGACACCCTCCCCCAGGCGCAGACGGACTGAGGCCCCCACCCGCAAGTCCCCCCGGAGTGCTAAGAGCAAGACCCCGCCACCGCCCTGCAGCTCAGGCACAAGGTCTCCGTCCTCCATCCCTCAGGCCCCCACTGCACAGGTGCCCCCACCACACCCTGCCCCAGGTTCCCCCACCCACAGATATACCATCCCCAAGATGCTCCGGCCTTCTCCCCCTGCCACTTGCTCTCCCAGCACCACACCCCCCGCTGCGCTTGTCTGTGCCACTGATGTGGTGAGGGTGTCCCCCCTCTGTCCAACCCACCTTGCCTGTTCCCCATTCTCCTCCCCTGGAGGTAGGCACTGCAGTGGAGTCCACTACCGCCCTGTCTGACTTGGGCACTGCAGTGGCGGACCTGTCCACCCCATCTGCAGGGTCCACTGCAGTTGTGCCGGCACCCACGACATCTGTGTCATGCCCCCCAGTTGTGCCGGCACACACCATGTCAGACACCTCCACTGCAGTTGTCAGTGGCTCTCCAGCACCCACCACCCCTTCCCTGACTCCCCCTGGTGAGCCCTGATCCTGTCCCTGCGGTGCCTGGCCTGCCCCCCGGTTGCCCCTCCTAGTGGATTGTCCCTGGTATTGTGCAGGCATGCGTAGGGTGACATCTGCCAGTGTCACCCTGTTTGAACTTTGACAATGGACTGGCCATTGGCCTTTGCTCTTTTTCAGGACTTTGTTTGGCCTCAACACATATGCTGAATAAAGCAACTTTCTTTTCTCTAGTGCTCATGCTTCAGATGTACATGTTGTTGGTGCAGCTAACCATGCCCTTGCTGCAGTGATGGTGATATCTGGTCTCATGATTATGAAGTGTTACTGTGCAGGAACCCATGTGGTCCAGGGGGAATGTGTCCTATCATGTGGTGTATCCATGTCATCAATAGCAGCATCTGAGGGTGTCATGTGTTCAGTATTTGGCAATGGGTTTCCTACTTACATTGGCAATTTCATATCTGTGGCTTCCACCCCTGCACATCTGTTGTGCCTGCCATCGTTGCATTTGTCTACTTCCCTGACCGTGTTGCCATCTCCAGTGGACATGCAGGTTTGGGCATCAATGGGGAGGGACTCATCCGTGTAGTCAGTGCAACATTGCTATACAAGTGTGTTGGATCTGTGCTGATGATTCCGTTGGCACATCCATGACCAGGCTGATGTGATGGGAGCCCTCATTTGGTGCTAATTGTTGATTGTGTGACCAAGTGCTCAGCTGACATGATGGGGCCCTACTGAGGCAACATATGGCACAGCTTTCCTCACACAGGAGTGGAGTCCCCTCATGGCAGTGTGTACACGTGTGACATTGCCTGCGCCCAAGGTGTGTGTTGTATGTGCATGTCTGTGTGTTCACTTCCATTCATCTGCGCATGCTGTGATCCCTAGTGTTGTACCTGTTTGTGATGCTTGCTGACTTGAGCTATGTTCCCCCAAAGTCTTCTCCCTGTGTTCTCTGTGATGTGGGTGCATGGCACATTACTGGTCATCAGGGTGTCACCCATAGGTGTGTTTGCTGTCAGGGCAGAGTTTGTGTGCTGACGCAGATGGGTCACAGTCAGGTTTCCCTTTGGCACTTGTTGTTTGCCCCTGTCATGTGATTTCCAGTTTGTGTTATCTTTCAGTGATTGTGACACGTTGTGTGTGTGACTGCTGGCACTCCTTAGGGTCCGGGCTGCAATGTTGGTTGTTGTCTATGTGTGTTCTTTGTGGGTGACCTTGGCTTCTTCATTGGTGTGTGACTGTGGCTGGGATCCCATTGGTCGGTGTGGTATTGCCGTCATGTCCATGTACAGCGTAGTGTGCAGTGTGTCAGACATTCAGGAGTCTTGTTGAGTGTCCATGTGTGATGTGTTTCTACACCTTGGTTCCCACCCACCACCCTGGAATAGTAATGGGTGCATGTGCAATGTCACCAGTGCATGTGTACTTCACTGCTGCACATTGTTGGAGGTCGAGGGGTGTGGTCTTGAGTGTGTGCAGATGAGAGTTGTTGCCCGGCTAGTCCCCTGCCTCCATGTTGGCCTTGGCTTACTGGCCATGCTGATTGATTTGTGCTTGTGTAGGTGTGATGGTAGTTAGTTGCTCAGGACACCTGACTGTGGTTCACAGTGTGAACGACATTTAGCTTTGTCATCACAGTGGTATTTTTCTTCAGCCCAGGGTCACCACATTGTGGGGGCCCTGGGGGTGGTGCTGTGGTGTGTCTGTGACTTGCTGTGTCAGTTGTTGTTCCTACGTGCCTGTGTGACATGTGTGTTTTGTGCTCCCTCTCACCTGTCAATGCCTGCTTGCCCACATAGGGGATTTGGATCCATGAGTTACCTTAGTGTGGCAGTGTATGCACATCTGTATGATTGGTATTCAGCTCTCCTCATGTGTTGTGTTGTTGCCTGGGGACACTGGCACCCCCACCCCTCACCTGCTGTGTATGATGACAGTGTTGGTCTGCCTGTTTGTGTTTGTGCATCTGCACCACTGCATTGGCATATCTTGGGTGTGCCATTGGCTGTATGTTGTTTGGTGTGTTTCCCCTGCTGTCCCTGGGACTCCTAGGTCATCGGTCAGCACAGTGATCATGGTTTGTGTGTCCCATTGCTGCCATGGTATGGTATCTGTTCACCTCACATCTGCTGTCTCCACAGGGTATCTGCATTTGTGTGCCCATTGGTGCAAATATGTGGGTCTGCATTCTGATGGTCACTTCTGTCATTGTGTTATTGATGACTGTTGACGGTCTCAGCCCCCATGGGTGTTGTTTGTCTGCACATGGCCAAGGGAATGTTTCATTTGCACTGCAGTATTTGGCTCCCCCAATTTATGTTGCAATGGGACACATACACTACTTTGCCACAGATGAGTTTTTGGTTCTGTGACCAGGAATGATCCATGCAGTTTGGCAGTTGCAGCTCTTTCTTTGTCAACAATTACCTTTTGGTCACTGTGATGATGAGGGTGTAGACCCCATTGCCACAATGGTCAAAATGTGCTTCAGCTATGGACCCCACACTTGCCTTTTGGTCACTGTGATGATGGGGGTTTAGGCCCCATTGCCACAATGGTCATGGGCTGCTTGCATTGTGGGTGCCACACACATATATGTGTGGCACATGTGCTAGGGGGTCACATTGTATGTTCAATGTCATGTTCGGTGTTGTAGGCATTTGACACAGCCTGCTCACACGCTTGTCATGGTGGTGGGGGGATGTCTTAATCTTGCATTCCCTAGGTTGTGGTGTGCTTGTTGTGTCATGCATTGTCCATCCTATGAGTGGGGGTGGTAGTAGTGGTAGGCATCCAGCCCCCTGGCTAAGGGTGGTAGTAGTGGTAGGCTTCCTGCCCCCTGGCTAAGGGTGGTAGTAGTGGTGGGCATCCTGCCCCCTGGGTGAGGGTGGTAGTAGTGGTGGGCATCCTGCCCCCTGGCTAAGGGTGGTAGTAGTGGTAGGCATCCAGCCCCCTGGCTAAGGGTGGTAGTAGTGGTGGGCATCCTGCCCCCCTGGGTGAGGGTGGTAGTAGTGGTGGGCATCCTGCCCCCCTGGGTGAGGGTGGTAGTAGTGGTGGGCATCCTGCCCCCCTGGGTGAGGGTGGTAGTAGTGGTAGGCATCCTGCCCCCTGGCTAAGGGTGGTAGTAGTGGTGGGCATCCTGCCCCCCTGGGTGAGGGTGGTAGTAGTGGTGGGCATCCTGCCCCCTGGCTAAGGGTGGTAGTAGTGGTAGGCATCCAGCCCCCTGGCTAAGGGTGGTAGTAGTGGTGGGCATCCTGCCCCCCTGGGTGAGGGTGGTAGTAGTGGTGGGCATCCTGCCCCCCTGGGTGAGGGTGGTAGTAGTGGTGGGCATCCTGCCCCCTGGGTGAGGGTGGTAGTAGTGGTAGGCATCCTGCCCCCTGGCTAAGGGTGGTAGTAGTGGTGGGCATCCTGCCCCCCTGGGTGAGGGTGGTAGTAGTGGTGGGCATCCTGCCCCCCTGGGTGAGGGTGGTAGTAGTGGTGGGCATCCTGCCCCCTGGCTAAGGGTGGTAGTAGTGGTAGGCATCCTGCCCCCTGGCTAAGGGTGGTAGTAGTGGTAGGCATCCAGCCCCCCTGGTTGAGGGTGGTAGTAGTGGTAGGCATCCAGCCCCCCTGGCTAAGGGTGGTAGTAGTGGTAGGCATCCTGCCCCCCTGGGTGAGGGTGGTAGTAGTGGTAGGCATCCTGCCCCCCTGGGTGAGGGTGGTAGTAGTGGTGGGCATCCTGCCCCCCTGGCTAAGGGTGGTAGTAGTGGTAGGCTTCCTGCCCCCTGGGTGAGGGTGGTAGTAGTGGTAGGCATCCTGCCCCCCTGGGTGAGGGTGGTAGTAGTGGTAGGCATCCTGCCCCCTGGGTGAGGGTGGTAGTAGTGGTAGGCATCCAGCCCCCCTGGCTAAGGGTGGTGGTAGGCATCCAGCCCGCCCTGGGTGAGGGTGGTAGTAGTGGTAGGCATCCAGCCCCCCTGGGTGAGGGTGGTAGTAGTGGTAGGCATCCAGCCCCCCTGGGTGAGGGTGGTAGTAGTGGTAGGCATCCTGCCCCCTGGCTAAGGGTGGTAGTAGTGGTGGGCATCCTGCCCCCCTGGGTGAGGGTGGTAGTAGTGGTGGGCATCCTGCCCCCGTGGGTGAGGGTGGTAGTAGTGGTAGGCATCCTGCCCCCTGGCTAAGGGTGGTAGTAGTGGTGGGCATCCTGCCCCCCTGGGTGAGGGTGGTAGTAGTGGTAGGCATCCTGCCCCCGTGGGTGAGGGTGGTAGTAGTGGTAGGCATCCTGCCCCCCTGGCTAAGGGTGGTAGTAGTGGTGGGCATCCTGCCCCCCTGGGTGAGGGTGGTAGTAGTGGTAGGCATCCTGCCCCCCGTGGGTGAGGGTGGTAGTAGTGGTAGGCATCCTGCCCCCTGGCTAAGGGTGGTAGTAGTGGTGGGCATCCTGCCCCCCTGGGTGAGGGTGGTAGTAGTGGTAGGCATCCTGCCCCCTGGCTAAGGGTGGTAGTAGTGGTGGGCATCCTGCCCCCCTGGGTGAGGGTGGTAGTAGTGGTAGGCATCCAGCCCCCCTGGCTAAGGGTGGTGGTAGGCATCCAGCCCGCCCTGGGTGAGGGTGGTAGTAGTGGTAGGCATCCAGCCCCCCTGGCTAAGGGTGGTAGTAGTGGTGGGCATCCTGCCCCCCTGGGTGAGGGTGGTAGTAGTGGTGGGCTTCCTGCCCCCCTGGGTGAGGGTGGTAGTAGTGGTGGGCATCCTGCCCCCCTGGGTGAGGGTGGTAGTAGTGGTAGGCATCCTGCCCCCTGGCTAAGGGTGGTAGTAGTGGTGGGCATCCTGCCCCCTGGGTGAGGGTGGTAGTAGTGGTGGGCATCCTGCCCCCCTGGGTGAGGGTGGTAGTAGTGGTAGGCATCCTGCCCCCTGGCTAAGGGTGGTAGTAGTGGTGGGCATCCTGCCCCCCTGGGTGAGGGTGGTAGTAGTGGTAGGCATCCTGCCCCCTGGCTAAGGGTGGTAGTAGTGGTGGGCATCCTGCCCCCTGGCTAAGGGTGGTAGTGGTGGTGGGCATCCAGCCCCCCTGGGTTGGGGTGGTGGCGCGCATTCAGGCCCCTGTGTGCATATGTGGCATTGGTGATGGGCATCCCGCCCCTATGGTGCTGCTGTTGCAAGTATATTCAGATTCCCAGTGTATGTGTGTGATGTGTCGTGTACGTGTTGTATGTGTTTTGTGGTTGGTGTCTGACTTACCTTCTGCGCCGTACGCGTCCGTGCCTGTTCCGGTAGTAGATGTAGAATATTGGTATGATCGGGACGAAGGGATTCATGGTTGGTTCGTGTCGTTCGTCCTTCTCGTTGCTTCGCGTCGTCCTCGTCGCTTGGCTTCGTCCTCGTCGCTTCGCTTCGTCCTCGCGCGCCGCGTCGTCCTCGTCTGTGCTGTGTCTGCCTCGTAGCCGTGGATCGTGTTGTGGCGCGATTCGGAGCTTATGTGCGCCTCTCCCGGATGCTTTGACGTGCCGTGCGTAGCGACGGGTTCGGCGCGTACGGAAAGCGCATCGTACTTGTCCGGCCGGACGGGGCTGCATTTTCCCTTCCGTGCGACTCGATTCGGCGTTTCCGGATTCGCCTCGGTCGGAGAACAGGACCTGGTTTGGGTGAGTACGGCTCGGCCGGAATTTTTGCTGTTGTGCGCATCGTACTTGCTCGTTCGGTGTGCTGTACGGATCGGTCGGGAAACTGGCTTTCGCATGGCTTTTTTCCCGACCGAATGGTATTGGGTGCGCCTCCGACCGAGATCGGAATCGACCCCTTAGTGTGCAAATTTTATATGGTGTCATGCTGGACGGTGATATGTGTTTTAAGTACATGTCATCTATTGTATTCTTATGTTCCTATAATTGAAAAGACTTAAGCATGCTTGCTAGGGCAGGTGAGGAGTGCATGGCGGACCCAATATGAGGAATGCAGGGAAATAATTCACCTAGATGTGAATGCACTTTATTTTCTATTTTTAACTATTAACTGTTGCACACCCATCCTTTTATCATTGATATACTGAGGTATTGCTATTTGATTCTAAACTCTTTATTATAAGCAGCCATCAGGAGTGGAGGTGCACTTGGACTCTCAGATAGTAGCCGAGTTCAGGCAATTTTATCAGTCCTTACATAGAGAGGAAGCAATAGATCAGCAAGATGCGGGTGCCTACTTAGAAGCAAGTAAGTTCACTCATCTCCCTGAGGCCCAGGCGACGCAGCTTGAGGAACCCATACGCCTGGAGGAGGTTACCTCGGCCTTTGAAAGGCTGAAATTGGACAAGTCCCCGGGCCCAGACGGCTATCCGGCACTATTCTATAAAACCTTCTGTGGGGAACTAGCGCCCGTGCTGACAAGGCTTTTTAATTCTTTCCTGAACAGTGGAGCAGTCACAGACTCCATGTCAGAAGATGCGATCTCTGTGATTCTCAAACCTCATAAGGACCCTAGCCTGTGCAGTTCTTAACGCCCTATCTCGTTACTTAACATAGATGCCAAAATCTTCGCTGGTATTCTAGCAGCCCGGTTGAACCCACTAATGGCGGGTCTGATTGACCCGGACCAAGCAGGGTTCATTCCCACTCAACAGGGAGGAGATAATACGAAACGACTCCTACACCTCATGGACAGCGTACACAGGTCCCGCAGGGAGGCCGTATTCCTGTCAGTGGACGTGGAGAAGGTGTTCGACAGGGTGCGGTGGAGTTACCTGTTTGACACACTACGTGGCTTTGGGTTTGGGGCGCGCTTTATCCAATGGGTTCAATGCATATATTACTCCATCTGGGCTTTTGTTAGGGTAAACAGGGTTTCCTCGACCCCCTTCTCGATTGCCAGGGGCACGAGGCAGGGGTGTCCGCTTTCGCCCCTCCTCTTCGCCCTATATATGGAGCCCTTCGCCCAAAGGATCCGAGACCACCCAAGCATTCAGGGCCTCCGATTTGGAGTCGACACCCATAAAATAAGCCTCTACGCGGATGATGTAATTCTATCTCTCTCCGATCCCCTCACGTCCCTGCCCGCTCATGTGACTGAACTGGAGTCTTTTGGAAGGGTCTTGGGATTTAAGGTAAATGTCAGCAAGTCCCAGGTCCTTAATTTGTCCTCGCCCCAAGCACATGTAGAACTACTGAAAGAGAGGTTCCCGTTGCAGTGGGCCAACGACCCGATAACCTACTTGGGCATCCTCCTAGCGCCTACACTGTCATGAACGCTGGAGTTGAATTACTCGGCTTTGGTGGAGCAGACTGCGAGGGCTTTAGACGGGTGGTCTAGGCTTAAGCTGGCCAGGTTCGGGCGCATAGCAGCGGTGAAGATGATGGTGCTACCGCGGATTCTATATTTGTTTCAGACCCTGCCCTTGGTGCCCCCTCCGAAAGGTATGCGAGCTCTGCAGCTGGCCATAAATAAATTTGTCTGGGGGGGAGGGAAGGCGCGACTGTCCATGTCCCAACTGGCACGGCCCAAGAGTGAGGGTAGTGTGAATTTTCCGTTAGTTCATAGATATCTACAGGCCTCCCACCTTCGCTATGTTTTAGAATGGAACCGCCCTCTTTCCAAAAAACACTGGACCTTCATGGACCAGGCTGTGGCTGGAGCGAATATCTGGAGGGAGGTGTGGCTTCCGCGCAGACTGAAAGCTTGGGACCTTTACAGCAGCAACGCTAAAGGTAGGGGATGATGTAGCGCTCAGGAGGGGGCTTACAACATTCCCCTCCCCGATGACTCTGATGGTTGATAACCCGGATTTTCCACCGGGTTGTAAATCCGAAGTCGCCCAGCGGTGGAGGGAGGCGGGTTGCAAACGCTTGGGCTCCTTGTTTGATGCGGAGGGCATCCTTCCCTTTTCCCAGGTGCGTCAGGACTATAATCTACCCGAATCCGATGGATTCCACTATCTACAACTGCGACACTGGGCCACCTCAGTGGCCTACTTGCCGCATGTCTCTCGACAACTCACCCCTTTCGAGAAGTGGCTAATGAGCAAGAAAGATGATAACCACTTGATCTCAGAGCTATATACCCTGCTTGCAACTGGTCAGGAAGGGAAGCGCATGAAAGGTCAGCTACGCTGGGAGGAGGAGCTGGGGAGGGCCCTTTTGGATAAAGAGTGGGCGAATATTCACTATAGGGAGCACCATACTGCTTACAATACCTCCGGAGCCGAGTCTGCGTTCAAGGTCACGTCTTATTGGTACCTCACTCCGTCTCGTATCCATCGATGGGATAAAAACCACACCAAGAAATGCTGGCGGGGCTGCGGACTGGCCGGCTCGCTGGTGCACCTGCTCTGGCATTGTCCGAGACTAGAGCGCTTTTAGGAGAAGGTGCTGAACGACATAGAAGCTGCCTTTGAGACCGAGATACCTCGCTTCCCGGCGTATACACTACTAGGGCTTTCAAATGCGCTGATGTTCCCCCTGCACTCTCTGCGGGGTAGGCAAATGGCTTTGGCATTATTGGCAGCGTGACAAGCGATCCTGGTGAACTGGGGCTCTTCAACGGTGCCGGATTATGTGGCCTGCCTACATAGACTCTGGTCAACCCTAGCCCTGGAACGCCTTTCTCTAGTGCAAGATCACAAGGGTGAAACCTACGCAGAATAATGGGCCCCTTTTATATCTTTACTATCTAAAGAATTCAGAGAAGTCATGTGCCCCAAATACCTACAAATTTTGCATTTGATCCCGAGGGCACAGGACCAGGTATTGTCCCGTACGTAATGGTGTGGGTCCCTGGGGTGGAGCTGTCTGGCGGGGGTGAGTGGCCCCAAATGATCTAGTAGGACATGGTGTAGGTTCCCTTTTCATTACCTTCTTTTCCTTTGGCTGGGGGTGGGAGGGGGGTTTTGCCATTTTGTTTCTGTGTTTCTGTAGTGATGTTTGTTATGTCCTTATTGTAGCCATATAGACTCAGGCAATCCAGACAACGCTGCCAGCCTCCAGGTTGTAGGCATTGAAGCTGTGTAAATGTGTTTCGTGCATCTATCCCATGCTGCTGGCCAAGGTGGCTATAGGCATACAGCTGTGTATTGGTGACTGATTGTCTCATAAAATGAATAAAAGATTTGTTCCATAAACTCTTTATTATTTCTGTGTTTTTATTGTATAGTTAGGCACATACTCTGAGTTGGTCCTATGAATTGTATCTTTTATGCTTTTTTATATCTGTGTTGTATTATACACTGCTTTTATGAATGGCTAATTGCCTCTGAATAAACTTATTATTGAATGAATGATTGATTGATTGACAACTCTGATTTATCCAGCGTTCTCATTCTCTTCAGTATCAAAATAAATAGTTTCCACGTCATAACAAATGCTTTATCAACTACACTCTAAATATGTTGTTTTTGCTTCAGTGCTTCCCTTCTTCTCTTATACTGCTTCATGTTTTGTACCAAATTCTGTACTACCCTACTATGAAACAGTCTCACTCGTATTTCTTGAAATTGTTTCTGTCTTCTTGTTGAAGTAGCTGTTTTCTTAAAGGATTTCTTATATTCAATTTAATTTACTCCTTCTCCTTTCTGAGCTAATTTTAAACCTCACTTTTTGTTTGCTTGTTTTTAAACATTTTGCATTTTTTCACTTACTATTTTAAGAAATTTCTTAGTTCTCTTACCAGCAGCTCTTTTCTCTTTAAGCACATTCTCCGCATTATGTTTCTTTTCACTGTCAGTTGCAAGCAGATAGTACTGTTTCCTCAGTTTTTTCTTGTTTCTGTATTTTTTGGCATTGTAAATCTTACTTTGTAAATAGAAGTAGATGTCTGAAAAGCAAATGAAGAATAAATGTAGCTTTACATGACATACTATTAAATTTCAGACTGTAAGCAAATAAGTATGTACATAAGTAGTTATGTTAGTGTGTAAAAGGCAGCATAAGCCTATCACCTTGGTTGTATAAATATGTTTAAGAGTTAGTGTGTGAATGAGTGACTTGGTTGTGTCAGTACTTGAGTATATATCTGACTGTATATATTAGTCTCTCTGTGGGTGTGTCACCGGATGTGTAAGTAACTATGTTGCTGTGTGACTAGCTCTCTTAGTAACTCTATGGATGTGTAAATGTGTATGTAAGTGGGTCTATGGAATGCTTGCGGCTGTGTTAGTGACTGTAAGAGTATGTAACCTTGTGTGTGCAACTAGCTCAATTACTGGTAGATACATAAGTGCTTTGTGGGTGTGTGACTGAATGTGCAAGTGCCTCTGTAGCTGTCTGACTTGGTGTGTGAGTGGCTCTATGCTTTTGTAAATAGGTATGTCAGTCGCAGTATGGGTGGGAGACTGGATGTATAACTGAGCGTATGGATCTGTAAATGCACGTGTAACTCAGTGAAACCTCAAAGTACATGTCTTACCTTTTAAGCACATAGCACCTTGCCCTATGGGCTACCTATAGCCTACCTCAGGGGTGACTTATATGTAGAAAAAGAGGAGTTTAAGGCTTGTCAAGGGGCTTTAAATGTCAAGCCGACCTGGCAGTAAAACTGCATATGCATGCTCTGCAGTAGCAGTTCCGAGATTTGTTTAAAGGGCTACTTGTCTAGATTGGTGAATTGGTTGTGTCAGTACTTGAGTACATATCTGATTGAGTGTATGAGTCTGTTGGTGTGTCACTGGGTGTGTAAGTAACTATGTCACTGTGTGACTGGCTCTCTTAGTAATTCTATGGGTGTGTAAATGTGTATGTAAGTTGGTGTATGGATGGTTTACTGACTGTGTTAGTGACTGTTTTGGTATGTAACTGTGTGTGCAACTTGCTCAGTTACTGTTGGATACATAAGTGCTGTGTGTGTGTGAGAATGTGTAAGTGCCTCTGTCCCTGCCTGATTTGGTGTGTGAGTAGCTCTGTGCTTTTGTAAATAGGTATGTCAGTTTCAGTAAGGGTGGGAGACTGGATGTATAATTGGGCATATGGGTCTGTAGGTGTCTTACCTTGTAAACACATGGCACCCTACCCTATGACCTACTGTCAGCCTATCTCAAGGATGACTTATATGTTGTAGATGGGGAGTTTAATGCTTGGCAAGAGGATTTAAGTGCTTTTCTGTGAGTATGAGTACAGAGGTCATATAGTGTGTAACAGCCAGTTTAAGTCTGTCACTTTGGATGTATAAATGCATTTATGAGTTAGTGCTGGTCACTGGTTGCTGTTTGGGGACCCTCTTGCCACTCAACAAGCCCTGGTGGGACTGGAGTCCCAGGGTTCTCTCCCTCTGCACCAATAAGCTCCCGAGGAACACTCTGGAGACCACGAGTCCCAGCATTCCTGATTCCCGCACAGGTGCCGCAAGTCAGGAGGAGGAGCTCGCTCCGCGCTTATAGCGCTGTTTCTACACCCGCGGCGCGGGTTGCTACTTCGCTGCTCTACCTGCGTGCTGGTCACTGGTTGCTGTTTGGGGACCCTCTTGCCACTCAACAAGCCCTGGTGGGACTGGAGTCCCAGGGTTCTCTCCCTCTGCACCAATAAGCTCCCGAGGAACACTCTGGAGACCACGAGTCCCAGCATTCCTGATTCCCGCACAGGTGCCGCAAGTCAGGAGGAGGAGCTCGCTCCGCGCTTATAGCGCTGTTTCTACACCCGCGGCGCGGGTTGCTACTTCGCTGCTCTACCTGCGTGCTGGTCACTGGTTGCTGTTTGGGGACCCTCTTGCCACTCAACAAGCCCTGGTGGGACTGGAGTCCCAGGGTTCTCTCCCTCTGCACCAATAAGCTCCCGAGGAACACTCTGGAGACCACGAGTCCCAGCATTCCTGATTCCCGCACAGGTGCCGCAAGTCAGGAGGAGGAGCTCGCTCCGCGCTTATAGCGCTGTTTCTACACCCGCGGCGCGGGTTGCTACTTCGCTGCTCTACCTGCGTGCTGGTCACTGGTTGCTGTTTGGGGACCCTCTTGCCACTCAACAAGCCCTGGTGGGACTGGAGTCCCAGGGTTCTCTCCCTCTGCACCAATAAGCTCCCGAGGAACACTCTGGAGACCACGAGTCCCAGCATTCCTGATTCCCGCACAGGTGCCGCAAGTCAGGAGGAGGAGCTCGCTCCGCGCTTATAGCGCTGTTTCTACACCCGCGGCGCGGGGCGCGCGCGGGCGGCGCCCGGGCGAAGCCCGGGCCAAGGGCAGGCCCGTCCTTGCCCGTCATCGCCAGGAAGAGTCAGGGCAGGGCCACCACTCTAACATCGACCATAGGATCTGGACATTTGTAAGGTACTGTTGTATGTGCCTATGGGGTGTTGTAATTGAAGGTACCTGATTGTATCCCCAATGGATAGGGGGTAACGGTGACATAGTGTCCATTAGAACCTAGCACACAAGTCACGACCACCTGAGCGATTGTAAGATTGTCTTCTTAGGATTGATATGGGGAAGAGAAAGGCAATGGAAGCCACAGGGGGGGGTGTTGTAGGGAAGGTCAAAAAGTTAAGAAAATCACTTAAAAATCCCTCACATAGCAAAAATGGTTGTGTCATGACCCGCATTGATAATATTATTTCTGACTGCGAGCAAATCTTAACCAGCCCTATTGGTAGAGAAAATGGATCACTTGATGATTACCCAACAATAGTCCCTAATCCATCACAGGCTCAAAAAACCATTCCAGATATATTTAAAAGAAACAAACATAAAGAGCCTCCCATATTGACCACACCATCAAGAGAAGTAACCGATTCCTCACTTCTACAGGTAACCCCAGTATCGATGATTGAAACATTACAGCCCAATTTGGTGTTCGAGGTAGAGTGTAGTAATAGGTTTGAACCATTGACTAACCTTGCAGAGAATTGTATGTCAACACAGATAGTGAATCTAAGTCATCATGAAGGGCTGCCGGGGACACCCAATTTAGAACCAGTGAGCATGTCAGGTGCTTGTGCTTGTGGTAGTGACCTTATGGGGAATGTTGGGGTTCTATCTAAAATTCTTGTTGACCTTGTTAGCACTCTGAAAGGGTTGGTAGATAAGCTAATAGATATCCTGCTAAAAACAACTCGAGTGAACGATCCTGAAAGGAGCAGGCAGGTACAAGAGCGACCACTTTGCCAACAAAATAGCGCTGCTAGTATGATCTCTAATGCCACTAAAAGTGACAATTGTATTGTACAAGAGGACACACAAATTCAACAAGGGGTAAGGTCCCGATTAGAAAATGTCAACATAACTCGTGGTCCCATCCTACCTGTGGCCATACAGAGCAAACAGCAGCAGCAAAATAGTAGGAGGGGGGATAATTTAGCCAACCCTGACCAAAACAGGCTTTGGGATTTTAATCCCCCCTTAAACAGGGATAAGGGTGTCTTAATTTCCCCCATGATAGATAAGCGTAAGGCCCAAATTTATCTTATTAATACACCCAAGCTTGGATTTAACTCACCTATGGAAGATGAAAACTCACTGATTAATAAAGTCATTCATTGGCTTCGTTACATAAGGAAGTGTAGATCGGTGATAAGGGAAGACATAATTTCAGCACATAGATGTGATATACACAATGCAAAAACAGATTATATCTGTCTGCAGTTAACATCCATGGAGTTAGTAGATAATATGATAGCATTTGATCTACGAACACTGAATCCACTTACGTCTAATATTAGGTTAAAATACAATCCTCCCTCTACAATTACTAACAAAGATCCTCACATGGAGGCCCGGGGAGGTGCTGAGGGTTCGATCCTGGATAAGGTCGATTGATGCCAAATAATAGTTCCCCCACATTCGATGGTGATGTTGGACGGGCAAATGGGTAGAGAACAAAGTACCTCGCCACATCCACAGGGACCGGGGACACATCTAGCTAAATACATCGCAAATAGTGCCCCACCAAAGCCAAGTTTAACCATAGCATCTTGGAATATAGCTGGGCTTCAATCTAAGCTGGCATCTGCTGACTGGTCATCGTTTGTGGAGGGATCTGACATCTGGGCCTTCCAGGAAACCTGGTCCCAGAGACCTATTTTTTACCCAGGCTACTTAACTTTTACAAAACCAGCAATTGTCGGGCAAAAAGGGAGACCATCGGGGGGCTTATAATATGGGTTAGGCAAAATAAAGTATCCAGGACTGAAGAGCTACCAATGGATAGTCCTGATATACAAGCAATCCTAATACGCTCCGTCTATGATCTAGATCTAATAGTGGTTAATGTATATGCGAGAGGGGTGGCTGGGGGAAATGTTCTAATACGATTTCCTTACTGGATTCTTTTATTGGAACCCACAAGGGGAATAACAATATGATAATTGTGGGGGATTTTAATTGTACCTTTGAACCCCTGGATTATGAAGATGGTGCGCTTAGTTGTGATGAAGATGCCACTTGGGGTATCCCATCACTAACATTACCTCCGGTAACCAAGTGGACAGAAGCTGTTTTGCAGCTAAAAAGCCTCTGCCTGGAGCAGGGTTTTAGGGCCGCAAATGGAAGGACCATGTCTGATAGGAAGGGAGCACACACCTTTGATAACGGGGCAAGAAGTAGCCGTATAGACTACATCCTCATTGACCTGGAGTTGTGGCCCCGACTTCTTGATATGATGGTCCATCAGAGAGCGGAAAGTGATCATAATCCCCTATTATTATCGTTAAAAATGAAGGGACCAGTAATATTGGAAGAGCCATTGGAGATAGCAACAGCAGATGTACTTATGACAAACGATATGCGAAGGGTAAAATGGGCAACGTTATTGGAGAAAGAAGGCATCTTAAATCGTATAAAGATATCAGTGGAAGAGACACTAACTGTTTTTAATACCATAGATACCAAGGTTGATAATACAGCAGTGATAATGCAGGCACATGATGAGCTCTTTGTTAAGCTCAAATGCTTCTTCACAAAAACAACCAAAGTGGGTAGCATATATGTCGCCAAATCCGCCAAGTGGTATAATCAGTCCTGCAGTGATGCCTATAAATGTCTGGTTTATGCCATACGAAATAAACCATCTGGTGAGATTAAAAGCGCACGGACTGCCTACAAAAAAGCCCAACAAATAGCTAAAAAGGATTTTGATGAAAATAGGTGGGCAGGACTCTTAGAAGCTTGTAATGGAAAAAATATGTATACATTTTGGCAGGCCGTAAAGTGGGGTAATGGTGAAACTAGGCAAACCCCGGATAATAATGTAGCACCCGAACAGTGGGTCTCTTACTTTCAGGCACAATTTGCATCCAATTTAGATAGCCCTATCAACTACCCCCCAATAACAACAAATACCACTCTGATTTTTGAGTTGGGGGAGGTGGAAAGTGCACTGAATATGATTCCAACGGGTAGAGCCCCAGGCCCAGACTGCATTCCCGGTGATTTATTCAGGTATGATAAAGAAAATTGGCTTAAGTACATTCATACAATAGCTAATGCCGTTGCGAGAGGAGCTCCAATTCCTGAGTCCTGGCGTGGGGCTGAAATAATTCCAATATATAAGAAAGGGGATCGCAGCAGTCCAAGTAATTATAGGCCGATAAGCCTAATAGACACATTGCAGAAGATCATGGCTAGGCTGTTATTGAACCGAATTAAAATTTGGGTAGAAGAAAATGAGATATTGTCATCTTTACAAGCCGGCTTTCGCCCCCATGTTAGCACTATTGATCAAGTCTTCAGGTTTGTGACTATTTATTGGAGCACAGTAATTATAGCAGGCGGAACCCTGTACGCTGCGTTTGTAGATTTAAAATCTGCATTTGACCTTGTACCCCGGAGAAAGCTGTGGGAATCACTTAGGGAATTAGGGATGCCGTTGGATCTACTTGCCCTAATTGTAAAATTACATGAGTCAAATTACGCTCAGGTTCGTTGGGGATCTCAGGGGAAAGTAACGGATAGGTTCCCAGTAACTAAAGGGGTTCGACAAGGGTGTGTCATGGCTCCAACTCTTTTTTCCTTATTTATTGACAGAGTTGTTAAATATTTTTTAACTTACCCAACGGATGCACCAATGCTTGCAGGGCAGAAGGTGCCCCTTTTAATGTTTGCAGACGACACCCTAATTTTATCTAAGACACAATCAGGACTTCAAAGAGCACTAGATAGATTTATGACTTTCTGTAGTGACCACGAATTGGTAGTCAATGTTGATAAAACAAAATTTATGGTCCTACACAAATATAAGAATGTGAAAGGGAGAGTAATGATGAACAACATTCCATTGGAACAAACTGACACTTTCACATATTTGGGGGTTACCCTGGGCAAGAGACTAAACTGGAAGCCCCAAATAGATTTATTAACTATCCGGCATGCTCAACTTGCAGGAGCACTGATAAAAGAGTTCCGTCTTTCACAAACAAAACCAGTAGGCCCCGCAATAATGATTTATGATGCGAAGATTAGGGCCTCAATCCTATATGGCAGCGAACTCTGGGGTTTTGAAAATATAACTTCTCTGACACTAGCTCAAAACAAATTTTTGAGAACTATAACAGGCCTTCCACAGTCCACTCCACTCATACCCCTCCTTTTAGATCTGGGATGTACAGCGCTAAAAGAGATAGCTCATTTCAGGCCAATATCGTACTGGAGAAGACTATGGACTACTCCGGAGCTGTCACACTATGCAAAGGCACTTAAATATGTAAGATCAGCTGATGTGACACGTAAAATCAAATGGCTACAAATAATCAAACATACTTTAGGTGATATGGGCCTTAGTTATTTGTGGGAGGATCCAGCAGGAAGTCAATTCCCTTCAAAAAAAGAATATAAAGCCGCTTACTGGAAGATGGTAAACCACAAACTTCTAATAGTCCCTCAGAATACATCACTATCTAGTATCTTTCTGGAACATAAGTGTGACAGTAGGTTTGAGGCTTATTGGAATTATGTCCTAAAACCACAAGACAGGAAACTGTTTCACCAATTTAGGGTAGGTTCTCTCCCGATTAAAACATTCACATCAAAATGGCAGAATACATCTGATATGAAATGTCCCTCCTGTTTGATGATGGAGGAGTCTATCATGCACATTTTATTTGTATGCCAAGCGTATAGAGAACCTAGGAAAAAATGGTTAAAACCGGTATGTTGTAATCTTGGTACTAGATTAAGTAAAACGGCTCTGCGAATTCTAAAGACAAATCTGAATGAAGATGTGGTAATTGCACTAGCAAAGTATTTAAGCTGGATATGGAATATACGAAGGATTAACCTGAAGAACCAATCTGCCTGTAACGATGACTCCATTGTTTTATAATCTGTTCAATAGTTCAGTTAAGTGCATAAGGACACATGAGCTGCTTTGATCTGAACTACTTATATATTACAAACAATCGAAACTGAATAGCTGCTATAATTATGAAAATATGAATTCTTTTTATATGTATACTGTATATATTTTATCATTTTACGATTATCTTATATGGGTATTTTAATATATATACGGCTACAATGTTTTGTATGTATGTTAATGTGTCTTTTATGATTGAAAAATATCGAAATAAAGACGAAATGAATGAATGAGTGTAACAGCCAGTTTAAGTCTGTCACTTTGGATGTATAAATGCATTTATGAGTTATTATATGTATGAATAACTTGGTTGTGTCAATACTTGAGCATATATCTGAGTGACTAGCTATCTAAATGCCTCTATGGGTCTCCAAATGGGTATGTAAGTGCCTGTCTGCATTGCTTACTGACTGTCTTACTAAATGTTGGGTTATGAAATTGTAGGTGCAAGTGGCTCTGTTTCTGATGGATATATAACTGCTGTGTAGATGCGTGATTGAATGTGTAAGCGCCTCTGTCGCCCTCTGAATTGATGTCTGAGTGGCTCTATGGTTTTGTAAATCGGTATGTCATTGACTATATGGGTGGGGGACTAGGTGTATAACTCAGTATATGACTGTGTGCATCTGTCTGGAACAGGGTGATTGCTGGATGCATTAATGGCTGTATATGTGTCTCAGTGAATCTGACAGTGCCTGCATGGAAGTGAGAATGACTATGAAAGGGCACGTATAGGTGAGCAAATGAGTGTGTGAATTATTTTACTAGTGTATTTCGCAGCCTGTCAGCTACTGTCTGGCTACATCTGTTTTGGGTTCATACACACTTTTTTGAGACTGTAACTGAGTGTATCAGTGCATGCCTGTCTCTGTGACTAGGAACAAATTATATACTATTAAATGATCCACTATAATCAATCACCCATATCTTCTTTCAAATACAGTCATTAACAGTAGCTTCATAAAACACCTCTATTTTCTCTTTAGACATTTTCCTACCTCCTTTGCTGCTCATTATACTTTTCTTTAACATCATCATCTACCCTCCCTTTTATTTTCTCTTTTATTGCTATATACAACGTACTCACGTTCTTTCACCTTATATACACACTCATAACTTAGTATATACATATACTTTTTTAATTAACACCCTTATTGACATACCTGTGAAATCTCTTTGCTACTTTCCATTTTTTTATCAGTATCACTTAGAATCTCTTCTCAGCGAAAATCTCAACCAGCATTACAGGAATGGTATACCACTCTCATAACATAATAAACAATAAGGGCAACCCTTCCCACTCTCCTTTCAGTGATACTGATGTAGTTAGAGAATTGTAACCTTCCTTGCTTATTTTATTTTTGCTACACCACTTCTGAATGGTCAGTAATTATTAACCCTTTGTTAGACTCCTGTTAAGAAGCCAAATTTGGTAGTGCTTTTGGTTGGATTCGCTGATCTGCCGCAACATTCTGGTTGGCCCCCTGTGTAAATTTGCGGCGGATTCATGAATCCAAGCAGGAGCCTGTAAAACCACTTACCAATCTGTTATTAAGCATGGCATTTAAAGTTTACTGTGGAAAAAGTACTGGATTTTAACCCAAACACTCTTTGATTAGCAATATTTCCATACCACTCTCCTTTTCACATTAACACTCTAATATTTTTTGTTCCATTCCCCCCACACTTTTAGCTCCATGTTTGCAACACTCACTGCTAGCATTAGGTCAAAAGTTCACAACCCTTTCTGTGAACACCATACTATTTTCAAATTGACCTGTATCAGCTGTGGTTTACTTTTTGGAATTTTAAGCGTAGCCCACATTACTTGGGTTGGCCAGAGAGAGTTAAAGTGGCATCAATTACTACCTTTGGTTGAAAGCATTGTGGATTGCCAACATCTAGACCTCATGATTGTGCACTGTGGTGGCAATGACCTAGGCACACTCACTGGTGTAGGACTGGAAATCCTAATGAAAGATACCTTTGGTAAATTAATGGAACTTTTCCCGCACACTGCCTAGATGTTCTGTAAGTGGGTATGTGGGTCCGTGAGGGAGTCTGTGGGTGCCTTTATGGGTCTGTGAGTTGGTGGTTGAGTGCCTATGTGGGTCCATACATGGGTGTGTAAGTAGATCCATGGGTCTGAGTGGATCTCTAAGTACCTCTGTGGGTCTGTGAGTGGGTGTGTGAATACCTGCATGGGTCTTGAGTCCATAGGTGGGTCTGTGATTGGGTCCCTCAGTGCCTGTATGGATATCTGAGTGTGTGTGAGTATCTGCATGGCTTTGTATGTGGGTATGTGAGTGCTTATGTGGGTCTGTGAGAGGGTGTGAGAGTACCTGTGTGAGTCTGTGAGTGGGTGTTTAAGCGCCTGTGTGGGACTATGAATGGGTGTGTGAGTACCTGCATGGGTGTGTGAGTTCCTGTGTAGGTCTGTGAGTGGGTATGAGAGTGCCTATGTGGCTCTGTGAGTGGGTGTGAAAGTGCCTCTGTAGGACTCTGCGTTGGTTCTGCTAGTGATTGCATAGGTCTGTGAGTGGGTCCGTAGGTGGGTGTGTAAGTATCTAACTGGATCTGTGAATGGGTATATCAGTGTCTGAATGGGTCTGTTATTGGGTGTCTGAGTAGGTGTGTGAGTGTTGTGTGGGTTTGTGAGTCTCTGTGTGGGTTTCTGAATGGGAGAGTGAGTGTCTTAGTGGGTGTGTGAGTGTCAGTATGGGTCTGTGAGTACAAATGTGAGTGTCTTAGTGGGTCTGTGACTGGTAGTGTGAGTGTCTGTGTGGGTCAGTGAGTGGGTCTGTGAGTGTCTTAGAGGGTGTGTGAGGGCCTGTGTGGGTCTGTGAGTGGGTATTAAGGTGCCTGTGTGAGTCTGTGAGTGGGTGTGTGATGGGGTATGTGAGTATATGTGTGGGTCTCTCAGTGCCTGTGTGGTTCTGTGAGTAGATGTGTGAGTGTCTAGGTAGATCTCTGAGTGGGTGTATGGGTCTGCAAGTGGGTCTGTGAGTATCTTTCTGGGTCTGTGAGTAGGTGTCCAAGTGTATATATGGGTTTGTAAGTATGTGTGTTAGTGTCTGTATGGGACTCTGAGTGGGTGTGTGAGTCATGTGTGAGTCTCTCAGTGCCTCTGTGAGTGGATGTGGGAGTATCTGTAAGGGTCTCTGAGTGGGTGTGTGGGTCTGTGAGTGCATGTATGAGTGAATGTGTGGGTCTGTGAGTGGGTGATTGTCTGTATGGGTCTGTGAGTGTATGCTAGTATCTGTATAGGTCTGTGAGTGGGTGTGTGAGTGCTTTAGTGGGTATGTAATTGGGTGTGTAAATGCCTGTGTGGATCTGTGAGTGGCTGTGCAAGTGA
This sequence comes from Calotriton arnoldi, assembly GCA_963921515.1. Classification (NCBI taxonomy): domain Eukaryota; kingdom Metazoa; phylum Chordata; class Amphibia; order Caudata; family Salamandridae; genus Calotriton; species Calotriton arnoldi. Next base: position 157,646 of record CAWUFW010016142.1, read on the forward strand.
GTGAGTCTGTGAGTGTGTGTGTGACTTTCTGAGTATGTCTGTGAGTTGGTGCATGAGTGTCTGATTGGGTCTGTCAGTGGCTGTGTAAGTGTCTGAATGGGTCTGTGATTGACTGTGTCAGTGTCTGAATGGGTCTAAGAGTGGGTGTGAAAGTGTTTGAGTGCATCTTCCAGTGGGTGTGTGAGTGTCTGAGTAGGTCTGTGAGAGGGTATATGAGTGTCTGAGTAGGCCTGTGAGTGGGTATGAGAGTGTGTGGGTGGGTCTGTGATTGGATATATCAGTGTCTGAATGACTCTGCGAGTGTGTGTCTGAGTGGGTGTGTGAGGATCTAAATGGGTCTGTGAGTGGGTGTGTGATTATCTAAATCGGTTTGTAACTAGGTGTGTGAGTCTCTGAGTGGGTGTGTGAGCTTTTATATGGGTCTGCGAGTGGGTGTCCAGTGTCTGAATGGGTCTGTGAGTATATATATGAGTGTCTTAGTGGGTCTGTAACTGGGAGTGTGATTGTCTGGGTGGGTCTGTGAGTATCTTAGAGGGTGTGTGAGTAGGTGTGAGACCCTATGCAGGTCTGATAATGGGTATTTAAGTGCCTGTGTGAGTCTGAGTGGGTGTGTGAGTGGGTGTGGAGTGCATGTGGGGGTCTCTCAATGCCTGTGTGGTCCTGCGAGTAGGTATGTGAGCATCTGGGTGGATCTCTGAGTGGGTGTATAGGTCTGCAAGTAGATCTGTGAGTATCTGTGAGTGGGTGTCCGAGTATATGTATAGGTTTGTGAGTATGTGTGTTAGTGTCTATATGGGTCTGTGAGAGGGTGTGTGAGTTCATCTGTGGGTCTCTCAGTGCCTCTGTAGGTCTGTTAGTGTGTGTGAGTATCTGTGAGGGTCTCGGAGTGGGTGTGTTGGTCTACAAGTGAGTCTGTGAGTGTATGTGTGAGTCTGTGAGTGGGTGTTTGCATGTCTGTATGTGTCTGTGAGTATGTGTTAGTGTCTGTATAGGTCTGTGAGTGGGTGTGTGTTTGCCTTAGTTGGTCTGTGATTAGGGATCTGTGGGTCTGTGAGTGGCTGTGTAAGTGTCTGAGTGGGTCTATGAGTGGGTGTGTGACTGTCAGAGTGGGTCTGTGAATTGGTGCATGAGTGTCTGAGTAGATCTGTCAGTGGCTGTGTAAGTGTCTGAATTGGTATGTAATTGGGTGTGTGAGTGTCTGGATGGGTCTGTGAGTAGGTGTGAGAGTAACTGAGTGGGTCTTCCAGTGGGTGTGTGAGTGGGTCTATGAGTGGGTATGTGAGTGTCTGAGTGGGTCTGTTAGTGGGTGTGAGGGCGTGTGAGCGGGTCTGCGAATGAATATGTCAGTGTCTGAGTGGCTATGTTAATATCTGCGTTGCTCTGTAAGTGGGTGTGTGAGTGCCTATGTAGGTCTGTGAGTGGGTGCGAGAGTAGCTGTGTGAGTAGGTGTGTACAGGCCCTGCATGGGTCTATGAGAGGGTGTGTGAGTATCTGCATAGGTGTGTGAGTGCCTGTGTAGGTGTGTGAGTGCCTGTGTGGGTCTGTGAGTGGCTGGGTAAATGTCTGAGTGGGTCTGTGAGTAGGTGCGTGACTGTCTGAGTATGTCTGTATGTTAGTGCATCAGTGTCTGAGTAGGTCTGCCAGTGACTGTGTAAGTGTCTGAATGGGTCTTTGAGTGGGTGTAAAAGTGTTTAAGGGGGTTTTCCAGTGGGTTTGTGAGTGTCTGACTGGGTCTGTGAGAGGGCATACAAGTGTCTGAGTGGGTGTGAGCATGTGAGTGGGTCTGTGAGTGGATGTGTCAGTGTCTGAATGGCTCTGAGTGTGTTTGTGAGTGTGTGTCTGAGTGGGTGTGCGAGATCTAAATAGATCTGTGAGTGGGTGTGTGATTATCTAAATGGGGTTGTAAGTGTGTGAGTGCCTGAGTGGGTCTGCGAGTGGGTGTGTGAGTTTTAATATGGATCTGTGAGTGGGTCCCTCAATGTCTGAATGGGTCTATCAGTGGGTGTGTGAGTGTCTGTGTGGGTCTATGAGTGGGTGTGTAAGTGTCTGTGTGGGTCTGTAAGCAAGTGCATGAGTCTCTGAGTAGATGTGTGAGTAAGTGTGAGAGCAGGGATTTAAGTGGGATGAAAAAACTCGGCCAATGTAATTAAGGGCATGGCTCAAAAACATGTAAGCTAAAAATCTGTGCTTAGCATAGTGTGCCACCCGACTTGTATTTTGCTGTTTCTGTCATTGCATCCAGATATATGATACAACAAGTAACATCATGCCTACAACAAGTCAGGACTATTGGCTTTGTCAATGGTTGTTAGTTGCATAAGGTAAATAAGCAGCAACTATGGCTTATATATAATATTGAAAAAGCTTTGACTTAAAGCCCTGGTGACACCACAACAATGTTGCTGCTCCTGAGTTTCAAAAAGAGAAGGGAAATCCTGAGAGAAAATGACTCTCTTTACAGGATTTACCTTCCCCTACAACGCTCACCTGGCATGACGTCATGCCATAACTTCTCCACTAGTGAGAAGTGAGCAGTGTGAGCACGCGTACATCGATGTGCCTGCTGTCACTGCAGTCTGGAAAAAAACGGACCGCCTGTGCCAGGGTATTTCGAGCCCCCCTTTAAAAAAACTGCAGGCGCTCAGCACTTAAAGCCCTGTGTGAGAGTATGCGTGGGTCTGTGAGTGCATTAGTGTCTGAGTGAGTGTATTTTACGGAGGTGCTGCGCTGAGCATCACGACAAATTCACTAATATTGGATGTGGAAACTTTTTTTTCAACTTGTTATACGCATAAAGGGTCAGACAAACCCCCCTTTATTCAACCCATGGGTTCAGCATACCTCTACCCTGACCCCTTCTATCTTTCTTAATCTTCACTTTCAGCCCCAAGGACCGTGTCCTGTTACACAAAATGGCGGGCACAACTTTGTACACAGGTTGTGGCCAGCCAATCACAGCCTTCCTGTTGGTGTACGTATTCGCATCATCCTGCAAATTACTCACGACCATAGATATACAAATTTGGATTTTCTTTATTTTCTCAAAAATTACTGAACAGATTTACACCAAAAAACTCAAAGGGCTTATTCAGGCTAAGCGCTACCCTTCTGCCAAATTTGGTGTAATTCCGTCTAGCGGTTCGGGCTGTAGTTGTGTTCAAAATTCCTATTGGAATTAACATGTAAAACACAATTTTATTTACTGCCCTTATTTCTCGACCCTCGCTTGACAGATCACCCGAAACTTTCCATGCACAACAAGACCAAACTTGACACTTTTTTGGAAAAATGTTGTGAAGTTCGTCAAAGGTCACCAAAGCTATAGGCAAGGCAAAAAACGCTTTTCCTTTGTAAACCAGGTCTTAACTATAACTACCTAATGGCGACCGTCAGTAGGTAATATATATATATGGGTCTCACTATAAACAATTCTTCACTTTGGTCAGTTAATAGAACTCTCAAGCCCTCTGCATGGTGTCTTATCCCCAACATTCAACAAATGGGTAAAATCCAATTGCTACATGGGTGTGCATAGACTTTGCAAAAGAACATCAACCGACGGACTGTCTCTATCTCTGCTTTGCACACTGGGAATTTATCATTAGCACAGGAATTATTGTTCCAACTGCACAGTGGTTGTTAGTTGGCAAGATCTCACATCTGCATGTAGCATACAGTTGTTTGGCAGTTGGTTAAACTAGGGTATCTAAAAATGGTGCAAAAACTTGTGTACATTTAAAGTCCAGAAATCTATCTGTGAAGCTTTAGTGCTAGTTTGTAAAATGTAGATTACATGTTTGCGAACCAGGGGATATTTGAATATCAGTTTGATTTCAGTGTTCCTTTTAGGACTGGTCTATATGGGCTAAACACCTCTGTGTTCCACAATTTGTGCCAGTAGAGCAGGGGGTCTTATTTTCCCGATATGGGCACTTGGTTTCTGTCCTAGATCCATGTATAACCGAAGGTAAGGAGGATTCTGTGGTAGATTGACTAATGATTTTAAATAATTGTTTAACACTCTTAATAATGTTTATCTTTGTATTTCCTCATAACAGAGCTGCCCTGAAAGTTCTAATATTTCATATTTCTACAGTAGTAGAAACTTCGTATAGTTATGTTTTTTGCTCAGTTTTGCTATTCTCATGACACTATGTTATGATTTTAGTGTGCTTTTATTAATTTGAAGCATCCAGGGCAAGTTGTGTGTCAGCCTCACACTTAGATAGTCAAAATTTGTGACACACTCTATTTCTTCCATGCCGGATTTCAGTAAGTCGTTCTAATAGATCTATGGATTAATGGCATTTGTTTTAAGTACAGCCCTCGATCTTTGCAGAATGTCTTAAATCTATCAATTAAAAACTGCTAGCTGGGCCCCATAATGAACCTATTTTTGGTGTATCACTACAACCAATATCTAAATGGTTCACCACATAATGTATGTACAATGAAAAGAGGGTCGGGCCTATCTCTCCCTGACCCCTTTCTCAACTGCTTTGTGACTGGTTATTTCACCCTTACTTCTCCATCTTACTTGGGCATAGTTATTGTGGTGTACTGTGTAATCCGGTACACTCATTTTTTCCAGGACTAGCCTACGATGAGATATAAGATCAAAGGTTCACTGGAGATCGTCAAACTCTACATAAAGATGGCCCTTACTCAATTTTCTAGTAAATGGAATAGAATCCATGTATTTGGTCGATTGTGCTGCTTTTCTTATGGAAACCTGCTTGCAGATCCAATAGGATTCTGTTCTCGTCCACCCAGTCTGGTAAAATGTCAAGTATCTGGCAGCAGAATAGTTTGTGGAGACGGTCAATTAGGCTTATTGATCTGTAATTACATGGATTGTCTCAGGTGCCTTTTTTGTGGAATGGAACAGTCTCAGTCCCACACCAAGACTTTAACATTTTAGCAACTGCCAAGATGGAATTTGTAAGTCTGTTAACATAAAGTGCCCATATACATATACATCACCCAGTACTCTATCAGGTCCCAGGCCTTGTCTCATGTGATCCCACAAATTGCATTATAAGTTTCTTTTATCAAAATCTGTAGTGGGATAGAAGGTTTTGATCTCATGCCTCTGTCTCATCTATTAAGTATAACCCTAAAGTAATAGTTTTCCTATGTCTTGGGCTGTATATGATATTCAACATTTACTATTGATTAACGACTATCATGAGCTACAGCATGTCGAAAGGTATTAATATCACCAATTCTCACTCCTTCAGTTATGTCCTGCCACAGTGTATTCTCCAATTCAGTCCTAGCTGCAACCTGGATATGTTTATAATGGTTTCTAGCAAATCTTATCATCTCCATGTGTTTGCTCTTTAATGCCGTCACTAGTGCTTGTTTGGCCTATTTGCAATGTTTGTAGTACCAAGTTGGATGGGTTGCCTGGTGAGATAAGGTCTTAGAGATTCCATAGAAAATGTCCCTTAGTGAATCATATAATTTCTCACGGACTGTAATATTCCAGTTAATGCTACTATGTATGTCACCCCCCCAGACAAGTGCTCTAGTGCATTTGCCACATTACTATAAATTTGTGATAGAATATACAGATGGGGGTGTGGCTTGGCGCCAACGGGGATGGCTGCCTCTCAGTAGAGCTCCGCAGTGGACCGGGAGAGTTGAACCCCTCCTGACCAGATGTCTTCACTCGGCGCCGCTCTACCTGGCGTCATGAAAGCTTGAAGTGCTCCGCTATTGTTCTGCAACTGTAGAATTTTTCCATAACACTGCAGTGAGTTGTTTTCTTCCTTTTCTTGGCCAGAGCGTTTCCTCTCAGGACTCGCGCCTGCCATTTTGTTTTTTCAATGCGTGGATGATTTCCCTTTATTGAACAGTGGAGGTGATTTTTCACTAATCTCCTCATTTTTCTCTGCTCGCAGCAATGTTCTTTCTCACACTGGATTTTTATTTTGAAAATGACTGCCAGAATCTGCATTTAATGTTCTTTAAAGGCCTATTTGATGACACTCTTTATTCCTCTTAGGGATACCTGAAGTCCTGCTCTTTGTTTCTTTGAACAACATTTTATTGGAACCAGTGATGATCTTTTGTAATATTTATAATACTAGTTTTTAAGGCACGCTCTCTCAAATATATAGAGCTTATTGTTTCTTTAGCTCCTTTGTGTATGGGGAGACTGAAGTCTGCTCGTTGTCCTGGTAACACCTCTGTTGCTCCTTCATCTATGGGGTATTATAACCCGTTCAGCATCCTTCAAGAGAATATGGTGGAGTCTGAGCAAAATACGGTGTTTCCTTTAAACGCCAGCTCTTCAAATACCCCCCTTCTCTCTTCTAATGTAACAGCAATGTTAGCAGCCACTTCGACACCTTCTTAAGGAAAACGGGTTAAAAAAGACCATCTTTCCCCAGCTATATCTCCACCTCCAATATCCATGGAGCTTATTCTTGAAGAAATAAGAGCACTTAAACCGTAAATAAAGGAAACGAATACTCGCCTTCAGAATCTAGATGAGAAGTGGTCTACTATGTAAAGTAAAGTTGTAAAATAGAGACTAGAGTGGACTCGTTTTCAGTCTGTTGTGAACCAAGTCCCTTCTATACAATTGCAAGTCTCACAACTTCAGAAGCAGGTTGAAAATCGTGAGAATCGTAACAGGCGCAATAACCTGCAAATTTGTGGTCTAACAGAAGGCCTTGAAGGCTCTAATCCAATCACCTTTTTTCATTCTTTCTTCCAATGATTCTTGGCCTTCCTAAGACACCAGCTTTAAAATATTCAAGGGCTCATCATTTAGGTCATAGTCCACAAATTGCATATTCAATTCCTCAGCCACAAGGTGTTATCCTGTACTTTTTGGAATACACAGATTTGTTGAAAGTGTGGCAGGCAGTCAAAGGCAAAGGAAGAATTTCCTGGCAAGGCTCCAACCTCTTCTTTTCTCACAATTACGCTAAAGCAACGGTGGACAGAAGGAAAGCGTTTTTGGACATGAGACCAGCACTTTGTAGTATTAATGCCAGATTTGTTCTTATACATCCGTGTATCTTCAAAGTTACCTATAAGAATAAACTACGACCTATGAAGACCCCATTATACTACAATGCTTTTTGGACAATTGCAGACAGGAAGACATGGAAGTTACTAAAACCACTGTTTGAATTTATATTATCTCATTTTAAGTTTAATTTCCTGTTGCCTTAAATGTGTATTGTGCTGTGTTGTGTTGCATTTTACAGAATTATGTCTTTTGTCAGATGCTGCTCCTTCACAGTCTATTGTAGTGTATTCCTAGTTGCTTGTAATATGTAATGAATTGTATTGTGTTGTATATAATATAACATGTATTTTCTTGTGTTAGGTGCTGTTTTTTCATTTTCTTCAATGTGATTACAAATCCGATTGGATTGTGTGCTTCCTCCCTTCCGTTCCTGCCTTGGACTCTCCAGTTGGTTGTGTCGTTTCCTTATGTGGCCTCACCACCCTCGATTTTTGTGTATGTTGTTGTACATGTTTTTTGGTATGTTAATTTCTCCATTATCTTTTTCTATATGGTGTTTGTCTTTTTCTTTCCTCAGTTTCTTTATTTCATCTTATTTCAGTTTTCTTGTCCCATTTTTTACCAAATATTTCTTATCCAATTTACTTTTTCTCTCTGTTTTCTGTTCAATTGTACACCTTTTTCTCAGTCTTTTTCGTCTATTTCCTTTTCCTATTACTTTAGTTTTTTCTTCTTCTTTCTTGACTCAATTTCTATTTCGTATACTATCTGTTTTTCTATGCTATTCCAGTTTTATGACTATAACTTAATATTCTTATATTATCTTTACAATTTGATACTTTCTCTTACCTGTTTTAATATCTTAATCATATTAATATGTTATAGATGGCTTTAAGGTTTATTTCATGAAATGTTAAAAGTTTAGGTTCACCCATAAAACGACAAAGGTTGTTAGCACATATTTCTAGTTTAAAAGGTGACATTGTTTTATTACAGGAAATTCATATCTCAGATAAGGAAATCAATAAACTTAAAAGACAATGGGTAGGTCATTTTTTGCATCACCTGGCTCAGGGAAACGTAATGGAGTTGCTATATTTTGTCATAAACGCCTTGATATACAAGTTATCACTCATAACTCAGATGATGAAGGTAGATGGGTTTCAATTTCTTTACTTGTTGATAAAATTCCTTTAACCATTGTTAAGCTATATGCACCTACCAATCCTGATAAAACTTTTTGGCCCCAAATGCTGTCTCAATTGATGACTTATAAAGATGAATATTTATTAGTCGGTGGTGATTTTAATATCGTTTATGACCCTATTCTAGATAGGCGATCCAAAACTCGCTTTATTCCTTCACACATTCGTTCTCAGTTTACATCTACTATATGCCAGAGAGCTCTTATTGATGCTTGAAGGTTATGTAACCTGACTCTTCAGGAGTATACTTTTTTCTCTCCTGTTCACTTTTCTCAATCTCGAATAGATTATTTGTTTATATCTCAAGCACTTGGTCAACACTTTATAGACTCAGATATAGGTTCTATATTAATTTCAGATCATGCCCCAGTTACCATGGATTTAGATCTCCTTCCACTTACTCCTGGCACTAAGAAACTGAGATTTAATAATGCACTTTTTTTAGATTCAACATTTACACAAGCCTTTGAACAATTTATTAACACATTTTTTCTTGAAAATTAAACTCCTGATATTTCCCCTCAAACTATTTGGGATACTTTTAAAGCTGCCTCTAGAAATTTCATTATTTCCTATGTGGCCCGGAAACGCAGATTATTTTCCCTTAAATCCCCGTATTAAAGAATTAGAATATTCCTTTTATAATTCCAAATCTAAGCCTGATCTTGATGAATTAGTTGATGCTAAATTTGCATTCAATTAAGCCTGGGCAAAGCACTACGCTACGCTCGCGTAGTTTGCGAAGTTTGCGCTACTTCGCACTACGCGAATTGCACGTAGCACAGTGCAAACACGCGTAGCGTAGCGGTCATTTTTGCTTGCTCGCGGTCCTCAACGTCAAGTTGGCGACCGCGAGCAAGCAAAATGACATCCCGGCGAGACTTTTCCTCGTTCGCGATCAGCAACATCAAGTTGCCGATCGCGAGCGTGGAACAAAACCTCCTGGCGAGATTCTCAACGCGGGGAGGTCAGGTTTCTCATTGCGAGTGGTTGCGCATGCTTGCGACCGCTCGCGATGAGAAACTACCAGTCCGCGTTGAGAAAGCTGCCGCTCGAGTAAAAATCTACTCGAGCGGCAGTAAAAGACAGCTCGCACTGTGCAAGATGCCGTTTTCAATTATTGCACAGTGCGGACAAGCATCTGGCACTGTGCAATCAGTGCGAACAGCATTTTGCACAGTGCACTACGCAGTTCGCGTAGCTCGCGTAGTGTGAGGTGCACTTCACGTAGCTTCGCGTAGCGCAACTTCGCGAACTACGCCCAGGGTTACATTCAATAAGCTTTTCACAGAACTTGCTAATTCGTATTTATTAAAGTCTAGTGCCAAATATTATGGTGGTCAGAATAAAGAGGGAAAGCTTCTTGCTAATTATCTTAAAATTAGATAGAACTTACTAAAATTGATTCTCTTCTTACCTCCGCCAATAAAACTATTCATAAAAATGAAGATATACTTTTGGAATTTACTCAATTCTTTCAGACCCTCTATACTCCGGAATCTCAATCTACTCACCAGGAAGCCTTTGAGTACCTATCATTGATCTCTCTCCCTACCAATCCTGACATATATTTCTCCTCTTTGGACGCCAATATTCAAATTCAAGATATTTTTAATGCTATCCATCTGATTAAACGTAGTAAAGTCCCAGGACCTGATGGTTTCACTATAGAGTTTTATTCCCATTTTTCCAAACTTCTAAAACCAAAATTGCATCATCTTTTCCTTTATTTTATATCTAAACAGACATCGGGTGGTTCATTTCAAGAAGCCTTAATATGTCCCCTTCCTAAGGACAATAAAGATCATACATTATGTAAACATTATAGCCCGATATCTTTAATAAATTCAGACTATAAATATTTGCAAAAATTCTTGCTTTACGCTTAGATACTATCTTACCATATCTAATTGGGAAGGAGCAATGTGGCTTCATTAAAGGTCAGCATCTTTCGGACAACACAAGATTATTTTTTATTGTTCTTACAAAGCCTAAATCATATAAATCTTCTTTGGCAGCGATATCTTTAGATGCAAAAAAAGCTTTTGATTGAACCAGTTGGCCTTTAATTTTTTACGCACTTTCCTGGTTTGATTTTGGTTTTCAATTTATTAGTTATGTATCTTTGTTGTATTCTTCCCCCAAATCCTCTGTTCTAGCCAATGGTCTTATGTCTTCATTTTTCCTCTTTCTAGAGGTGTTTGACAAGGTTTATTCTTGCTTTAGAACCATTTTTAATAAAAATGTGATCCAATATAGATATAATGGGTTTTGTTTATGATGATGAACAGCTTAAACTTTCTGTCTACGCAGATGATATTTTACTTTCTATTTCTCATCCACAAACATCTTTACCAGCTTTTTTTTAGAAGTGGACAACTTTGCATCTGTCTCAGGTTATAAGTTAAATACTGATAAATGTGAAATCCTTCCCTTAAATAGACTATGCTTTTATACTGATTTTGCTTCCTCTTCTTTTCACTGGAATCCTGATAAAGTTAAATATCTTAGATTGTGGTTTACTGACTCCATCAAAGATAGGGTCTCTCTAAACTTTAAATCTCTACTTACTATATTAACTTCACTCTCCTCTTGATGGAACCGTTTATTCTTAATTTGGTGGGGTCGTTTGGACACTATAAAAATTATGTTAGTACCTACAATTTGACTTTATCTCTCTAATATGCCGGTAAATATTCTCCATTTTCACTATAAAAAAAAATACTCTATCCTGTCCCAATTTTTATGGTATAACAAAAAACCTCAGATGTCTCTTCAAAAACTTAAAAGACCTAAACATTTGGGGAGGTTAACTTTCCGGATTTTCACACATATCATTTGGTCTTTTTTCTTAAACAAACTTCCTCACTGTTACAAGAAGATGATTCTTTGCAATCTCCTTCATGGATTGATCTTGAAAGAACTTTCTTTCAACCTTTCTATCTTATGGAAACTTTGGGTTCATTACGATGGCGGAAGGCCCGCCACCGACAGCCTGACGGTGGCGGGCCCTCCGCCATCGTGCAGCTGTTTTCCCCCGCCAAATTATGATGGCGGGGGAGTCGTTGGTTGAGCGCGGCGGTCATAAAGACCGCCCGCCACGGTTCCGTCAGGCGGTCCTTTTCCGACCGCCTGTCGGAACCAAAACATTGCCCAACATTGCGGCGGGGCCTTGCAGGCCCCCGCCGTAGGGATTATGATATCCCTTTCCTCCGTTCGTTTTGCTGCGGACAATCTGTAGCAAAACGAATGGCGAAAATGGATTTGGGGGCTGGTAGCGGGCCCCCCTTAATCCCTGGGCCTGGAGCAAGGGCACTGGGGGGCACCTATGGTGCCCCCCTACATATCCCTGCACCATGTGGCAGGCATGGCATGGTGCCTGCCACGTAGTGCAGGGATATGCAAGTGCCTTTTTCTGGGCATTGCGGCGGGGCTGCTGACTGCATCCCTGCCGCAATGTTAGGGATAGGGTCTGCGACCGCCGCGGTGGCGGTCACTTTGTAATGCGGTAGGTGGGTAGGCCACCTCATAGGCGGCCGGTCCCACCACTGCAACGATGGCGGTGGGACAAAAGTCCGACCGCCATCGTAATGACCCCCTTTGTCTTTTACGTCCAGACCTTCATCATCATCTCTTTTGATTTTTAGGAATACTTGTAAAGTACTTCATCCTATTCTTATCTCGTATAGAACTCCTAAAGAAAATGTTTTGCAATCATCAATTTGGCATGATGTGTTTGTTAAGTTGAACAATAAAAACATTTTTCAGAAAGATTGGTACGCTAAAGGCCTCAAATGGATCTTTCAACTTTTCCAAGGTGATATCTGTATCCCTTTTTCTGTAGCCCAATCTCGCTTTTCTTTTCCACTTTCATATCAAACTAAATACATATCCTTAATTTCTATCATTAAATCTTCATATAATAAGCTTCCTCATATCTCTAATTCTCCTCTCCCAATATCCAATGTTAATAAATTGTTGTATACATCCCCTTCCGCATCTCAACTATATAAACATTTGACCGCTCTCCCAGATATTAGAGATAAAACAGAGTGGAGTGCTCTTGGGAAATTAACTTACAAACCACATTTCCAATCTCAATGTGGAACAGAATTTGGAATAAAATGAGGAAATCCTCTAGAGCAGCTAATACTACCCAAATTCTATTTTTTATCTACAATAGGATCCTAATCACTCCTGCCGCTCTAATATTCTACCAACATGTTGATCATGCTCTGCTGCCCCAGCAGATCTGAAACAGATGCTATTTGAATGCCCTCATATTTATCAATTTTGATGACACATTTGGCAACAGATCATTACTATTTTTCAAACACACATCCCATTTAATTTTATTAACCTCTTTTTAGGAAGTGTTTCTGAAGATTGGGACACTCAGTATAAAGCTGTTGGTATCATTGATTTACTCCTTGCAGTTGCTTCTCAACAAATTACAAAAGCATGGAAAGATGCTTTGAAATTATCATTTCAAGCATGGTGGTATGGAGTTTGTTAAAATCACAAGTTAGACAGAGCATATGTCCACCCAACTTCTCTTGCTATTAGAAGGGATCGCCTATGGCTTCCTATAACAACTTTTTGAATTGTTCTGCTCGAAGATCATATTTCCCTAATCCTCAGTTTGAAGTCCCTAAACCTCCATACATTTTCTTTATCTAATTGTTATTGCCAATAATTATAATTGTCTCTGTTTATTCACAGTTTTTTACATTAACGTTTTTTAATTTTTAACTTTGTATGATGGTATATGAATATTTTCTTTCTTCTCTCTCTCTCTTGCCTTTCCTTCCTTTTTATAAATTTGTTTCAATATTTTGACTTACTTTGCATAATGATTATTCTTTGTATTATTCTTTCATTGTTGATGCACTATTTTTTCTCAATAAACTTTATTTTTTTAACTAAAAAAAAGAATATACAGATGGGCCTTAAAATATGACCATCTCAATAAGCGCTTGTTATTTAAAAGCATCATTTCCCCATATGTGTGGGTTCACTAAGTCTGGGGGTTAAAATTCTTGCAACAAAGGGTATGATAGTGTTATGATTGCTACCTTTTCACTCTATAATCACCATGTCCCTCATAAATGGCCAGAAATGGAGATACAACATTAAAAATGAATTCTCTTCATTTGGGTTGTCCTATTAAAAGTATACTATCCCTTTATGTCGGAAGGAGACTGACCATTGCATGCTCTAAGTCCTAGATTAATTGGTATTAAGTTGGCTCACCAAGGTGCAACATTTTTTGATTTGCGGTAGTACTAAGATCAGGATACCCCACTTTGTGTCTTTGTCATCAGTAATGGCACATTCTGAATTGTTTATTGGCTTTTACAGAACATAAAAATCACCTGCTACAATCAGAGAACCTGTTCCACTGTCCTGGTCTAAATATTATTCAGATAATATTTCTGATTCCTTGTTCCTTGAGATGTTACGGCTCTAAATGTTATAGATATGCAATCTAACCCCTGCAGTTGAATGGAGATTTAATCTCAGGATTTTACGGGAATTAATTTGTTTCTGCTCAATTCTAAAGTTCAGTGCTGTTCTGACCTAAATCACTATGCCGACCAGATGATAGCCCTTTACCAGTGAAACTACAGTATACAAAATAATGATGGATGAAATGCTTGAATTAATCTCAGCCACTGGTAATTGCTCGGGCAGCATCCAAGTCCATCATTATTTGGCACACCATACCACCTCAGTTTGGACCTAGCCATATGCACATCGGTCTGTCTCAGTGAAACTGCATAAAAGCAGCCAATTTGGATAGCCAGTTCTGAAACCAGGACAAATGCTCCAAATATTCTGAAAGGTGCAAATGCTAAAGGTCTATAAAAGGCCCACAATCCAGGTCGGCCAGTTTCGAGTTTAGTTCTGCAACATTCCAGTTCATGTCGCCTGATTGTTTTTTCAGGAGGGAAACGGCCTTTACAACGAGTCCTTAACAACGAGGGACCTGAACCACGACTCCTTAACAATGACCTGAACCTGAATCACGAGTTCTTTAACCACTAATGCATTTGTAACTACCAAGTCTTAACAACGACCTGCTTGAACCACGATTTATTGGGTAAGTTATATTATGGTTATATTAACATGTTTTGTAAAAAAATATATATTATATTTTGGGCCCGATTCCGATGTCGCTAAAAATGCCTTCCCAATGCCATTCGTAGGCTTACCTTACGACCGACTCGTATCCGGAGCTTCCATCTACAAACGAGCAAGTACGATGCGTATTACAGGCAAATTTCCGACCGATTCGTCCGCTCCGATTCGTGCTCTATTTCACGACCGAACAGGCTCAGGAAACACGGAAATCAAGTCGTACGGAGGCTTTTCCCAACCAGTTTCCGGACACGCAAGTACGATGCGTCTTCACTACGCGTCGTACAGGGCGCCGCTTCCAGCACGTCACAGCATTCGGACGAGGCGTATTGAAGCTCCGATTCGCGCCAGAAAACGATCAACGGGGACGAGACATAGCAGACATGTATCCAATCGCGCATGTCTTCCCTATACTGTATGCCTACCGTTACCGATGCGCACGACGCAGAAGGTAAGTCAGACACCTACCAAAATGACATGAAAGGAAACACCACCATAGGGGGCGGATGCCTATCACTCCCAGCATTGTCCAACCCATAGGGGTGTGGATGCCTATCCCAGCATAGTCCACCCCATAGGGGGTGGATGCCTATCCCAGCATTGTCCACCCCATAGGGGGTGGATGCCTATCCCAGCATTGTCCACCCCATAGGGGGTGGATGCCTATCACACCCAGCAGAGTCCACCCCATAGGGGGTGGGTGCCTATCCCAGCATTGTCCACCCCATAGGGGAGTGGATGCCTATCACTCCCAGCAGAGTCCACCCCATAGGGGGGTGGATGCCTATCACTCCCAGCAGAGTCTACCCCATAGGGGAGTGGATGCCCATCCCAGTAGAGCCCACCCCATAGGGGGGTGGATGCCTATCACTCCCAGCAGAGTCCACCCCATAGGGGGGTGGATGCTTATCCCAGCATTGTCCACCCCATAGGGGGGTGGATGCCTATCACTCCCAGCAGAGTCCACCCCATAGCGGGTGGATGCCTATCCCAGCATTGTCCACCCCATAGGGGGGTGGATGCCTATCACTACCAGCAGAGTCCACCCCATAGGGGGGTGGATGGGTGATGCCTATCCCAGCATTGTCCACCCCATAGGGGGGTGGATGCCTATCACTACCAGCAGAGTCCACCCCATAGGAGTCTGGATGCCCATCACTATTACCATCCCCACTCATAGGGGGTAGAATGTCCATCACCACCAGTACCCCCTACTCATAGGGGGCTGTATGCCCATCACCACCAGTACCCCCACCCGTAGGAGGCTGGATGCCCATCACTATTACCATCCCCACTCATAGGGGGTAGAATGCCCATCACCACCAGTACCCCCTACTCATAGGGGGCTGTATGCCCATCACCACCAGTACCCCCACCCATAGGAGGCTGGATGCCCATCACTATTACCATCCCCACTCATAGGGGCTGGATGCCTAGCACTACCAGGATTCACACACATAGGATGAGTAAACAAACCCCCCTACCATCTTTGCAAGATTTAATGTATGTGTGTGTAAAATGCTCACAACACAGATCCTGACAGTGAACATACAATGTGACTCCCAACACATATGTGCCCAAAAGGTGATAGTGTGGTTAAAAAATCCAGCATCTCTGGAGCAATGTGGTAATGTGGTCTAAACCCCCCTTCACCACAGTGACCAAAAGGTGTCAGTGGTGTTCAAAAATCCAGCATCTCTGGAGCAATGTGTTTATGTGGTCTAAACCCCCCATCACCACAGTGACCAAAAGGTGTTAATGGGGTTAAAAAATCCAGCATCTTAGGACCAATGTGGTAATGTGTCCTAAACCCCCCATTACTACAGTGACCATAAGGTGAGTGTGGACTTGAAAATAGCAGCATCTCCAAACCAAAATGCATGATTCCTGGTCCCCACGCCACAAGCAATGTTGTGGCAATGTAGTGGTTGTGTCACATACAAACATAGATTTGGTGAGGCAAAGATTGCTGTGTATCACAAGAACACCGTCTGCCATGTGCAGACAAGCTATTGCCATGATCCCTGACAATTACTCCAGTGTACAATTAGACAATGCGACAAGTGAGCACAATGATGCATACACACAAATCTATACAAACAAACACACAAACTAAGGAATCCTGTGGAGACTGTAGATGTCAGGTGACCAAGTCCCATACCATGGCAGCAATGGAACACACCAAACATGATGAATGTGCAGACTGATGAGCTAGGAGACGCAGGGACACTAGGGAAAACCCTCCAAACAACATAAGCCAATGGACCACAAAAGCCATACCAATGCAGTGGAGCAGATGCACAAACACAGACAGGCAGCCCCACACTGCATATCATACACAACATGTGTGTGTGTCTCAGTGTCCCCAGGCAAGTACACAACACATGACAGTGGGCAGAACTCCAATGACACAGATGTGTACACAGTGCCATACAAAAGTAACTCATGAACTGGGCATCCCTTCGTGGGCAAGCAGGCATTGTCAGGTGAGTGGGATCCCAAATCATTCATGTGACACAAGCTGGGCGGCACAGCAAACAACACAGCAAGAGACAGCCCAACACAGCACTACCCTCAGGGACCCTACATTGGGGTGACAGTAGCCTGTACAATCCCACTGTGATGACAAAGGTAGATGTTCCCCATACTGTGGAGTACAGTCACCTGCGTGCACTGGGGCATGCGTCCTAACCAACAAACTTCCATCACACCTATACAAACAAATCACTGGCCAGGGCCTGTCATCAATGAACACAAAGTAGGTAGGGGCCTAGCCATGAGACAACTCACATTTGGCCACCCTCAACACAACACATCTTGATCTGCAACAATGTGCATCAGCTAAGCACACATGGACTGGTGAAATTGCTCATGCACCCATGACAATCCCAGGGGTGGTGGGGAGATCTAAGGTTCCCAAAAATACACACACATGGCCAGTCAACAACCCTTGTGAATGTCCGCCACACTGCACAGTATGCGGTACCTGGGCATGACGTGAAATCTACCAGAATCATTGGGATCACTGCCACACTCCCACAACAATGATGAACCAAAGCAGAGCCACAAAGAACACATGTCGACACCTTCCAACATTGCAACTATGACCCTGATGAGTGGGAGTAGTCACACACACATACAAGTGACCCACTCACTGACAGATACCACATAGGGAAAACTACATCATGTTTCATGTTACATCACATCCTGAATGTGTCCCACGTGCGTCTGACAACATCCCAGGGCTTTACAAATAAAACACCTAGGGATGACTCCCTAATGACCAGTAGTGTGCCATGCACCTACATCCCAGGAAACCCAGGACAAAGATTTTGGATGAACACAGGACAACTCAGCAAGTGCCACAAACAGGAACATCTGTAGGGAACACAGGCTGTGTAGAAAAAGTGAATGGAACACACACAGACATGCTCACACTACACACAACATGGTCTCAGGCAATGTCACAGTATGACACACTGCCATGAGGGGACTCCACTCCTGGGGAAGGTTAGCTGTGCCAAACGTTGTCTGTGCAGGGCTCTGTCATGTCAGCATAACACTTGCTCAGTGAGCCAACAATTACAACACAATGAAAGCTCTGGTCACATCAGCCTGTGTACGGGAGTGTCCCTTCAGTCATCTGCACATACGCAATACACATGTAGAGCTAGTTGCACTGATGACACAGATGACTTGTGTACCATTGATGCACAAACCTGCCTTTCCAGTGGAGAGATGGGCCCAGTCAGGGAATCTTACAATGTGCCGAAATGTAAGCCCAACATATGTGCAACAGTGCATGGCAAAGATGTGAAGTAGCAAACAGAAGGAGTAATACCTGGTCCACAAATTCTGCAAACATAACACCCTGAAATAGCAGCAAATTATGTCATGAATACATACCAGGAAAGTACACATATCCCATGGACCACATGGAGTCCATCACATCAACAAATCAGTCTCTTATACCTTTAAAACACCATTACAACTGCAAGTTCATGATACACATCATCAACATCATGTGCATTAGATGCAACACCACTGGATAACAACAATTTGCTTTATTCAGCAATGATATGCATGTAACTGTGAACTCAACAATGTCAAAAGGCCAATGGCCAGTCCTTCCAGGAGTCCCAACAGGGTGACATGTGGAAACTTGACACCCATTGCTTGCCTGCACTGCTACGGCCAAGGGACATCTCCCCTTGGAGGGGCATACATAGGGGCAGGCCAGGCACCGCAGGGACAGGATCAGGGGACAGCAGAATGGGGCAGGGGTGTGGTGGTGGGTGCAGGAGTGTTGCTGGCAACTGCAGTGGAGGTGTCTGATACAGTGGGTGGCGTCACCACTGCTGGGCCCAAGTCAGATGTGGTGGGTGCTGTCACTACTGTAGGGTTCAAGTCTGATGGGGTGGTTGCCGGCACCACTGCAGTGGGCAGGTCAGATGGTGTGGACGGGGTCTCCACTGCAGTGCCCAAGTCAGACGGGGTGGATGTGCTCCCTACTGCAGTGCCAATCGCAAGAGGAGTGAAATGGGGTTCTGATGAGGTGGGCAGGACAGAGGGCGGGGACACGGACTCCACACCAGTGACAGGAACAGGCTGAGCATGTGATGTGGGGGTGGAAGTGCATGTGGAAGGGCCTAAGCATTTTGGGGATGTGGTATCGGTGTGTGGGTGAACCTAGGGCAGGGAATGGTGGTGGGACCTGTGGAGTGGTGGCCTGGGGGCTGCAGGATGGAGACTGTGAGGTGGAAGTGTGTGGTTTTGGTGGGGTCTTGCCCTTCCTGGTTCGGGGGGATTTGCGTGTGGGGGCCTCAGTGTTTGTGCGCCTGGGGGAGGGTGTCCGTGTGGCAGGGGAACTCCCCTCTGGGCGTGGTGACTTCCTCTTCCCCTTGTAAGTTGGATCAGATGGATCGGTGGGGAAGAGGCCAAGGTCACAGAGGAAGAGCTGCTGGGAAGGGGTTTTTTTAGGTGAGGCAAGGGAAGGGGTTTTGGAGGGAGAGGCATCTGAGGACTGCGGAGTGCTTGTGGATGCCTGTTTGTGTGTCTGCGACCCATCCCCTGTGTGTGTGCCATCAGTCCCCAGAGTGTGCATGCTTGTGGGTCTGGATTTTGTCTTTTGTGGCTGTGTGCTGCTTGTGTCTGATGTGGTGCGTGCCTGTGCCGGTGTGTGTGTTTTTTGGACAGGTAGGGTAGTGGGGATTGTGGATGTGGCAGAGGTAGGGGGGTGAGGGCCTGTTGGAGGAGGGACACTGCTGCTGTCTGTGTGGAGGCCATGCCCTGAATGGTCCGATGTAGGGCAGACATGTTTGATGAGATGCCATCCATGAAGGACACCAGTTGTGTCAACAGATTGGTGTGTGAATGGAGGACACTCAGCATTGCGGCCTGCCCTACATGGGGTGCGGTGCCTGGCACGAAGGAGACATGCTCCCTTAAAATCCGTATTTGTAAAGCGCGAACTACTCACCCTTATGGGTCTCAAGGCACTGGGGGCCGTCGTGGAAATTAAGTGAGCTATTGCCCAGAGTCACATGGTGCTGAGCTGAGCTGCCGCCGGAGCCGGGGATTGAACCGTGAGCCCTGTGCTCCGAAGTCAGCTGCCCTGGCCGCTGCACCACACCTCTCCTCTACACGGGAGCCTCCACGGACATCTGGGATGGGAGCAGATGGGAGGGTGGAGATGGTGGTGGTGGCAGGGACAGACACGCTAGGTGTTGTCTGGGGGCTGCTGACACCCGTCTCCACAAGGGAGTCATCACTGAAGCTGCCGTGTTCCTCAGCCGAGGTGGTCGTAGCTGAGGTCTCCTCAGTGTGGCTCCCCTCACCCTCCGTGCCACTGGGTCCCTCCAACTCCTCCGCAGCGGACCCTGTCTGGCTCTGTGGCTCCTCCTGGTCCATGGAGCTGTCTCCTCCAGTATCCGTAGATGTAACTGCAAACAATCAGGGTAAACAGATCCACATCAGTCACCTGTATTGACCTCACACATCACAGTCAGTACAGCACATAACAGCACACGGCTTTGCATCATTTGCAGTAGATTACCAATGGTGCTGACACATATCTGAACAAGACACATGTCAGTCTGCCAGTCAACCATGCCCCTCATATCCTACCCGTCCATGGACCCATCTGTCTGGTGCATGTAGTTAGCCACTACTCATATGTGCACACATGCACCACATATACAGTTGTCTGAACTGCAGGATTTGCGATGCAAATTAGTCAGTACACACATATCCCATCTCCTGCCAGTGAATCAGTACATGTGTCACGATAAGGGATGGCCAAAGTCATTGTCAGTAATATGGATATGCTTCCTACAACACACACCATGACGTGCATATGTATTGATGACCAATGCCATAATTGAGTGCATGCAGGACAACTGACATCACTGCAGGATACACATTTGGAAGTGGTATACCATGCTACAGGCCAGTCTGGCTAATCAGTCATTACTGGCTTCAGTCACAGGGGCAGTGCATCCAAAAACAAACAGTCTGCACTGTATCACAATCATGTATTTGTGGTGAATGTAAGCCCTGCAGCTGTCAAGTACACATGTTCCCACACTGCTAACCACATTTGAAGACTTCTGATGATCCCACATCATACAAATGCTACAGTAGAGTGACAGCAGGCACAAGTCTGGCAACATGATCACATCACAGTCTGATGCGAATGAATTATAGCTGGCTGCACTTAAATTTCGAAAACACCATTAGGCACAGTCAAGTGATAACACACCTATGTTTGACCCCATTGTGATGATCCAACAGCCACATCTCATCTGGCTGCCCACCCCAAACTGTTTGACACCCCATGAGTCTAAAAAGGTAGGCCACTCCACAATGACACAGAGTATGACACCTGATTGCACTTTTCACAATGCATTAAATGTAGGCTGACACACGGGAGTAGGAGAACACAGTGTACTTCATTTCCGGAGTAGGCATACCTGACCATGTCCATGTGCACCATGGGATTACCCTGAACACTAGGCATGTGTCTATGCATGTGTGACACACATGACGTACATACTTCTTGGGCACCAACATTGTCCTACCTGCTGCATGGGTGTGTGGTAAACACCCCAGACACATATGGTGAGGCAGAGCAGCAATTAGAATATGTATTAATGGCCCACACAGAGTACATGTCAGACATCTGGCAATGTGCAGACACATGTCAATCAATCGCCTCACTCATGTAGCCCTAAATATTGTACCGGTAGCAGATGCTGTTTCCCACCCCAACCTTGGACAACAGCAGGGACACACACCCCAAGTGAGACAGGTCACAGACTGAAAGGGCCACACCTGTGTCTCAGATGAGGAAGGGCCATAACCTAATTCATGCACATGACTCTGGTACAAGCAGACAGACAAACTGTGGTAGCGTAACCAGGCTTAAGGAGTGCAAAGATCATGTTAGACACAGTTCACTGACAAGGCATGCACTTACCCCCTCCTTGCTGCTGTCTGGCCTTTAACTGCCCATCCAGGTCAGGGAAGACCACTGCCAGGATCCAGAGCATGTGGGGGGTCAGGGTCCGTCATGCGCCCCTTTTGCGAGGAGGCGACAGCTTCAGCTGGACTCTTGCGATGCGACGGGTCCAGCCACGTAGGTCCTGCCACCTCTTCTGGCAGTTGCGGATGCGACGCCTGTGGACCCCCACAGATCGAACTGCCCGGGCAATGGTCAGCCAGATCTCCTGTTTCTGATGGGCATCAACCTGTGAGGATGACAAAGCTAAAGGACCATTAACACACATGCAACATGTTTGTGCATCACAGAGTTGGATAAACATGTTGTTCTCACAAGGGCATCTGATGTACACAGGTAGTGCAACTATGGTGATGGACACTTGTCCTGCATCACCAACATGGAAACAGTGCCTGGGTAGTATGACCGTCTATAAATGCACTTTCCCAGCACAGTACTTGTTCACTGCAGGTACCTACACACCTTGGGTGTGACAACTACTGAGTGAACATGCTAGCCACTGCTTTACACAATGCCACTAGTGCTAGTCAGACAACATGCACAATGAGAGAGGATGTGGACTGCACACTCAACTGCTCCCCTGGTTTCTCATACAGCTTGCTGTACTGTGGTAGGAGGCTGTCCAGCAGGGCCTGGTTCTCCTCCTCTGTGAAGGCTGGGGCCCTCTCCACAGTACGTGCCATTCTTGGAGCCAGAGGATACAGAGACAGCAGCAGTGGTAGCAGAGATGTAAATCTGGAGCATGTAGTGCAGGCAAGTGAGCTCTCAGGGGAAGAGACAGCCTTATATCTGTGCTGCAGAGGCAGATTCTGTCCCATGCGTCCGAAGCGATAGGTCCGTGTCGTTCGCATCCTATGAATTAGTCCAATCCATGAGATACCACGCATCGGACACGCCTACCGCAACGTTCACAATATCTGCATCATGACAGTTTTGATTTTGATACATTTGTGTAAAAATGAAACCGAATCGTACCGCACGCGAATCGTGCACGATACAAAATGCGCGTCTGTCACCATGACGACCAACAGCCAATCTGTGCATCCGGATCGGTCAGGATGTGGCAGACGCGTATTTTGAAAACTCACCCGCGTCGAACAGCATTTACTCAAGCATGCAATCTGTGCGTCCGGATCGGTCAGGATATGGCAGACGTGTATTTTGAGAACTCACCCACGTCGATCAGCATTGTCTTAAGCATGCAATCTGTCAGTCCAGCTCGGCCAGGAGTTGGCTCACGCGTCCATGCAATGCTCACCCGCGTCGAACAGCATTGTCTTAAGCATGCAATCTGTCAGTCCGGCTCAGCCAGGAGTTGGCTCACGCGTCCATGCAATGCTCACCCGCGTCGAACAGCATTGTCTTAAGCATGCAATCTGTCAGTCTGGCTCGGCCAGGAGTTGACTCATGCGTCCATGCAATGCTCACTCATCATGTCAGACAGTATATGTAAGATTCATGTCATGCTGTATGCCCTGTGTGGATGGAGTGAAGCACATGTCAAATGAGACACAGACATATACAAGACTACTCCCATGACTCCCATGATGTTCCTAGCTTACAGTGCAAAAATTGCATTGTTTGTGAGGAACAGGACAAGTGTGAGTGACCACTTCACAGATCATCCTCCTGTGCTACACATCATCAATCTTTTGTGTATGTCATCACATCATGACAATGTCCACACCATGACAGTGGTGTGCATGGTGACAAGCTGTCTGTATCTAGTGTTGTTGCTAGGTTGCAATACATGATCCATGTCTGTGTACCCTTAGAACATGTGCTAGTTGACCTTGACATCTATGTTTGATACTTAATTAGGTGTGTGTCGTGTATGTTACGATTGATCACATGGAGAGTGACAGACAACAGTGAATAGTCACAGTACAACACTGTATCAGTTGAATATCCATGACAAAATTGAGTGTATGTCCCGTTGCAGTGGAGACCGAAATAGGTGCTTTTGCGGGCGAGCTCCGAGACAAAAGTTAAATATAGGAACTCACCCCTCCCTGGAACGAAGCGGCCGAAAAAAACCTGTGACTAACGCATTTTTCCATTGATGGACCCTACAACACGGTTTGTCCATCTCAGCATGACATGCACACCTTAGCGCGTGTGCTAAATATACATTGACACGTGGTGATAATTTTTACCACTCACTTTTTCACTTGACACCACTATTCACTAGAGAGGTCCTGACGAAAGATCCTTTATTTTTACCGTGATCTGAAACATGTTGACCAAGGGATAATTCAGACACAACTAGTAGCTCTGACATATTATCCATCTCGTTTATTCAATTCTTTTAATATACCCTGGGCCACTGGGAATAAAGTATTGGTTAGTGAGGTTCCCAGAGGTATTTTTAATTCTAATTTCACTGCACTTTATCACTTCATCACACATAACATCTCAAAAAAACCCGCTCCACTGTAAACAGGTGTCGTAGCACAGCTGGGTAGCATTCGGCTACTCAGCTGGGAACCCGATGATGAAGCATGACACCAACTAGGTTGGTGTGTGAGGGTTCTTTTAAAAGCCCATTCGGTGCCCTACACTAATAGGGTGATCCCACCACTCTTCAGTGGTCCGTCTCAGTTGTTTATTACATAGTCACAGTAGAACACTGTATCACTTGAATATCCATGACAAAATTGAGTGTATGTTCAGGATCACATAGCTGTCAGTTGTGTATTAGCTCAACCTCACACCTCTGACTTCACTGTGTCTTAATTGAAAGTGTAATGCGATATGTTGAATCTAGATTACGTGATTTTTATTAGTACTAGTAATATGTGTGCATACTTTGTCATATGTTACGCAGGGGACCAAATGTCCACAGACCCTTCCCTGACCTTGCGACCATGGTGGAACGTGAGTGCATGAGGAAATACAGGTTCACGAGGCAATTAATTTCTGAATTGACAGACCAGTTGTCACCACACTTGCAACCTGGACGCACATATCCCTTTGCCCTGACCCCCAAGGTGAAGGTGATGGCGGCACTACATTATTTTGCGACAGGATCGTTCCAGTTTACTGTGGCTGATGCTGGTGGGATGTCGCAGACGATGTTTAGTCGAGTGCTCTGGGATGTGTGTGAGGCCATGTTGAGGTTCCTCTACCTGTACATACAGTTTCCTACACTGCCACAGTTCCGTGCCATTAAAGATGACTTTTATGCCCTGGGACACATGCCACATGTGAATGGATCGATTGATGGGACACATGTGGGTTTGGTCGCACCACGAGCCCATGAACAGGTTTACAGAAATCGTAAACACTTCCATTCGATCAATGCCCTTGTGGTACGTCTGGCGGACCAGATCATCTCCCATGTATGTGTGCATTTCCCGTGATCTGCCCACGATGCATACATAATGAGGATGAGTCGGATACCCCAGCTGATGTCCCAGCTCAGGAATGAGCGTGCCTGGCTTGTTGGTGAGTCATGGTGTCAGTATCAGTTGTGTGTTCATTGTCTGTCATGTTGTACCCTGTTTTTGCTCAAATGATCTTTTATATTTGATAAATGTAGGAGACTCTGGATACGCCAACATGCCCTGGTTGCTGACACCACTCAGGAACCCGGTCACACCAGCTGATGTCTGTTACAACGAAGCACATGGGCGGACCAGGCGAGTGATAGAGCGCACATTTGCGCTGCTGAAAACCAGATTTCGCTGCCTGGACTGGACAGGAGGTGCCCTTCAATATTCCCCGGCTAAGGTGTGCAAGATCATAATCGTGTGCTGCATGCTTCACAACTTGGCTGTGAGGAATGAGCTCCCGCTCATCCAGGATGACAGGGACCAACGGCCTCCATCAAGGGAGGATCCAGACCTCGGGCACGTTGCCAGTGACGAGGAGGAGGAGGAGGAGGAGGAGGAGGAGGTGGATGTCAGGAGACAGCTCATTAACAACTTTTTTACATGAGTGTAAGTATGCAAAGATGTTTGATAATGCCTTTCCTAAGCGGGATGTGTTTATGTAGAACGATATGTTGTGATACGTGTGTGTGTATGCTAAATTACAGGGTCATTGTTGCTGTACAGTGTATGTTAAGTTATGATGGTCACCACTACATTGTTGAACTTACTCCTAGCTTGGGTTCAGAAGTTACAATGGACAATAGTGAGTCAATTATTGGATATGTCATCATAGCAAGTTGTATTTAAGACTGTACTATGTCTCTCCTTCACAGGCTCCTTTGGCTGTTGTGTGGGTACACACAATGCTGTTCCATAATGGAATTTCAATTTGGAACAGTACTCTCTGACAGACAATGTTTTTGGTCAGATTTTTCATTTCTTCAGTTTATTTGAATACTTGGAACTGTAATCAGTTTGCTTTTGTGTTGAACAGAGCTTGTGCCTGTGTAATAAACCTGTTACACACATTGATGTTTGCCTTGTCTGTTTCCACACATGCTACAATCGTTTATATCCTGTATTTATGCCATGGTGTTCATTTCATTAGACAATGGTCATTGTTTGTGCGGTTCAATGGTCTAATTTGACAACAGTGTGTGCAATGTTTTAATGTTGCATGTGCTATGTGTGTTGTGGTGACCTTGCGTGTCTATCTCTGGTATGTCATGTGACATTTATTCACAAGACGGTAGATGATTTGTCAGCTGGTCCCTAGGATCATGCTGGATTATGCTAAGTTACCCTGATCCAAGCTTACATTTTAGCTTTGTGTCTTACATTTTTGCGCACATTCTTTCTCTGCTTGTTGTACAAGATGCCTTTGAGTCCACATGAGATTATTTTGGTACTGTTCAAGCGCTGTGCCACAAGGTTGAAATTCAAGACTCTGTAATGGACGATCTAGTCAGCACGTATTGTTTATCCATGAAATGGTACACTTTTTGACACAAATGAGAAATACTAGCATTACATTGACGCACAGGGGATTCATCTACACAGATGGCAGATTACCTTCTATGAACACGAGCTTTGCTGTGAATATGCTGTAACCAGTACTCATAGTTTCTAAGGTGAGCGGTTCACCCGATTTGGCACAGAGATCTTCATTAGTATGATAAATATGTCACCATCACAGGGAGGGTGGTGATTTCCACACTGTTCATAGATACACATTTCACCTTTTGTCTTCTATGGAAATGTGGAGATGAATATTGTTTGATTATCATGTATTCTGCTGCTGGTGCGAGCTCGTATACTGCAGTGTAAGACAACGGACAGAGATTGTTCTTTCTTAAACGTGACATTTTAGACTTTACATAGACTATGCATTATATTTTTGTGAACAAGCATGGGTGAGTGAGCGAGAAGGTGTGCATTGCTTCTGCAACTCTGAGAGGTTGATAGTACTGTGTTCTGGGTGGTAGAATCATTGTGTATCTTCTATATGTCTTGTTGAGCTAATGGGACACTAGAGGTAGTGGCTCTTTGGATTGTGGGTTCTGATGTGCAAGGAATGTCCAACCATCTTTCAATAACGGCCTATTTTATTGTGCATGGTTCTGTATGTGCAGAATCCCTACCACAGAACTCATGCACATCATTTGGAGACAGTGGCAGGTTGTGCTGATCATAATTTCAATTGTGGGTACAGTATATAATTCACAGATGACACAGGGATTGTGTGAATATGATTTTATTAATGTGCATATGATGAATGTAACAGTTAAGGGTAATTGCATTCCAAAGTTTTAAATCCAAAGTTCATGGAGGAGTTGGAAGTGTTGTTAGATGAAAATCTTCCAAGCAAAGTCCACAGTAATTTTAGCAAGTAGTCCAACTTAAACACTCCATCCCATGTGAGAGAGTCCAGGGACTGTCAACAAAGTGAATTCTTTGCACACAATGGAGGATATCCTGAGCATTTCTTTACTTCCGGGGGGATGCATGGCCATCAGTTTCTCACTTGCCAGTCTTCCTTGGACGGCCCCTCCTCTTCGGAGGGGGGGGACCCTCAGTATCAGGCTGCTGCGGTGGAGGGGACTCTACGCCAGACTCCTCATCCCTCACTGTGGCAGTTGCAGATGTTGATTCAACAGGTGTGGCGTGCACATGGGGAGGTGGGGTAATGTTGGTAGTTATCTGGCGTAGGCATGTGAGTATGTCCCTATGCACCGCTGTGAGATCGTCTATTTTCGACCAGTTGGACTCCATACGGTCCATGTGTTGGTCCATACGGTCCATGTGTTGGTCCATACGGTCCATATGGAGGTCCATCCGGTCAAAATGAGCAGCCTGCTGATGTTTGATGTCCCTGAGGTTCCCAACAACCTGGGCAAAGTCTCTGGTGCATTTGCGATATACATCATATATGCGTTGCAACTCGGGGTCAGCTTGATCTCCAACACCAGCTGTGGGACGTGTCCTCCCACCACGCACCCTCACACCACTCCTAACCCTACCAGCACGGACATTGCCTGGAGTTGCACGCACTGACAGCTCCTGTCCTCCTTCATTGTTGACAGGGCTGGTGTTTCCAGCCAACTCCAGAGTGGCCTGTGTTGCTGTGCTCCCAGTGTTTTGTTGTCTGGGTGTGTCCGTGGGGATCCTGGGCCTCTGGATGTTCACAGATGTTGCCGGAGTGGTCGCTGGGGCTGGTGATTGTACTGGTGCCGCATGCTGACCCACACCGGAGGTGCCAGGATGGTCCACATCACCAGAGGAGGTGTGAGAGTCATCCCCACTGGAGGTCTCAGTGTCCGACGTAGTGCTGGAGGTGCTGGTGGACTCAGAATCGTGTCCAGATGCTGACCTCAGTTCAGGAGTACCTGTGGGTGGTAGAGGGACACAATGTTAGTTGTGTATTTTCACATGTTATGGTGTCATACACAGACAAATGTGAAGATGTTGTGGATAATGTAGCGTTTCCTTCAAATTTATACTCATCAATCGTCACAGACACTGGGATATTTGTTCATGGGACATTGGGATTTAGTAAAGATGTGCTTTACTGTGCATGTCCAGCTCTGTGCATCAATGTGCATGTCTTTTTTATCCTTGACTGTATGAAGAAATTGATTGTCAAGTGACACACTGTGCATGGCCCAGGTGTGTTGTTATTTCACACATCAGTGTTTTCACTATGACTTACATACTGTAACAATTCTGATGTTTAGCAAGATTTGTGCATCTGTGCTTGCCTTTGTGCATGTTTGTAACTGTCACATTGCTGAGGTGATATACATACTCACTATCCTGAATCTGTGTCAGCATTTACTAATTTAGCTTGGATGAATGTGTTGATGTGAACCATCAATGACATCACATGTGTGACATCGAATGCAATAGCAACGCATTTGTTATGACAAATGCATTGTTACATGGCAGTCCATTGAAACACAAGTCATTACATTGACATGCAGTAGGGGATTCGCTAACATGAATGGTTGTATAATCAGGTATTTGTATGATCTGACATTCCCTACTGTTGCACACACTGGACTTGTAATGGTAAATTGTATCAGTTCGTAATCCTGCACAGTACCTACAGCAAGTTTGTGTGATATTTTGCGTTGTGATGTTCTGCAATGTAACATCACGGTCGTTGTTAAGCCTATGTTGTTTTTGCAGGGTTTGTAAACGTATGCAATGTGGGAAGACATATTTGTGTTGATATTTCTTATCACTTTGCACACATGTGAATATCTTTCTGTAGTACATTTTGTCGCAGCTTACTTTTGCGCATGATCACTTCATGTACAATCTACTTGTTCTCCATGGACAGAGGAGTTTCCCAAGGATGATCAGTTGCCTTTTCATGGTCAAGGATGTGAGGTACAGTGTGTTTAGTGCTTGAGTTAGGCTGCTTTGACTTCTATCCCTCTTCCCAATGGCAAACAGACCAGCTTACTCAGCATTGACAGAGGATCAATGACAGTGAGGGTAGTGTAGTTCAAGGATGCTGACACCGCTGACTGATGTTGAAGTACAATGCAAAACACAACAATGCCTTGTGCACATGACACAACCCAAGAGTGTCAGCCATCTTGCATTGCACCTCACATCTACTGTCAGATAGGCATTGTCCTGATGTGTGTTTTTAGTGTGTGTGGTTTGTGTTATGTGGTGTGACTGCTAACTAGACTGTGGCCTGTCCTCCACGCACATTTGTGGCATGCACAGTGAGGGCACATGTGGCTAATCTTTACCTGTCAGTGTGTGGAATGTACAGTTAAGGTTATGGTCTGTAGTTGTGTGAGTAGGCCAAGAACTGGCTGTTAGTTTTTCCTAATTCGTACATGATGCCCCTGTGTAGCCATCTTGACAGGGCATTTGCATTCACTCTCAGGGACAGCATAGTGACAGGTGTGTTATTGTGGGAGTGGGGGGGTGGTGACGAGTGGGTGCTGCTGGCAGTAGTCATGGCTTCCACTCCTCCTCCCACCCAGACCAAATGGGCCAGCATGTAAAGAGGAGGAGGACTGGCCGTCCTGTTCCCAAGTACATGGAAAGGGGTTTTTACCTCTCAGTACAATGGGCCCACCTTAGAATCCTTACTTTTTAAACTAACGATAGGTAACCATTATGCTTTTAATGGTTTGTTATGCTACCGACCCCCAGGCCCCCGGGCTAACTTTCTGATGAATATTGGTACCTCTCTGGATGTCATATCCCAGTCATCGGACTTTACACTCCTAGGTGACTTTAATATTCACCTGGAGGATCCACTGGATAGTGATGCTGTACACTTTATTGATATTGCAAATAGTATGGGCCTTACTCAGCAGGTGATTGGCAGTACACATTTGGGGGTCATTTACTGGATGGAATATTTACCAGTAATGATCATCTACAATGTCTTCCTCCATTGCCTATTATATGGTCGGACCATAAAGCTATTATGTTTTCGTTTCCGGTACAATACCCCCAGACTAAGAAATTGATAAATAGGCAGCGGAAAATGATCCGGCCCTGGAATAAGCTGCCAGTGGGTATGTTTGAATCTGCATTAGCCCAAAATTCTCCATCTCCCTCAGGAGACTCAAATGAAGCTGTTGCTGCTTTTGAGGACTGGCTAAAAAGTCAATAGACCAAGTACTACCAGCTAAATGCATCTCTAGTCATAGGTCCAGACCTACCGAACCTTGGTACTCAGAACAGCTTAGGATACAAAAACAAAAATGTCGCCGTCTGGAAAGGAAGTGGAGATCCTCAGACGATTTGGAGGATAAAGCTAACTATAAATCGGCTTTACTTGAGTATAAAAAACTTATCAATAAGGAGAAAACCAGCTATTTTACCACAGCTATACTTTCAGCAAAAAACTCGTCAAAGGAACTTTTTTGACGGTTAAACGATTAGCCAATTGCTCTGTAGCGGCTGACTCACCTAAAACTCAGGCATTCTGCGACAGGGTGGCTACGTTTTCCAGGATAAAGTTAAGGCGGTCTATAATGGACTCATCAAGTCCGCGGATCTAGGAATGGTTCCTTCTTTAGAGGCTGCTGCTAGACCTGGGATCACCGGACTCATTCCCAGTACTCACGCTGAATACAGGGACCATCCTGAACTATCAGCCTTTCCAATACTGACAAGGGAAGCAACAATTAACTTGTTGAGATCCACTAAATCAGGCTCTCCACTGGACTTATGCCCTCCAAAGATCTTTCATCTTCTACCAGAGATCTTTGCCTCTCATCTGTTGCCCATTTTTAATCAAATGTTCTCTTCTGGTCTATTCCCTACTAGTTGGAAATTGGCATCCGTGCTTCCCCTTTTGAAGAAGCCAAATCTTGATGAGACTGACCCCAATAATTACCGCCCAATTTCCAGACTTCCGCTGCCAGCAAAGATGGTGGAGAAGGCCATGAATAATACTCTATCAGACTATATTGAAAAGCATGGCCTTCTCGATGACACTCAGTTCGGGTTTCGAAAACATCATAGTACCGAACTGGCGCTGATCACATCATCTGAACTGATTAGGCAGACAGTCGACGCTGGGGGCAGTGCAGCACTTGTGCTGCTTGACCTCTCCGCCGCATTTGATACGGTGAACCATCAGAAACTTTTGGAAGTTCTGAGGGGAATTGGGGTCAAAGGAAATGCACTTTCCCTTCTTGAATCATTCCTGTCTGGCAGGGAACAATTTGTGGCCCTAGAAAATTTGAAATCACCCAATTTTATACTTCCATGCGGTGTGCCACAGGGATCGTCCTTGAGCCCGACTCTTTTTAACATTTATGTGGCACCACTGGCGAAGTTAATCAGGTCCCTAGGCTTTTCGGCTGTATCTTATGCCGACGACACGCAGATCATCGTCTCAGTGTCAGGATCCCCCACTAACACTATGGAACAGTTCCATACCTGCCTTCGTCAGGTTGGGGACTGGATGGCTGCCAATTGTCTAAAGCTTAACTCTGGTAAGACGGAGGTCCTACTTTTTGGTGCTCATACTGATTTCTGGTCACCTGATCTCTGGCCTTTGGAGCTTGGGCCATTTCCTACGCCAGTGACCAAGGTTAAGAATTTGGGAGTCATTTTTGATTCCAAACTCTCATTTGAAAACCATGTTAACCAGGTTACTTCTCTTTCTTTTTACACGCTAAAGCTTTTGAGAAAGATCCTCCCAATCTCCGCACTCGTTCTGTCAAGAGCCGATTACTGTAACGGGCTTTTTATCAATCTTCGGAAAAAATGCCTGTCTAAATTGCAGGTTGTACAGAATGCTGCGGCTCGGCTGCTGCTGAACATTCCAAGACACAAATCTGTGTCAAAGGTGCTCAAGGATTTACATTGGCTGCCTATAAAAAGACGTATAGAGTTTAAGGTTTTATGCATTGTTTTTAAGACCACACAGGATATAGGACCAGGTTTTTAAAGAGGAACTTGTTACCCTACATTCCAGTCCGTTGTCTCCGCTCATCCTCTGCCCATGATTTGATTATTCCCAGGGTAAAGAAATGCTCCTGGGGGGGTAGAAGTTTTCTGTTTGGCGCAACTAAGTTATGGAATTCCCTCCCAATAGGATTGAAACAAGAAACACATCTGTTAGCTTTCAGGAAATCACTAAAGACATGGCTGTTTAATCTTTAACATATCTGCGATCCTCCTAGTTTAAATCCTGTTTTTGATGAGCAAGCGCCTTGACACCCTTGGGTGATTGTTTCGCGCTCTACAAATCTCCATTTCATTTCATTTCATTCATTTCATTTCATTTTCATTTCATTTCATGGTTCCATGACAGTGAGTACAAAGTTACATTCAAGATGTCTGACAGTGGTGCCTGCAGTCATGCTGGACATGACTGCCAACAGCGCCTTGTGTTCCCCACACCACAAGCCAGTGTCAGCCATCTTGACAGGGCATTTGCATTCACTCTCAGGGACAGCATAGTGACAGGTGTGTTTATGTGGGAGTGGGGGGTGTGTGTGTGACGAGTGGGTGCTGGTGGCAGTAGTCATAGCTTCCACTCCTCCTCCCACCCAGACCAAATGGGCCAGCATGTACCATGGTTCCATGGTTCCATGACAGTGAGTACAAAGTTACATTCAAGCTGTCTGGCTGTGATGTCTGTGGCTGTGTATTTGAGGTAATTTTAGACTATTTGGACATGTACTCACCAGGTTCCGGTATTCCAGCTAATCCAGTTATGGCCTCCCGTGGGAGGAGGTCCCGCACCTTCACCTCCCAGGTGGTGAAACGCACCGGTTTATGACGGCCACCGCCAGTCTTGTTGCTCAGGGCATGTTCTCTGGCAATTAGCTTCTTAACCCTCCTGCGTACATCATAGTACCGGTTCCGGATATCCTCCTTTGTGTGCAAGGTAGGTAAATGGGCATTCACCTTGTTGACAATCCTCTCCCACATCTTGGTTCTCTGGGACTGGGAGGTCTGTTGGGCCAAGGTGCCAAATAACTGTGGCTCAACTCGGATGATTTCATCTATCATGACTTCCAACTCAGCATCTAAGAACTTTGGATTCTTCTTTGGGGGCATGGTGATGGGTGGTGGTGGAGGTGTATGTGTGTGTGAAGGTGAGGGTGAGTGAGTGTGAGTGGAGGTGTGTTTCAGTGGTGCTAGTTGTGTGGAGGTTGTGTGGTGGATGAGTTGTGTGTGTTTGTAGTGGGTAGATGAGTTGTCTGTGTACTAGTGTGGTCTGCTTGCATGTCTGTCGAAGTAGCAAATGGTGTTGGGAAGTTTTTGCTCCCTTTATATAGGTTGAGTTGTGGGTGTGTCTCAATATTTAAATTTAGTTTTTTTTGTAGATGACAATGCATTTTTTGGTAGTTTTTTTTTTGTTTCTATTGTATTATTTTTTCAGGATTATGTAAGTCGTTTTGACGGCACATGATGCTTGTTCTTGTGTTATTTGTTTTGTCCAAGTCTGTTCCATTCATACTAGGCTATGTGGCATCGTTCGCGTACGAGTCTGTCGCGTCGTGAATGTGCTTGGCTGTGTAGAATCGTTCGCGAACGTGTCTATTGTGTTGTGTTGATGCTGGACTATGTGGCATCGTTCGCGTCCGAGTCTGTCGTGTCGTGTCAATGGAGTCGTTCGCGTACGTGTCTGTCGCGTCGTGTATGTGCTTGGCTGTGTAGAATCGTTTGCGTATGTGTCTATTGGGTTGTGTTGATGCTGTACTATGTGGGTTCGTTCGCGTCCGAGTCTGTCGTGTCGTGTCAATGGAGTAGTTCGCGTACGTGTCTGTCGCGTCATGTATGTGCTTTGCTGTGTAGAATCGTTTGCGTACGTGTCTATTGGGTTGTGTTGATGCTGGACTATGTGGCATCGTTCGTGTCCAAGTCTGTCGTGTCGTGTTAATGCTTGGATACATGGAGTTGTTCGCGTACGTGTCTGTTGCGTCGGGTTGACGCTTGGCTATCTCGAATCTTGCGCGTACGAGTCTATTGCGTCAGGCTCCTTTCCTTCCGACTCGGCCGTAAAAAATATTTCCGGCCGAGTCGGTTGTAAATTTCAAGCGTCGCATCGTACTCAGCCATTTGGAAGGCGTGTGTACGGTTCGGTCGGGAAATATGACGGGTCCGTGACGGGAAAAACCTTTTACAGCCGGAATCGAAATCGACCCCTAAAAAAAGTGTGTAAAAAAAATTATGAAACATTTTTTTGACACGTAGTAAAAAAATTGAATTAATTATTTTAAATCATTTTTATAAAAATATACCTATCTTTGGTGATATTGAAAAAGAAGAGTATTAATTCATATAGTTAGTATTTATTTTGAAAATTATGAACCAATTAATGTATTTAATGCAATGTATTTAATTTCATAAATACTTACCTCTAGGGTTGTGATGTAGGGAATATAGGGGTAGTGGGTGGGGAAGTAATTTAATACTCAGGTATCAATTTGTATGCCTGGGTATTAAAT
This sequence comes from Calotriton arnoldi, assembly GCA_963921515.1. Classification (NCBI taxonomy): domain Eukaryota; kingdom Metazoa; phylum Chordata; class Amphibia; order Caudata; family Salamandridae; genus Calotriton; species Calotriton arnoldi. The sequence continues at coordinate 192,823 of CAWUFW010016142.1, forward strand.
TTAAAAAAATTATATTAAAATATTTTCATTTGACACACAACAAAAAATTGAAAATTGATTAATTCAATTTTTGAAAAACTATACATACCTTGGGTGATATTAACAAGGATGTGTATTTATTAATATGGTTATTCACTATTTCTTTTTGTGTACATTATGAAACATTTAAAGTATTTCATTTTATGTATATAATTTCATAAATACTTACCTCTAGGGATGGGATATTGGAATATAGGGCTTATGGTTGGGAAGTAATTTAATACTCGGGTATCAATTTTTATGCCCGGGTATTAAAAGTATTTTTTTATTTTTAAAAGAAACAATTTAATTAAATAACAATTGAAAATAATTGTAATTATTTATTTAATTAAAGTTAAATAATATATATACTTACCTTTCATGATATTATATAAAAATTGGCAAATTGATTTAATATTATTTTACTTAAAAAAATACAGAGTTAAAGCATAGTTTAATATTTTTGTTTTTAAAAAATAGACATGAGCAAAGTTCATTCTTATTATTAAAAAAAAAAATTTCATCAGCATATCTGTTAATTTTATACAAGAATATTTTGTAAAACGTATTGCAATGTCATGCTTTTTTTTTGTTTTTTTGCATTACAATTGAAGTTGGTCTCATGCTTTTCCATTACTTTCAATAGGGATGTGAATGTCCTTTTTCTATTTTTGTTGCATCTGGTGACATATGCGGTTGTACGTGTCCTTAAGCATTCAGTAGAGCATCGCGTTCAAGCTGAGAGGATGGAGGTTTCGCTTTCGGGTAAGTATGTTTAAAATATTGTTTTAAAGATATATGGTGGCTACTTCTATTGTAAAGGCTGTTGTTAGGGAGGTGTAGATGTTTAAATGTGGTTAACTCAATGTGTTAAGTTGAGTTAACCCATTTAAGATCACAGTGCATGTTGGTGTAAAAATGTCCTCCTTGTGGATGGTTTCGTGATTTAAAATTCAAGAAATATTGTCTGATGTTTGTGAAAGCTTTTTGCATTTGGGAGTGGTATACTTGTTTTTTGTTGAATTTGTGGCATGTTGACTTCTGTAAAGGAGATACTTCCATTGAGGGATTGACAGCACCTAATAAAGTTTCATTTTTTGAAGAAGGCAGTAGGAGAAGCAGAGCTGGGATACTGTAATGTTCTTGCTATTTGCAGGATGGATCTTTTGGATTAGGGAAAGGAATTTAAAGGATTTGAAAAACAAAGACATTTTCTTTTTAAAGAGACCGTCGAATGCATTTTGTTTGGAAAAAGTTAGGAAAAGAAGAAATGTTTTCTTTGGAGGTCAAATATGGATTTCTGTTGGATTAAGGCTAATATAGTTGCCTGATGGTTTAAAAAAAAAAAAACGTGGAGTTCTTCAATTTTGATCTAAAAGCAGTCTCTGAATGGATTATGGCTAATGTAGTTGCCATTTTTTAAAAACTTTTTAAAATTCAAATGGGACACTAATTGGTGGCTGGATTTCTTATGGCGTTGTGGATTAAGGCTAATGTAGTTGCCTTTTTTTGAAGATCTTTTTAACTTTTTGGAATATTTCTTTCGATCTTATGCTGGGGACCAACAGCTGCCTGAAGCTCAATGCCGAGATGACAGAAGTCCTCTTCCTCGGTACCACCCCTTCTGCATGGGACAGCACCTGGTGGCCGACCGCCCTTGGAAGCCCACCTACCCCCTCAGACCACGCCAAGAACCTCGGCATCGTACTCGACTCATCACTCACCATGAACCGACAGGTCAACGCCGTCACCTCCAGCTGCTTCAACACCCTCCGCATCCTCCGCAAGACCTTCAAGTGGATCCCCCTGAGTCAAGGAAGACAGTCACCCACGCACTCATCACCAGCAGACTGGACTATGGAAACGCACTCTACGCCGGCATCAACAAGTCCCTACTCCGCAAACTCCAAACAATACAGAACACCGCCGCCAGACTCGTCCTCGGCATCCCCTGACACGAACACATCAGCCAACACCTACGAAGTCTCCACTGGCTCCCCGTGGAGAAAAGAGTCACTTTCAAAATCCTCACTCACGCCTACAAATGCCTACACAACAACGGAGCCAAATTCCTCAACGACAGAATCAACTTCCATGTACCCAAAAGAAACCTCCGATCTTCCAACCTCGCACTGGCCGAAACCCCGCGCATCCACAGAGTCAGAGCAGGCGGAAGATCTTTCTCTCACATTGCAGCCAAGACCTGGAATGAGCTACCGGCAGACATCAGACGCGCCCCCTCCCTGAACACCTTCAGGAAGACCCTCAAGACCTGGCTCTTCGGCTAAACAGATCTGCGGACCCCCTCCCCCTCAGCGCCTTGAGACCCTCACGGGTGAGTAGCGTGCTTACAATTCCCTGATTGATTGATTGATTGATTGAGATTTAAAAATAAAGTAAAGAAGAGTGGAGAAATTAATGTGGTTATAAGAATTGGAGACTCATGGTGACAAATGGAATGTATAGCAGTCACCAAGAGATGTCATAAGGTAGGAACCCCAACATTCCTTTTTTTTGTAAAAAATAATATAAAAAATTCCAATTGAATGGTTGTTTGATTTCAAAACTGGCAAGTAATGTGGAAAAGTTGTTAGTAATTTTTAGAAATTTAGTATGTATGCAATACTGTCAAGGTAGTCAGAAGCCACCACCAACGAAAATTGTTAAAGTATTGCCAATAGTCTCTCGGACATTTCTTTACTTTTTAAAAAAAAATACGTGGATTCAGACTACCTGACAGTGATTGTGCCAGTCTCATTTCCTGGAAACTTTGTTCCTTCTTTAAAATTTCCAGAAAATGATAAAGATTAGGATGATGTTTGGCTACTGATTTGTTGAAGGAATTGTGCCATACCTCAATGGCATTGTTAGTTTTCGCACCACCCTCTAAGCAGGTTGAATAGCAGTTCCACCATTCTATAGAATACCTGGGTTTCCTCCTGTGACCTGACCTGCTTAGACAGCCAATCCATGTATCCTCAAAGTAATTTAGTAAAGGGCCCAATTTTTTTTCATTTTGTGTAAAAAAGTCAGATTCAGTAATGGAAGTGCAGAATTCATCTACACTTTCTGGTGGTACGAAACATAACGCAGTTAGTTTTCGCAATTCGAATTGTAGTTTGCTGCTTGATAAATAGTCTACAACCAAGGATGATGTTTGAATCTTACACCAATATGCCGGTGAAAAGTGAAAGAAACATCCTTGAATTTGGGTTTCAGGATATAATTTTGTTAATGTGTTAATCATTGATAATTCAAAATCAATTATTACTTTTCCAGGACTTTTATTCCCGGTTTTGCTTTTTATCACTGTTAAAAATTCAGTGTATGTTGAGGAATGTATGTAAGGCAGCAAAGCATGCACTAAAGGAACTGTTGTGTTATTCTTATTAGCATGAATAGTATAAATTTGTGAAAATGGATGGGGTGTTGATTTAAATGTACCATCCATCATCCAAATTTAACTATTCTCTAGGGTTACAAGGTTATGGTTAGTGCTAAAAATTAAAATTCTTTTTAGAGGGTTTTCATTATCATATATGAGAAAAGATTCATTTGAGAAAATTAGAGTTAACTGAGGAGGGATGTTAATGTCTTCGAAGCTGCGAGGTGTTATATGGTGGGGATTACTTGCCAGTTTTGCCTCTGAACCGTCCGTCTAAGTTTGGGGACGGAGGGCATGCTACCTCCAACGTGCACTGATATGTTTTGAGCTACTTCCCTTAAAATTGTTCCACAGCTTTCATTGGAGGTGTATGCCAGAAGTTTAATTTGTTGTAAATTTTCCCGTACTTCAATTTTCATTGCAGAGGCAGAGTGGTTATGCTCTGTTGTCCTAACAACGGTATCTTCCAGAGTAACCGCTCTGCCTGTGCAATGGGAAGAGAAATATTGCACACACCTCCAATGGCTTCTGGGTTCTACAGATCTGTCCTTGCAATAAAGGTAGCCACCATATTTTAAAAGATTTTTCCCAGTCCTTGACTTTACATATGTGCCATTCTTGTATAATCTTTTGACAAAAGAAGAAATATTAGGATGTAGTGTGTTTTAATTTGACTATTTTGTTTATGCGATGGTTATAGTCTGGGAAGAGTTATCTTTGTTGAAACTTTTCGCCTAGTCACTGTACAGCACTTGCTCTGAGGGAAGTACCCAGTAGAGTTATAAAAAATTGGACCTTTGCGCACTCTCCAGCATCTGTCCTGAGGTAAGTACCCGGTGGAGTTGGAATATAAAATTGGATCCCCAAGTCACTGTCCAGCACCTGCCCTGAGATAAGTACCCGGTGGAGTTGGAATATTAAATTGGATCCCCAAGTAACTCTCCAGCACCTGCCCTGAGGTAAGTACTCTGTGGAATTGGAATATAAAATTGATCCCCAAGTCACTGTCCAGCACCTGCGCTCAGGAAAGTACTCAGTGGAGTTGGAATATAAAATTGATCCTCATGTCACAGTCCTGCACCTACCTTGAGGTAAGTACCCGGTGGAGTTGGAATATAAAATTGGCCCCAAGATCAATGTTCAGCCCCTGCCTTGAATCGTGAAATGTGTATTGTCTGTTGGAGTGATTTCTGAAATAGGAAAAGATATTGTACCATAAGTCACTGTCCAGCACCTGCTCTGAGGTAAGTACCTGGTGGAGTTGTAATATTAAATTGTACCCCAAGTCACTGTCCTGCACCTGCCCTGAGGTAAGTACTCTGTGGAGTTAGAATATAAAATTGATCCCCAAGTCACTGACCTGTACCTGCCCTGAGGTTAGTACTTGGTGGAGTTAGATTATAAAATTGGACCCTGTGTCAGTAAAGGTAGATTTTTTACAATAACTTACTGCGTACAGTTGTAGATGGTTTATTGATTTCTGCAGGCTCTTTAAATTGTGAAATGTAAATCTTCTGTTGGTGTGATTTCTGAAATAGGAAAAGATATTGTACCATAAGTCACTGTCCAGCACCTGCTCTGAGGTAAGTACCTGGTGGAGTTGTGTATTAAATTGGACGCCAAGACACTGTCCTGCACCTACCCTGATGTAAGTACTCTGTGGAGTTGGAATATAAAATGTATCCCCAAGTCACTGTCCAGCATCTGTCCTGAGGTAAGTACCCAGTGGAGTTGGAATATAACATTGGACTCCTCATTACTGTCCTGCACCCGCCCTGAAGTAAGTACCCGGTGGAGTTGGAATATTAAATTGGATCCCCAAGTCACTGTCCCGGACCTGCCCTGAGGTAAGTACCTGGTGGAGTTGATATATTAAATTGGACCCCAAGTCACAGTCCAGCACCTGCCCTAAGGTAACTACCCGGTGGAGTTGGAATATAAAATTGATCCCCAAGTCACTGTGCAGCATTTGCCCTGAGGTAAGTACCCAGGGGAGTTGGATTATAAAATTGAACCCTGTGTCAGTAAAGGTAGTATCTTTACAAGAACTTACTGTGTACAATTGTAGGTGGTTTATTGATTTCTCCTGGCTCCTTGAATTGTGAAATGTATAAAGTCTGTTGGAATGATTTCTGAAATAGGAAAATACATTGCACCATGAGTAATTGTACAGCACTTGCACTAAGGTAAGTACCCGGTGGTGTTGGAATATAAAATTGATCCCCAAGTCACTGTCCTGCACCTGCCCTGAGGTAAGTACCTGGTGGAGTTGGAATATTAAATTGGACCCCAAGTCACTGTCCAGCACCTGCCCTGAGGTATCTACCCAGTGGAGTTGGATTATAAAATTTGACCCTGTGTCAATAAAGATAGATTCTTTACAAGAACTTACTGTGTACAGTTGTAGGAGGTTTATTGATATTTCCAGGCTCCTTGAATCGTGAAATGTTGGAGTGATTTCTGAAAGAGGAAAAGATATTGTACCTTAAGTAACTGTGCAGCACCTGCACTGAGGTAAGTACCCAGTGGAGTTGGAATATAAAATTGGACCCCAGGTCACTGTCCTGCACCTGCCCTGAGGTAAAAAATCCTCACTTCATCTCGCTAATTAGCGGGAATCAGGGAATCCTACACTCGTCAGCGCCATCTTGGGTAGCTAGTGGTTGGCTGGCTGCATTTGCCTTCCTATTTAGGATGGGCAATGCAAGCGTGCAGCGCGCGCGCGCAGCGGGCGCGCCAGAGGCACGCCAGAGGCAAGCCCGTCTGCGCCCGTCCGCGCTCCGGCCACGCCCAGCGCCAGCAATGCTGCCCATCTCGGCCAAGGCAGGATAAACTACTCCAAGGAACTACTGCTCAGCATCGGTGAGAGGGCTGCTGAGGGGGAACATCAAGTAGCTCTTGTATTAAGGTGTGGCCTGATTAATAGCAGGTCCCTGATAAAACACTATCAGGAGGTGTCAAATATGCTAGATGACATGGACTTGGATGTTTCATTTCTTACAGAGACCTGGACTAGCAATGACTCCTCAGTAGAGTTAGGCCTCGCCTGTCCAGAAGGCTACAAGATTTTCCACAAACCTAGGGCCTCTGGAAGAGGAGGGGGGTTGGGGTAATATTTAAAGAAAGATGGAACTTTGCACCATTACCGGTCGATGAGGTTGCTGGGATTGAGTTACTAGGCTTCTCTCTGCAAGAGATAAGGGGAAGGCTATTAACTGGAATGGTCTGCTATAGACCTCCAGGTCTAGATACTCAGTACCAAGCACTGTCTGACACCATTGCTGCCCTGACTCTAACACACTTCAGAATGATGCTTCTAGGGGATTTTAACTTATGGGATAACGGGGCTCTAGGGAATCATCTGAGAGACCTGAGGCAAACATGTGAGAATTTTAGTTTACATCAGTTAGTACAACAACCAACCCATCTAGGAGGGCATGTGTTGGACTTATTGTTTGCTAACCAGACTGAGCCTGAGGTGATCAGTGTACTGCCTCAAAGCTGGACTGATCACTCATTAATTCATTTCAGGATTACAATGCCCAATACGGCGAATAACAACATTCGCTCAGTGACCTATCGCAAGGGAAGAGACTGGGCTAAATTATTAAAAAACAGACCAGATTCAATATTCTCGAATCAGACCTTTTTTGCTCCTGGCGACTCAGTGGACAAGAACTATCAAACCTACTGTAACCACATTACCAACACTCTGGATCTATGCGCCCCTATAAAACGGATGAAGAATAGAAGGAAACCTTCAGCCCCCTGGTACAGTGAGGAGCTGAAATTATTGCGAATCACATGTAGACAGGCTGAGAGGAGGTGGTGAAGGTTATACTTAGAGTCAGATAGGAAAGTGCTGAAACTAGTGCAGGCCCATTATAAGGAGACTATTGCCAAGTCCAAAGCACTCTTCTTTGCTAAATCCATCCTACATGCGCCGAACAGTACAAAAGCCCTCTTTAATATCATAATGGATCTTTCTAGCCCCGCCTGCACAGGCAATAAAGGGGTTGCATCACAGAAACTATGCGATGAGATTGCCACCTATTTTGATGAAAAGATCGCCAAAATCGTCGGAGGGTTTGACCCAGGCAATGCTAGTCGCCAGGATGAATTGCCTCAGATACTAGCTGAGGAACCCTGGGCAGAAACATCTTTGGAGTATTTTCAACCTCTTACCAAGGAGCTTTTTAACAGCTTTGCTCAAAGTGTATCGTCTGGGTCCCCCCTAGAACCCCTCCCTTATAAGATCTGGAAGGAATGTGGGCAAGAATTATTCCCCTGGATGCGACAGATTTGCTGTCAATCCTTAGAAGAAGGCGTGGTCCGAGAGGCCTGGAAGCAGGCAGTGGTAACCCCCCTGGAAAAGGTTGTCAGCAAGTCCTTATCATGCTACCTGGAAGAGAACCATCTATTGGATAGGGATCAGTTCGGTTTTCGCCCAGGACATGGGACGGAAACAGCCTTGGCAACCGTATTGGATAACTTGCGAATGCGAGCCGACAATGGTAACTCATCTGTGCTAGTGTTGCTAGATATGTCGGCCGCATTCGACACGGTGAGCCATGCAGTGTTGATGGGAAGGCTGGAGAGAATGGGTGTGAAAGGTCGAGCTCTGAAATGGCTGCAATCGTACCTTTCAGAGAGACAACAGGTGGTAACCATGACACCGTTTGCCTCCTCTAAGTCTCCGGTACGTTACGGAGTGCCCCAGGGTTCGGCAATAAGCCCCATTCTTTTTAATATATATCTGCGCCCGTTGATCCCCATTATAAAATCTTTTGGGATTGACTTGGTCAACTATGCTGACGACACCCAACTGGTGTTCTCTTTGGAAGGGAAGCATGCGGTGACCATGGATTTTTTCCAGGAGTGCATGCGCCAGACCTCCGGTTGGCTCAAAGAAAATTCTTTGCAGTTCAACGGGGGGAAAGCAGAGTATATTGTTCCACTGCCAAAATGGTACAGCACCTGCTGCTAGAGTTTAAACTCACTCCTGGGGATGACCCATTGGCCCCAGTTAAGACCGTACGCAACCTGGGCGTCCTGATTGATGACAACCTCCAAATGGCGTCACAGGCTAACAAAACGGTCAGTGTCTGCGTTGCTTTACTAAAAGCACTTCAGCAGATTCTTCCACTGCTGCCGAATGAGGCTAGACCCCTTGTAGTGAGGAGCATAATTCTGTGCAGACTGGACTACTGCAACTCCTTGTATCTGGGAGCTCCACAATATATCTTGCAGGGGTTGCAGTGAGTCCAGTCTATAGCAGCAAAGCTGGCATTAAATAGGCAACGCAGATCCTCCACTACATTGGCCCTGAGAGATCTTCACTGGTTGCCCATCAAGGAAAGAGTTAGTTTCAAATCTTTATGTATTGTGTTCAGAGCGGTACACGGTACGGGCCCTCTATCTATGCAGGAGAGATTTACCTGGTATAAGCCCGTAAGACATCTTCGCTCCTCTAGCGCAAACCTGGTAACAACTACCAGATTTAAGAAATCCAGGATGGGAGGCAGGGCCTTCGGCATAGCGGCATCATGCCTCTGGAACGACCTACCCCAGAGTATTAGACAAGCTAACTCTTTGTTATGCTTTAGAAAGAGTCTGAAAACCTGGGTATTCCCCAGGAATGAGAGCAATGCCTTCCACTGTTAATCAGGCCCGTTGTTTGTTGATGTCATCTGCTAAGTTACAGCGCCAGGATACCCGTAGGGTGACAGTTTGCGCTATATAAGCATTACATACAATACAATACAATACAATACAGTAAGTACCCGGTGGAGTTGGAATATTAAATTAATCCCCAAGTCACTGACCAGCACCTGCCCTGAGGTAAGTACTTGGTGGAGTTGGAATATTAAATTGGACCGCAAGTCACTGTCCAGCACCTGCCCTGAGGTAAGTACCCGGTGGAGTTGGAATATTTAATTGGACTCCAAGTCACTGTCCAGCACCTACGTTGAGGTAAGTACTCGGTGGATTTAGAATATAAAATTGGACCCCAAGTCACTGTCCAGCACGTGCCCCAAGGTAAGTACCCGTTGGTGTTGGAATATTAAATTGATGCACAAGTCACTGTCCTGCATCTGCCCTGAGGTAAGTAACCGGTGGAGTTGGAATATTAAATTGGATCCTAGTCACTGTCCAGCACCTGCCCTGAGTTAAGTACCCGGTGGAGTTGGAATAAATATTTGGAACCTGTGTTAAAAATTGTAGTATTTTTATATTGAACTTACTATGTACTGTTCTTGGATACTGATGGATTTCTCCTTGATTTGACAAAAGAATAAATTGCCTTGGATTGATTTCTGAACTTTAAAAAGAAATTGTATATATCTGTTTTAAAAGCACTTTTTTTGAGGATTTAATTATAAAAAATCTTTTTACGCTTTGTAAATAATTTTCAGGTGGATTATTTTTTAGGGGTCAGGGAGCAGTTTGCAGCCAGTAAACATTAGTATTTGCACTGCATATGTTACTTCAAATTGGTGCTGCTTTATGGTAGTTAATATACATGTTAATTTATTTTGATGATTGTTTGAGTTTGGACTTTAATTAACAATTTTGAACAGATTTGCTTTTTTATAAAAATGAGATATAAGCAAATTACTCACGTTTAAGTTATCGATTAATTCTGAAGTTAGACTCAGATTAGTGTGTCTGAATTGTTGTTTCCAAAGTCTGAAAATGTAAGTATAAATAATTTGTTGTTTACTTCTTTAATTTGTGCACTTGTAATAATACATTTTGTTAAAAATTACCTCTTGCGGCCAGTAGATGACACTCTTTGATTGTATATGACAGGTGTATTGCTCAGCTCCGATCGATGTGTCTGTTCAGTGCGGGATCCACAGTTGAACTGTTGACAAAATGGTGGATGGCATTGACGGTTTCAATTCCAACCGCCTAATTTCCATGTAGGTGGTCAGAATTGAAACCAGACAGTCATTCCGGCTGGCTTCCGACGGGCTCAGGGAGCAAGTTGAGCAGTCAGAACCAGCACGTAATCCCTATACAACGGCGTTTCTGCCATCGGGATTACGATGCTTGGTTTCTGACAGGCTTTCCATGCCGGGCTTTACGAAATGGAAAGCCTGTCAGAAAGCAAGTTTGGGAGCACCGAGCAGGACCCCCTTCTCCCTGCAGCCTCCGGTTGGGAGATGAGGGGCATCTATGTCGCCCCCCTTTTAATCCCTGCACCGTGTGGCAAGCACATTGAAGTGTCTGCAATGCGGTGCAGGGATTAACAGAATCTCCCATTTCTCAATGGGAGCTTGTGCTATGGCCGGTTTACAGCCACAGCACAAGCTCCCAAAGAGAAATGGGAGTATGTGACCACACCATTGTAATTGAGGTGTTGGGACCGCGACGGTGTCGTCAGAGGCAACTCCAACTGACATCGTAATCGAGCCCAAAGTGTCAAGACATTCCGATAATGATCCATATATAACACTTGATGGGGCACTCAGTCTAGAACAAGTGTTCCCTTATCAACATGTCAAGGCTAACAAGGAAAATTCCTAGATAATTCATCAAAGAAGTGTAGCTCAAATTGATGTCCTCTTGTCTCCCATTTTCTTAGAGATATGTCTAGGACCCCTTCACTGGCACCTGTAATGTATCAACCGCACTCCTAAAACTATGACAAAGGTCTTTATTCCTGATAATGTTAAATATTTAAGGAATATCTCTTGACCCCTTAGGTAGAGCGGTTCTTTGCCCCAGATTATTCTGCAAGATACCATCCAAAGGCAATCTTGGTTATTTCTGGCATCTAGAGAAGCTGATGCAGCTTGCCTGAAAATGAAAAGAGCCCAGTACCAAAGGGGAGCTGCTACCACAGTGCATGACAGCCTCTCATATGGAACGCTTCCTCCACTGCTCTTCCGATAATGACAGCCTGAGCTTTCAACAAGGTATGCAGTGCACCACTTCATCCCAGGAAACTCCAGTCTGCAAGTTACTCTACTACATGCTCTCCTAGGGTAGCGCATAGAAAATAGATTTAGGGTGTTAAGCTTTTCGATGACATTTTAACCGTGTTAGAAATGTTCATTTATTTTCTTTGTTTACAACATGCCTTGTTGCTGTTTTTATGACATCCTGGGTGATTATTTTAGATGTACTAAGAAAGAGGTTCATCTTGTTTATAATAAGTACTTTTAGTTAAAAGTGTCTGTTCTTCGTAGTACTGTGTGTATGATACCATGAAGAGTAAAATAGGTATACTGTTACCACATGGCCTCTGATCCCTTTTTAACCCCTTCGCTGCTAGGCATTTTCCCCCCCTGTGCTAAGCCTTTTTTTGGCTATTTGGGGTAGTGCGAGCTTAGGCCCCTGTAACTTTTTGACCACATAAGGTATCCACGCCAAATTTGCGTCCTTTTCTTCCAACATCATGGGGATTCTAAAGGTACCCAGGGTTTGTGGATTCCCCTGGAGGAGTCCAAGAAATTAGCCAAAATACAGCAACATTTTGTTTTTTGGGGAAAAATGGGAAAAACGGGCTGCAAATGAAAGCGTCTGGGTTTTTCCCTGCAAATGTTATCAAAAAGGGTTTGTGGGGCTGAAATCACCATTTTCCCAGCTTTTAGGGAATGACAGACTTTTGTCAGAAAACCAACATTTTTTACACAGTTTTGGCATTTTTCTGGGACATAGCCTATTTTTGCTATTTTTTGTGCTTTCAACCTCCTTCCAGTTAATGGTAGAAATGGGTGTGAAAGCAATAATGGATCCTGTAAAGCTATACATTTTAGAAAAGTAGACAAAATGCTGAATTCAGCAAGGGGTCATTTGTGTAGATCCATCAAGGTTTCTTTATAGAAACTAACAGTTAAATATAGGAAAAATTGAAAATTAGTTGAAAAAAACAGCCTTCTGTGTCAACGTTTTCACCTGTAACTTCTTGTAATTATGACAGCTCTTTGAAAGCAATATACCGTTATATCCGCTGGACCTTCCTGGTTGTGGGGATATATAGGACTTGTAGGTTACCAAGAACCAGACGAACCCAGAGTCAAAAACTGAGTAGCAATTTGCAATGGCTTTTTATTATGTACCGGGTATATAGCAATTATTCTGGGAAAATGTTTACATGGAAAAATCGGTATGAAAGACACCTATGTATTTCTGAAATGGGAACAAATTATAGAGTTTAGAAACAGTACATATTTGCACATTTTCAAAATTGGGAATACTCATACTAGCATGAGAATTATTGGTCATTTTTCAAAATGACTTCTTTTTTACACAATGTCTTTCATTTGGAAGGCAGAAATGCATCAAAAATCAATAGGTAATAACAGTTGCTTTACAAATCTGAATTACCCTAAGTCTCCCGATAAAAATGGTACCTCACTTGTGTGGGTAGGCATAGTGCCCACGACAGGAAATGGCTCAAAAGTAAAACCCAACGTGAACACACCACATTTTCACAATGAAAATTTACCCTTTTTTTGCGAAGTGTCTAGCTGTAGTTTTTTAACACTAACTCTGCCGGCACCTAGGGAAACCTAGCAAACCTATACATTTTTGGAAACTAGACACCCAGGGGAATCCAGGATGGGGTGACTTGACTGCCTCCCACCAGGTTCTGTTACCCAGAATCCCTCGCAAACCTAAAAAAGTGTCAAAAAAACCACATTTTCCCCACATTTCTGTGGTGGAAAGTTCTGTAATCTGCGTGGATCCACAAATTTCCACCCACCCCGCGTTCCCCAAAGTCTTACGAGAAAAATGGTACCTCACTTGTGTGGGTCGGCCTAGTGCCTGCGACAGGAAACGGCGCAAAACGCAACGTGGTCACACCTCAATTTCGCAGTGAAAAATGACCCTTTTTTGGCAAAGTGCCTAGCTGTAGTTTTTGAACCCTACCTCTGCCGGCACCTAGGGAAACCTAGCAAACCTATACATTTTTGAAAACTAGACACCCAGGGGAATCCAGGATGGGGTGACTTCACTGCCTCCCACCAGGTTCTGTTACCCAGAATCCCTCGCAAACCTAAATAATTGTCAAAAAAAACAAATTTTCCCCACATTTCTGTGGTGGAAAGTTCTGGAATCTGTGTGGATCCACAAATTTCCACCCACCCCGCGTTCCCCAAAGTCTTACAAGAAAAATGGTACCTCACTTGTATGGGTCGGCCTAGTGCCTGCGACAGGAAACGGCACAAAATGCAACGTGGTCACACCTCAATTTCGCAGTGAAAAATGACCCTTTTTTGGCAAAGTGCCTAGCTGTTTTTGAACCCTAGCTCTGCCGGCACCTAGGGAAACCTAGCAAACCTATACATTTTTGAAAACTAGACACCCAGGGGAATCCAGGATGGGGTGACTTGACTGCCTCCCACCAGATTCTGTTACCCAGAATCCCTCGCAAACCTAAAAAATTGTCAAAAAAACCACATTTCTGTGGTGGAAAGTTCTGGAATTTGCGTGGATCCACAAATTTCCACCCACCCCGCGTTCCCCAAAGTCTTACAAGAAAAATGGTACCTCACTTGTGTGGGTCGGCCTAGTGCCTGCGACAGGAAACGGCACAAAACGCAATGTGGTCACACCTCAACTTCGCAGTGAAAAATGACCCTTTTTTGGCAATGTGCCTAGCTGTAGTTTTTGAACCCTACCTCTGCCGGCACCTAGGGAAACCTAGCAAACCTATACATTTTTGAAAACTAGACACCCAGGGGAATCCAGAATGGGGTGACTTGACTGCCTCCCACCAGGTTCTGTTACCCAGAATCCCTTGCAAACCTAATAAATTGTCAAACAAAACAGATTTTCCCCACATTTCTGTGGTGGAAAGTTCTGGAATCTGCGTGGATCCACAATTTTCCACTCAACCCGCGTTCCCCAAAGTTTTACGAGAAAAATGGTACCTCACTTGTGTGGGTCGGCCTAGTGCCTGCGACAGGAAAGGGCGCAAAACGCCACGTGGTCACACCTCAATTTCGCTGTGAAAAATGACCCTTTGTTGGCAAAGTGCCTAGCTGTAGTTTTTGAACCCTAGCTCTGCGGGCACCTAGCGAAACCTAGCAAACCTATACATTTTTGAAAACTAGACATCCAGGGGAATCCAGGATGGGGTGACTTTACTGCCTCCCACCAGGTTCTGTTACCCAGAATCCCTTGCAAACCTAAACAATTGCCCAAAAAAACACATTTTCCCCACATTTCTGTGGTGGAAAGTTCTGGAATCTGCGTGGATCCACAAATTTCCACCCACCCCGTGTTCCCCAAAGTCTTATGAGAAAAATGGTACCTCACTTGTGTGGGTCGGCCTAGTGCCTGCGACAGAAAACGACGCAAAACGCAACGTGGTCACACTTCAATTTCGCAGTGAAAAATGACCCTTTTTTGGCAAAGTGCCTAGCTGTAGTTTTTGAACCCTAGCTCTGCCGGCACCTAGGGAAACCTAGCAAACCTATACATTTTTGAAAACTAGACACCCAGGGGAATCCAGGATGGGGTGACTTGACTGCCTCCCACCAGGTTCTGTTACCCAGAATCCCTTGCAAACCTAAAAAGTGTCCAAAAAAACACATTTTCCCCACATTTCTGTGGGGGAAAGTTCTGGAATCTGCGTGGATCCACAAATTTCCACCCACCCCGCGTTCCCCAAAGTCTTCCGAGAAAAATGGTACCTCACTTGTGTGGGTCGGCCTAGTGCCCGCGACAGGAAACAGCGCAAAACGCAACGTGGTCACACCTCAATTTCGCAGTGAAAAACGACCCTTTTTTTGCAAAGTGCCTAGCTGTAGTTTTTTAACCCTAGCTCTGCCGGCACCTAGGGAAACCTAGCAAACCTATACATTTTTGAAAACTAGACACCCAGGGGAATCCAGGATGGGTGACTTGCCTGCCTCCCACCAGGTTCTGTTACCCAGAATCCCTTGCAAACCTAAAAAATTATCCCAAAAAACACATTTTCCCCACATTTCTGTGGTGGAAAGTTTTGGAATCTGCGGGGATCCACAAATTTCCGCCCACCCCGCGTTCCCCAAAGTCTTACCAGAAAAATGGTACCTCACTTGTGTGGGTCGGCCTAGTGCCTGCGACAGGAAACGGCGCAAAACGCAACGTGGTCACACCTCAATTTCGCAGTGAAAAATGACCCTTTTTTGGCAAAGTGCCTAGCTGTAGTTTTTTAACCCTAGCTCTGCCGGCACCTAGAGAAACCTAGCAAACCTATACATTTTTTAAAACTAGACACCCAGGGGAATTCAGGATGGGATGACTTGACTGCCTCCCACCAGGTTCTGTTACCCAGAATCCCTTGCAAACCTAAAATATTATCCCAAAAAACACATTTTCCCCACATTTCTGTGGTGGAAAGTTCTGGAATCTGCGTGGATCCACAAATTTCCACCCACCCCGCTTTCCCCAAAGTCTTCCAAGAAAAATGGTACCTCACGTGTGTGGGTCGGCCTAGTGCCCGCGACAGGAAACGGCGCAAAACGCAACGTGGTCACACCTCAATTTCGCAGTGAAAAATGACCCTTTTTTGTCAAAGTGCCTAGCTGTAGTTTTTTAACCCTACCTCTGCCGGCACCTAGGGAAACCTAGCAAACCTATACATTTTTGAAAACTAGACACCCAGGGGAATCCAGGATGGGGTGACTTGACTGCCTCCCACCAGGTTCTGTTACCCAGAATCCCTTGCAAACCTCAAAAATTGTCAGAAAAAAAACATTTTCCCCACATTTCTGTGGTGGAAAGTTCTGGAATCTGCGTGGATCCACAAATTTCCACCCACCCCGCGTTCCCCAATGTCTTCCGAGAAAAATGGTACCTCACATGTGTGGGTCGGCCTAGTGCCCGCGACAGGAAACGGCGCAAAACGCAACGTGGTCACACCTCAATTTCGCAGTGAAAAATGACCCTTTTTTGGCAAAGTGCCTAGCTGTAGTTTGTGAACCCTAGCTCTGCCGGCACCTAGGGAAACCTACCAAACACACACATTTCTGAAAAGTAGACACCTGGGGGCTTCCAGGGAGGTATGGCTTGCGTGGATCCCCCAACGTTTTCTTACCCAGAATCCCCTGCAAACCTGACATTTTGCTGAAAAAAATCACTTTGGAGGATCCACGCAAGCCATACCTCCCTGGAATCCCCCGGGTGTCTACTTTACAGAAATGTGTGGGTTTGGTAGGTTTCCCTAGGTGGCCGCCGAGCCCCGGGCCAAAAACACAGGTGACTCCCCTTGCAAAACCAGGTCGTTTTGAGATAATGTGTTGTTTATTTCTGCAGCGTGAAAATTTTGGCACAATATTGCAAGGAAAATGTGACAGACATTTTGAGGTTTGCAGGACATTGTGGGTAACATAACTTGTTGACAATATCTACAGTTGGTAGGTTATTCTTAGACGGAATGTACACCTTGGCAGACAGACTAAAAAGACAAAGATTACTGCACAGCCATCTATTCCTCAAGCACACAGACATACTGGTTGGATTTGGCACGAGGGCAAGTGATGGTTCAGTATATACAATTTTATTAACAAGAGATTTCACAAAAATGAAATGCACTGTCAATAATTGAAAGGACAAAAAACTGAACCAGTGACTCGCAGCTCGTGAGCTGTAAAGCCACGTCAAGGCCCCAACCGCTTTACAGGCCATTCATACACCTTTCATACGTGTGACACATACAAAACCATTCACACCACCAGCCGCGGGCCCATCACATTACAACACTCACACCAGCAGACAGCGCCATTCAAGGGCCCATCACTTTCACACGCCCACATTCCTAACACAGCAACCACACAAGCTGATGGATTGCGTGGAGTGTCGCTCGGCTAGCAGTGTGTGTAGTGGCCAGCAGCAAGTCACTACTCACACACCGCCAGCCGAGCGCCAGTCCACGCACACCGCCAGCCAAACGCCACTCCACGCACACCGCCAGCCAAGCGCCACTCCACGCACACCGCCAGCCAAGCGCCACTCCATACACGCTGCCAGCCAAGCGCCACTCCACGCACACCGCCAGCCAAGCGCCACTCCACGCACACCGCCAGCCAAGAGCCACTCCACGCACACCGCCAGCCAAGAGCCACTCCACGCACACCGCCAGCCAAGCGCCACTCCACGCACACCGCCAGCCAAGCACCAGCCTACACACACCACCATCACATTTAGGATTTTTTTATACAAAAAAGAAAACACAAACAAATTGCAAATAGATGCAAATCTACTAACACAAAATCAGAAACTAAATACATTGCACTAATGCCAACCTTGAAACAGAACAACAATTCTTAAAAATTACAGACCAGGCAGTTCAGTTTACCACTCATGGTTGCTCCCAATAATTCTTTTGCTTGTGGTATGCTCTATAACAAGCAGGCACACACAGCCCAGGGTTAGAAGGACACTCAGGGCAGTACATACGAGTCTCCTTCCGCGTACCTCTTCGCCAACAGACTCTACATCTCCTAGTGGGAAAGTCTTTTGAGGATGTAGGAGGAATGTGATCAGGAAAGTGGCGATCTTTCAATCAAGCCACATCCTCCACCACTCCAACTCTAGGAACACTTGCCTGTTCCACAACAACAAGGCTGCCTATGACAGACTGCTGAAACTGAACAAAAGTCAACTTTGACGCAGGAGAACACTCCTTG
Source organism: Calotriton arnoldi (assembly GCA_963921515.1). Lineage (NCBI taxonomy): Eukaryota > Metazoa > Chordata > Amphibia > Caudata > Salamandridae > Calotriton > Calotriton arnoldi. The sequence goes on from CAWUFW010016142.1 coordinate 210,859, forward strand.
AACACAACAAAAGCATTGAAAGTTGCTAAACTGAAGAGATGGATGGCCAACTTCTTATACCAAATGTAAGCCTTACGAATAGCAGTGTAAGGTTCCAACCTCTGATCTACTCTATCAACACCACCCATGTGCTTATTGTAGTCTAAAATGCACACAGGTTTGCGCACTTCAGCAATCTGACCCCAAACAGCCACAGGTGAAGTACTCTCATCATGGATGGTAGTCAGCATGTACACATCCCTCCTGTCCACAAATTTCACAGCTAGTAGTTCATCACTATGCAAGGAACTGCACTGTCCCCTCTGAAGTTTTTGCAAACAAGCTCTTTTGGATAACCTTTACGGTTAGAGCGGATTGTGCCACAAGCAAAAGTGTCCACTTTGAACAATTCCTTAAACAATTGCACAGCAGTGTAGAAGTTATCAAGGTACAAATGGTGGCCTCTGTTAAACAGTCCTCTAGCAAGATCCCACACAATTTTCTCTGAAACTCCAAAAGTGGACGGACAACCAGGGGGTCAATAGTGGAATCCCTACCAGTGTACACAAGCAAATTAAAAACATATCCTGTCCTACTCTCAGACAACATATACAGCTTAATTGCATAGCGTGCCCTCTTGCTAGAAATGTACTGCCTAAAAACCAAACGGCCCTTGAACAGGACCAAAGACTCATCAATAGATATTTCTTTCCCTGGAGTATAGATCTCTGAAAATCGATCTACAAAGTGATCAAGAACAGGCCGAATCTTAAAAGACGGTCACATTCAGGGTGATCTCGTGGCAACGCCAAACCATTATCAACAAAATGCAGCATCCGAAGCAAAAGTAAATACCGATCACGAGTCATAACTGCAGGAAATATGGCCGTTGCCATCAAGGGACTGGTAGACCAATATGAACCTATGGACGGCTTCCTTATCAAACCCATCAAAAAGTCAAACCCAAAAACTTCTTCATCTCTTCCAGATTTGTGGGACTCCACCGGGTAGCTCTAGAATGGGGCCTAAGTCTGGCACTGTTGTCCCTCAAAAACTGTTCAGCATACAAATTAGTCTGCTCAACAATCTCACCCAAAAATACATCATCCATAAACAACTGAAAATACTGTATAGGCAAATAATGTTCACAATCCACTCTACACCCTGCATAACCACTAAAGGCAGGCAACACCGGCTGCACCATGTTTGGATCAACCCAGAGTCCAGCACTTACAGTAGGAAGCCTAGCAGCCCCAGGCTGCAATCCAGATGCCTCTTGCACCATCGGCACAGTAGTATCCTCCTCTAAAACAGGCACTTCATCCGCACTGAGAGTAGATTCATCCACACCGAGAGTACCTTCATCTGCACTGAGAGTACCTTCATCATCCGATGATTCCATGTGGAGAGAAAACTCACTGCCTGAATCTTCCCCTCCCTCCTCTCCCTCAGACGCACTGTCAGTCTCATAATCCTGCTCAGAGGAAGATTCAAGAAGCAAACCAACCACCTGCTGAGCAGTCATTCTACGGCTAGCCATAATGCTTACTAATAAAGGTTACTTGTCAAACAAGTCAACAACAACAAACCCTTTGTAAAAAAAGAAATAAACAAAATGTAGCTTTATCACAAAGACCTATATACTCCAACACTATACCACTCACGTGACAGAAGCAGCTAGACTCACCACCACCTACTCTGCACAGACACAGTGAAGATCAACAATATCCCACTAAAAAAGAAGAAAAAAAAATTACACATAAGACAATGCAAAACATCGCAAAGAATTTCATGCTCTGAACACTAACAAATATGCTGCCATTATGACACCACTTACAAAAAAATTAATTCATGCATGACAATAATACTCATTTGGAGTACACACAACAAAAAAAAATTCTTACCAAATAAATGCAATTACGCAAAACTGCAGAACAACCACTGCCGAAACCGCAAACAGGAATCAAAAGCTTTACACTAGAATAAAAAGGAGAAAAAAAACATTACAATCATAAAATGCAAATAATGCACCAGTCCACACACAATCCACCAGCCAAGCTAAGGGGTAGGTGGGCCAAAGAGTATAAATACAATATTCACCCCCGTAAAAGGGGAGCGGCCCTTGCCCAAGGGGCCGCTCCCCAACATAAAAAACCACTGGTGGCCTAGTGGACCTACAAAAAAACAAATCAGCCAATCTGCTCCTCAGGATGGCAGAAACGGCCAAATTAATGCTCCCCAAAGGGAGCAACCCTTGCCCAAGGGGCCACTCCCTCAAACAAATCCCTGGTGGTCTAGTGGGCCCAATTTTTTTAAAAACATGGCGATCTGCCCTCCTGGGGGGCAGACACAGCCACAAATATTGCCCCCAAAGGAGAGTGACCCTTGCCCAAGGGGTCACTCTCCACAAATAAATGCCTGGTGGACTAGTGGGAAGAAACCTTAAGGTATCTTCTGCACACGATCTCTCACTACTCAACTCTACTCTCAACTCTATTCACAACTGGACGTTAGATCACCAACTCATTCTGAATCCCGCCAAAACTGAATTCCTCCTCCTCTCTACCTCTCTCTCACCTCCTCCTGTTCAATCTTGGATGGATCAGCTGAACCTACCCAACAACAAACCCATCATTGTCGACAGCGCTAAATCCCTAGGTGTCATTCTTGACAAAAGACTCAACCTAATCTCCCACATCAACTCTATTGCTAAGAACGCACGTTACCAGTTGCGCCTTCTATGGGGGATCTGTCGGTTCTTCCCGGAGAAAGACTTAAAAACCTTGGTACAATGTCTGGTTCTCTCAAGACTGGATTATTGCAATTCTCTTCTGACGGGCCTACCCAAATCCCACCTCTCCCCTCTCAAATCCATCCTCCATTCAGCAGCTTGCTTCATTTCAGGGTCTAAACGAGCGACCACGTCACTCCTATCCTGTCCTCTCTTCGATGGCTTCCGATCGAGGCAAGATCTATTTACAAAACTGCCTGCATCACACACAAAGCCTTACACACCTCCTCCCCTCGTTACCTGGCAAATAAATTGAAATTGTCCGGTGGCTCTCGCCCTTCTCGCAATGCGGAAAAGCTTCTGCTTAAGCCCCCCCCCGTCTTCAAAAGGGAAAGATCGATGGCGCAATCCTTCTCAGGAAATGCAGTGAGAATCTGGAACTCGCTTCCCCATTGCTCCATGCCACCTCCTCTACCCGGATCTTCAAAGCTGACCTCAAATCTCTTCTCTTCCAAAGACACTTTCAGAACTAATACTTTCACTCTCAGCCCCCTCTAGGAAGTTCGCTCTTCATTGTAAATTTGTACTTTTTCCTGTACATTCCTCACCCTTGCGTGCTGTGTTGGATTTTATGTTTGTGTACCCTTCATTTTAAGTCTCCTGTTTAATTCACGCCCTCTCTACTCCCTCTAGGAAGTTCTTCCACTATAGGAAATTCTGTACTCCATGCCTATAGAAGTGCCTTCCCAGTGTGTTCTGAGTGACTGCCACTTATTGCAGTATTATACCTCTATTTGTATTTTGTATCTCATGTATCATGCACACCTGTCACTTTTTCCTCTTGTAACGCATACCTCTTTTTGTATCTTGTTTGTTTTGTTATTTGCACAATTGTCACTTTTTCCTCATGTAATGTAACGCTTCCTTTTGTATTATGCTCACTTGTAACCTTCTCCTCATGTAATGTTACTGTCCTATTGTGAAGCGCTCTGACACCTTCGGGTAAAGTCCACGCTATATAAAAAGGCATTAATTAAAATAAATAAATAAAATAAATAAAATAAAGGGCACTATCATTTGGCCGATCGGCCACAAACAAAGCCCCCAAAGGGGAGTGACCCTTGTCCAAGGGGCCACTCCCCACCGTTTCTCCCTGGTGGTCTAGTGGGTACAATACGAAAAACTGGAGCACAAAAACATATGGCCCCCAAAAAGGGGAGCGACCCTTGCCCAAGGGGCCGCTCCCCCAAACAGTATTTTCATTAACATTTAAAAAAAAAAAAATCCCTGGTGTCTAGTGGGCATTCCTGCTGCACGATCGTGCAGCAGGAATGCACAAAAGAGGCATCGGGGGAAAGGAAAACCCTTTCCTTTCCCTCGATGCCTCTTTTGTTTCAAACCCCCCCTCCCCAGAGCCAAAACTCACCTGATATCCCCGACGCGCTGGAAGCAAATGGCTTCCAGCGCGTCTGGGAAGAAAGGAAAACCCCCAATGACGTAAGTGCACCTCGCGCGCTGATGTCATTGATGGGGGGGGGAGGCAGGGGAAGCCCTTGCCCTGCCTTCCCAAAAAAAAAAACAACGATCGCATTCCCACGGGGGGAGCGCCAGCGCTTCCCCCGTGGGTGGGTCTTATGACGAGCTGGACTCGTCATGAGCACACGACCACTGTGTGCCATAACGAGTCCAGCTCGTCATAAGCATGGAAGGGGTTAAGGATTGTTAGTAACCCAAAAGCAATGAATTCACTTCAATTATATATTGATTGTGAGTTTGCGGGACTACAATAAACTGTCTTTCACATTCCGCTCACCTATGTCACCCGTGGATGGGAAAGCAAACCTTGTAGAGCTACGCCAGAGTCCCAGCTTACACAACAAGTGAGCCCGCTCTTTCTAGGTCCGATATTTGTTCCTCACTTGGTAGCATGGTACATACAGTGGTTGAATTATCTCTCTTAGCTGCACAATGGAGAATTATATTTGAATTGGACAAGGATATGGTAAGCACATCTAGTACTATAAGGCCATCTTCCAGATTTTGAGACTTTAGTACTATTTCAATACGGTCATGCTGGTTTCCAGGCATGAAGCAATGTACAGCTTTCAATATGTCTGAGCGTATTATTGCACAGCATTAACGAGTGTGCTACATCCATTGAACTATGTTGCTTACTAAGGACTCACCGTTCTCTCTGGTACCATTTGGCAGTTTAGCCACATTGAACATATATACTACCCTGACCAAGTTATTGGTCGACCCTTTTTTAAATTTGTCAGGAATCGCATTACCCAAGTACCACCTTCTTGTTGGCATCCCCTGGTCTTTGGGATGTTCAAATAGCCAGTTTGCTTTGTGCATGGTTTGAGTATCAGGGAGATTACATGGTGATTGAGCATAGGCTTTCTCAATGTGCCAGTATCTAGGCTTTTCCAATTCATTCATGCTCCTGGTTGGAGCACACATTCCATTATGTGGCCCAGTCGCATCAATGCTTGTCGCTGGTAGAAGAGGGAGGGCTGGTTCAGTGGGCCTCAGTTTCCCGCTAGGCAAATTATGTTGTCTGAATTTAACCCTAGCAGCCACCATTATTTCTGTCTGGACAGCCACATCCACAATTACACATGCTCTTTAATTTTTCCTATCATGGATAGCAGCAGGAAGGTCAGACAGTTTGGTCATAAGGAACTTCACAATAGCCTTACGCACAGCAATCTCAGCCATAAGATCTTTCAGAGTGGTGCTTATATCTTTATTTACTAATACCAAAGAATCATTGTCACTCATTCTAGTAGCACCTCTCTTACCATTGAGTGGTCTGTTATTACCTGTAGTCACTAATAGACTAAACCTGCTACTGCAAATCACAGTGTGTTCACGTGTAATGGGAACCTGTGACAACGGATTAGCCCATGCTTGCTCCTCATTCTATGCTTTATTCGTAACACCTGGGATGGATTTATGCCTTGTGGATAGAGATTTGCTAGGCCTTTTGATGAATAATTTAGCAAGCAACGTATTAGGGGGTATTTGCTCAGAGATTTCATGGGATGTAATATTTTCTCCACTTCCTCAATTAAATTGTCTATTTGCCTCAAAGTGCAATTCCTTGATGATGGTTTGGCAGGACTTTTTGGGCTTGACAACACCTCAAGGGGTGTCAGATACCTTCTTCTTTCCTATTGCAGTGTTCCTTAGTGAATAAAAAGAAGAGTCAGCAAATGTGCATGAAATAATTGGACCAGATCCCACACAATCCAAAATGTAAAATTTCTTTAATGTCACAACAGTTTAGTAGAAACACTGGTTATGCAAGCAATATAAGTTAAAGTTGATGAGCTCACCAGTTCGTTGAATGATCCCCCAGGTCGGAAAACCATGCCCAGCCCAATCTCCTCCCGGCCCACGCATTGGGGATGCAGGAGCATTTCATAGTGCAATGAAAGAAGACGGGGGCCCGCCTTCTCTGCCCCCTCCTCCATTGCTCACAGGATTATGGGTTTTCGAGTCCCCTGATGAGTTTCTTTGTTGTTATGCACAATAAAAAAAAATCTTAAACTAGGTGGAAATTTTCTTTTTTAATTGAAACAGCAGAAAAATATTTTTTTATTTAATATATTTAAATTAATTCAATATTTAATTCAAAATTAAGTGAATAGTGTGGTAGCAGTTTTTGTTGTTCTACATTTAAAAAATACATAAAATTAATTTGCACAAATATTTAACAAAAAAATTATTTTACAAATTTTTTGTCGTTAAATGCACTTTTTAACTTTTTTCTATGCTTTTCCTAGTGAGACTCCAAAGTCAGGGTGTACCTTTCCCTAAGGTTAAGTATAAGGAAGATTTAAAATGTTTATTAAACTTTATAATAAATTGGTGATAATATGTCTTATGGTAAATATAAATGCAAATTCATTTTATATATTTACTTTAAAGGTAAAGAAATATGAAAATGCTACAGCGCATTTTTATTTTGAACTAAATCTCAGAAAAATGTTAATATATTAATTTAAGTACAAATTATTTTTCTGACACACATAAAATTTAAAAATTACACGTTTGTAATTATGCATCAACAATTATGAAAAGTTTATGTATAGAATTTATTAAGAGCAGTTTAATTATATTTTATTAAAACTAATGTTACATTACTTTATAAACTCAAAAACAGTAGTTTAAATAGTTTATGATTAAATATGGTTTTTTGTATATATTTTTTGCATTGATTTGTATTTTTTTTGTAATCTATTTAATATAATTTAATGTAATGAATTATTATTTTATATGTGGTTGTATTTTAAGCCCCTTTCTCCATTACTTTCCGTAGGATGGTGTTGCAGTATCAGTGGTTGGCCATGTGTGGTGCTGGACTTATTACAGTTTTTTTTGGCAGTTATGGCTTAAACTTATACATTTGGTCCCCATATCTTTTTCAGGGAGAGTTGTAAGTCTATACTTTTGAGTAACTTTACAATAGGATTTTGTGAATATCCAAGAGTAGAAGTGGAAGAGTAAATTGCACATGTGAAAGTTACCTTTGTGAATTGTTCTGAATGAAAACATCCAAAAAGCGTAAACATATTAGATATGCATGGGTTATTCACAAAGGCAACTTACACTTCTGAGTAAATTACACATGTAATTCACTCACTCGCCCTTTTAGTTGTCTGTTCATACTGTTGTCAGGTCAAAACATATAAGTGTGAATGCGGATTCTGCAACTTAAAATATGCTGTTTGGAGCTTAGTATTATGTACTGGAATTCAGCTTTATAGCCTCATGACTATCAATTATGTGGTTTTCCTTAAATAGAGCACACTTTTTCTAGATTAGAGAAAACTTAACTGTACACAAAAGCATGTGTACCTCTTTAAAGGCGAATAGTCCTTTTGCCATTCTCACAGTGGTGCTCTGAAAAAGAGCACTGCAATGGGAACAGCAAAAATGTTCCAGCACGGCATGGACGTCCAGGCTGTACTGGAACTGGGGGGGAATACTGACAGAGGGGCACATTTTGTGACCCCCTGAATGTATCCCCCATGGCGGGAGAGGCATGGGGGCCCTGTAGAGCCCACTTTGTTGGTTCACCACCAGCCTTTTCATGGCGGGGCACCCACCATGAAATGGCTGGCGGTGGTGGAGCTCGTAATATGCTGAGCAGGACTGCGGCAGTGCCGCTCAGCATATTGCATTTAGCCTCTGCTGCTCCACCGCCAGGGAACGGCGGTTCCCTGGCGCAGCCGGTGGTCCACCGCCGCTACGACTACATGTAGTTGTAATTCAGCGGATGGACCACCTTATGCACCAAGTCTTTCGCAAAAGAACCTCTGCCCTCACTGACACTAGGTAGTGTGCTTCATCAATACGCCCACTCCTCACCATGAGTGACTTTTCTTTGTATGGGTGATTTCCAATAGTGATGAGCACTTTTCTGGGGGGAGTATATGTTCATGTGAGCAGTAATAAATAAACTCTCAGATTTTTTGCTGCACTAAAGCTTGGGCAACCGCATTCTTTATTAAGTTTTGCTTTGGTTTAACATCAATTTTGCCATAGTTGTTGCCCCCTGATTGAAGTCAGTGATATGATAAGCAGACATCTGGGCATGGGTCCATCTGCAATTTTCTGTGCTCATTTGAAGCAGCACTGTGTTACCTCTTTAAGTAATGGTGCAGTGTTATGCTGCGCCAGAGTCTGTGCTTACAGTTTTCTAAGTTATTTAAAAATGAACAAATGTGATTTGGTCTACAATGGACAGTTTCAAAATCATCTCTGGTGTCCAAATGGAGTCATATGAAAATATAGGAATGCTGTGGTTCAGAAGGTATCAAATGGATCGCCTACTTTGTAAACGTGGGATTGTCTATGGCAGATAGGAGTTTAGCTTCATCTGAAGAGGTAGGGTAAAAATTGGGCAGCAGGGGTTACACAAGATAATCAGAGACTAAAAAGAGTCACAGCAGAGAGTCAATGATATACTCAAAATGCATAGAAACGAAAGAAAGGAGTGAAAATTGATGGAATTCTTTCTTGGGCTGTACAGATTTTATAGAGATTTTCCAATTTTTTTTTTAATTTTCGATGGATTATGATCATTGGTAGTGGTTAGAGTGTCCCTAATTTCTTTCTTTTTTCCCTGTAGTCACAATTAAACTAGGCATCAATAGATAGTTTCTCTGATGTGTTATCGAGCCAGTTTATTTAGCTAAGTGGTTCAGTCATGGAATAAATCGGAGATAATGGACGTGGTTTCCAAGAATATATTGCATAAGTCTAACAGCTAACCAAGCTATCATTCAAGATATGTCTCTGTTTTTATTAACAGCTCCCTGAAAGGTTTCGTGCTTGACGGTACTTGCCTTGCAGTGTTAGCATTTTTATGTTCGTAGACAATTGACAAACCTTTGCTTGACAGAATTTGATTGCTTGTTAAAATAATCTCGCTAAATAAAGGCTGCATTTTCAACAATAGCTGCTTTGTAACCTCAGGTTGCTAGGCAGCAAGATGTTCTTATCACACATCAAGCATCAGTATTACAAGATTGCATACTGTGAAGATAAGGGATACCAAACATATACTTCATATGAAAAAGTCAGCAAATTTCCAACTTTGTTGCTGAAATCCTGAAGCATATGTCTTACCAAATTAATTCAACATTCAGAACAAACAATTTATTAAGCTATCTTAACATTGTGTCCAGGAAAAGCTAAAGTTAACAGCCTAGGTGCATTTAGAACAGACTCTTTCAGGTTTTGTAGCATTAATACCCTCTTCAGAGTGATGTACCAGTCTCTAAAAGGCGTTCACCGTGAGTTATCACCAGGCAAAGTACAATTAATAACCAGTATAGCCTGCGGCAGAAGGGCTACAGTGCCATTAGATCATTCAACCTATAGAAGATAGGATGTTCTAAATTAAAAATAATGATAAGTATTAAAATACTGGAGAAGGCCCATAAGGACTCGGCAATGCAGCGAGCGCAAAGAAAGTGGTTTTATTTATTTAATTTTAACTAACCCGTCGTCTGTCGACTTCCCCCCCAACCTGGCCACACTACCTCACCACTCTTACCTGTGCCGGCCGCCACTGCCAATACAACCGTTCCCATTGTTGAAAAAAAGGGTTGTAGTTACCTAAGGTTTATGAGTGGTAGAGAATAATCAAATGATGATGTAGTTTCAGACAGCTTTTTTGGGGGTATGTATTGCCATTTTGGCATTGGTAATGGAAATCAAGGATAGCGCCGTCAGCAAACATCTGGTGGGAATTGAATGTGAATTAAAGAGGCAACAGTAGCAATGTTAAACATGTTATTCCCAATGTATTTACACTGGACACTCAGGGACAATTTAGGGGCAGCGACAGCAGATTAGCAAGGGATTTTATAAGATTATGTAAAATAATTTTAGTATTTCTGTTTAGACTCCCAATTAGAAAATTGGATTGTTGAGAGCTCTGCTGAAACCAGTGGGGTTCAGATGGCCAATAATAGCTGGTATGGATTTTATGCTCTTACATTCCAATATTTGTCTTTTTTGTTTTTCCCTGTTTATTTAGGACAATTTCCCCACAGTGGTTGGATGTTCTAATAGCACCTTACCCCTTCTTCCTTTGGCTATCTGGTTACAAAACACCCTCTCCCTTGTTATAGGTCTTTGCCACAGCATGAGCATATAACAAAGAGAGTTATAAACAACTAGTAGAGCCCTCAGCAGCGGGTAATAGTGCTCTCGTATCACACAGCAATGCCATTGGCAAGTAAGTGAGATATGTGTACACATTAGTTCAGTCCAGCTTTAAGATTAACAGAACTTTTAAGTGTTGCTGCATCTTCATACACACGTATTAGAACTTTTCCTATGTAGTCATCCAGGCTTAGGAATTATTGCTTTTTCTATTTGGCAGAGAAGGACCTGATGCTTTAATATTGCTGCCCATTTGTGCAACCACTTGACATTCTCTGAGATCTGGGGCAGTTTACGGTTAAGCCTTCATATCTTTTTTCTACAAAGGATGTGAAGGACAAATTTACACCCTTTTTCCCCACATGTGCAGAACTGTTAAAATGAAAAGTTACCCCAGGTTTCTGATTTATCTAGGAAGGGCCTAAGAAAATGGATCATATTATGGATTTATTTTTACAAATAAAATGTGATTAGGGAGTGTGTGGTTGTCTTCTAAAGAAGGCATCAACACAAGCTTTTCTGTGCTACTATTGCTCTCCTTCTAGTTTTAAAAAACATGCAGAGTGGAAATGAAATACCTTTTTTCATCACAGCCTTTACGCTGTTCTAAGTGGTGATAGATAGTTTCTATTTATGTACTTCCTAACTACTTCCAAAAACTATACATTTTGGAGGAAAAGTAGTCAGAATTCTGAATTCAACAAAGGGTAATTTATGATGATTTCTCAAAGTTTCCCAAAATAAACTGATCATGTGCTGTTATCCACAAAATTCACCCCAACCTGGATTCAGGGCCGAATATTGCAGCCATCCCCATTGAAAAGTAAAAAGAAATTGATAGGTCTTTCAGGGTAGAGCCACAGTTGTTTGGTACATTGGTCCAACAGACCCCCATGTTGCAGAAAACCAAGATGTGGGAGAGGATCGTCGACAGGGTGAACGCACAATCACCATGTTTGCGCACAAAGGAAGACATCCAGAACAGGTGGTATGATGTGCGCAGGAGGGTCAAGGACCTACTCAAGAAGGATTACGCCTTGAGTCAGCGCACCGGCAGTGGCCCTCCTGCCAAACCACTATACCTCAGGCCTTGGGAGGAGAAGGTGCGGGCCATCCTACCACCAGTGAGCGTATATGGACTATAAAACATCCCAGAGCTTGGTGAGTACACAACCAATATACCCAATATTGTGTGACAATACACACACATCACTGTCAAGGGGATAGTCAAACCATGCACCCTTAGCAAATCCACAGCAACCAAAAGATAATCATCCCAAGATGTGTATGTTAGTCAGATAAACACAATACATGCCATCTCATAGTGACATGTAACTGTGTCATGACATGTACAAACCTAACAACAAATAGAGCAAGGCAGTGGCACAAATATAACCAACAAACACAGTCAGATATTTTGCCACCACTAGAACACCACCTCACAGGGAAGCTCACTGAAAGGAAGGAATTCTGTGTATGCTGGTGAAGTGAGTGTAGGCAATAGCATGATGGGAGTTGTAGTCACAGATATTGGTCACCCTCACAATTTGCCCATCAACACCACTCTGAACCATGCTCACATCACAGGGAGTGGAAAAGAACTGACAAGATGGCTGACACTGGGTACTGCTGTGGGGAGCACAAGGCCCTGCTGGGAACTGTGCACCAACCAACAGCAGGACACCACTGACTGACATCCTGAAAGCCAACTTGCACTCCCTGCAATGGAAGCACGTTCCATGGTGGGATATCTGGCTGGGTGGGAAGGAGGACTGACAGCTCTGACCATAGTTACCAGCAGCTTTTCTCACACACCCCCTTAACACAAACTCCACACAACTCACCTGGGAGAATGCATTGCCTCACACTCTAATTAAATATCCCACAAAGAACTACCACACTGGGTTATGCTGTGTGAAGCATAGGGACACTTTTGGGACTTGTAGCCAAACAAACGCCAGGACAACACTGTCAGCCATCCTGTCAGCACAGGCACACTAACCCACAGGGAAGCAGAGTCAAAAGGAAGGAAGTATGGGCATGCTGGGAAGGGGGGTGTAGGCAATAGCGTGATGGGAGTGGTAGTCACAGCTCAACATCCCCCACCCACATGGCCCAGCAAGTTCACACTGAAGCATGCACACCTCACAGGGAGTGAAAAGCCACTTCAAAGATGTCTGACAATGGTGCTCTGTTGTGGGGAGCACAAGGCCCTGCTGGGAACTGTGCACCAACCAACAGCAGGACACCACTGACTGACATCCTGAAAGCCAACTTGCACTCCCTGCAATGGAAGCACGTTCCATGGTGGGATATCTGGCTGGGTGGGAAGGAGGACTGACAGCTCTGACCATAGTTACCAGCAGCTTTTCTCACACACCCCCTTAACACAAACTCCACACAACTCACCTGGGAGAATGCATTGCCTCACACTCTAATTAAATATCCCACAAAGAACTACCACACTGGGTTATGCAGTGTGAAGCATAGGGACACTTTTGGGACTTGTAGCCAAACAAATGCCAGGACAACACTGTCAGCCATCCTGTCAGCACAGGCACACTACCCCACAGGGAAGCAGAGTCAAAAGGAAGGAAGTATGGGCATGCTGGGAAGGGGGGTGTAGGCAATAGCATGATGGGAGTGGTAGTCACAGCTTAACATCCCCCACCCACATGGCCCAGCAAGCTCACACTGAAGCATGCACACATCACAGGGAGTGAAAAGCCACTTCAAAGATGTCTGACACTGCCCTCAGCTGTGGGGAGCACAAGGCCCTGCTGGGAACTGTGCACCAACAAACAACAGGACCACACTGTCAGCCATCTTGCCATTGCTGTCACACTCACACATAGTGAAGTCCACTCAAAAGGAAGGAAGTATGTGCATGCTGGGAAGGGGGGTGTAGGCAATAGCATGATGGAAGTGGTAGTCACAGATCAACATCCCCCACCCACATGGCCCAGCAAGCTCACACTGAAGCATGCACACCTCACAGGGATTGAAAAGCCACTTCAAAGATGTCTGACACTGGCCTCAGCTGTGGGGAGCACAAGGCCCTGCTGGGAACTGTGTACCAACAAACAACAGGACCACACTGTCAGCCATCTTGCCATTGCTGTCACACTCACACACAGTGAAGTCCACTCAAAAGGAAGGAAGTATGTGCATGCTGGGAAGGGGGGTGTAGGCAATAGCATGATGGGAGTGGTAATCACAGCTCAACATCCCCCACCCACATGGCCCAGCAAGCTCACACTGAAGCATGCACACCTCACAGGGAGTGAAAAGCCACTTCAAAGATGTCTGACACTGCCCTCAGCTGTGGGGAGCACAAGGCCCTGCTGGGAACTGTGCACCAACAAACAACAGGACCACACTGTCAGCCATCTTGCCATTGCTGTCACACTCACACACAGTGAAGTCCACTCAAAAGGAAGGAAGTATGGGCATGCTGGGAAGGGGGTGTAGTCAATAGCATGATGGGAGTGGTAGTCACAGATATTGGTCACCCTCACAATTGGCCCATCAACACCACTCTGAACCATGCTCACATCACAGGGAGTGGAAAAGAACTGACAAGATGGCTGACACTGAGTACTGCTGTGGGGAGCACAAGGCCCTGCTGGGAACTGTGCAACAACCAACAGCAGGACACCACTGACTGACATCCTGAAAGCCAACTTGCACTCCCTGCAATGGAAGCACGTTCCATGGTGGGATATCTGGCTGGGTGGGAAGGAGGACTGACAGCTCTGACCATAGTTACCAGCAGCTTTACTCACACACCCCTTATCACAAACTCCACACAACTCACCTGGGAGAATGCAATGCCTCACACTCTAATTAAATATCCCACAAAGAACAACCACACTGGGTTATGCTGTGTGAAGCACAGGGACACTTTTGGGACTTGTAGCCAAACAAACGCCAGGACAACACTGTCAGCCATCCTGTCAGCACAGGCACACCACCCCACAGGGAAGCAGAGTCAAAAGGAAGGAAGTATGTGCATGCTGGGAAGGGGGTGTAGGCAATAGCATGATGGGAGTGGTAGTCACAGCTCAAAAACCCCCACCCACATGGCCCAGCAAGCTCACACTGAAGCATGCACACCTCACAGGGAGTGAAAAGCCACTTCAAAGATGTCTGACAATGGTGCTCTGTTGTGGGGAGTACCAGGCCCTGCTGGGAACTGGGCACCAACCAACAGCAGGACACCACTGACTGACATCCTGAGAGTCAACCTGCACCCACTGCAAGGGTGGCATGCTTCATGGTGGGATAACTGGGCTGGGGGAGAAGGAGGTCCGGATGTCAACCAAATACCACCAATGCTGGTCATGCACACACCTCAATATCCACATTGAAATGCATCAGGTTGGCAGGACAATGAGCCACACCAATATCAACCTCTGACTGTGACAACTTAGGACAATGCAATGTACAGGGCCGCATCCAGAGGTACAGTCACAACTGTCATGTGTTTGAACCATTGATGCCTGCAGAAACATAACATACATTGTGTGTCTCTTCCAAAAACAGGTGATGATGGGGACACAGCAGCAGATGAGGAGGAGTCCCTGTCCCAGGCTCCGGGGGACCCTGAGCTCTCTGGTGTGGAACTGCCTCTGCCCTCATCGGATGGCGAAGACCAACCTGGCACCTCCGGTGTGAGTCATCATGCAGCACCAGCAGGACCACCATCTGCACCCCCTGCACCCATTCCTCCAACATCTGCCAACAGATAGCCTGGCTGATGAGGGTTATGAACCCGAAACCGGTCAACAATCATGCACTTTTAGAATTTGAATTTGAATTTGTTTTACTGTGTTCGCTATCGCTCCTTTCGCCTAAGCCGACTGTTTCCGGCCCCTTGCTGCTCCTAGTGACTCCCCCGGTAGCAGCCAATCACGCTGCGAGAGGGCGGGGAACGGAGGTATATGCAGCTCGCAGCGCGGGAGTCTCCCATTAGGCTTTCTCTGCCGTCAGGTCTCGATTATAGGCCTTGCTAGAAGCGCTATCACCATTTTTTAGAAATACTGCTTTTAATAACAATCATGCACTTTTAGAATTTGAATTTGAATTTGTTCTACTGTGTTCGCTATCGCTCCTTTCGCCTAAGCCGACTGTTTCCGCCCCCTTGCTGCTCCTAGTGACTCCCCCGGTAGCAGCCAATCACGCTGCGAGAGGGTGGAGCTGAGGGCGGGGAACGGAGGTAAATGCAGCTCGCAGCGCGGGAGTCTCCCATTAGGCTTTCTCTGCCGTCAGGTCTCGATTATAGGCCTTGCTAGAAGCGCTATCACCATTTTTTAGAAATACTGCTTTTAATAACAATCATGCACTTTTAGAATTTGAATTTGAATTTGTTTTACTGTGTTCGCTATCGCTCCTTTCGCCTAAGCCGACTGTTTCCGGCCCCTTGCTGCTCCTAGTGACTCCCCCGGTAGCAGCCAATCACGCTGCGAGAGGGCGGAGCTGAGGGCGGGGAACGGAGGTAAATGCAGCTCGCAGCGCGGGAGTCTCCCATTAGGCTTTCTCTGCCGTCAGGTCTCGATTATAGGCCTTGCTCGAAGCGCTATCACCATTTTTTAGAAATACTGCTTTTAATAACAATCATGCACTTTTAGAATTTGAATTTGAATTTGTTTTACTGTGTTCGCTATCGCTCCTTTCGCCTAAGCCGACTGTTTCCGGCCCCTTGCTGCTCCTAGTGACTCCCCCGGTAGCAGCCAATCACGCTGCGAGAGGGCGGAGCTGAGGGCGGGGAACGGAGGTAAATGCAGCTCGCAGCACGGGAGTCTCCCATTAGGCTTTCTCTGCTGTCAGGTCTCGATTATAGGCCTTGCTAGAAGCGCTATCACCATTTTTTAGAAATACTGCTTTTAATAACAATCATGCACTTTTAGAATTTGAATTTGTTCTACTGTGTTCGCTATCGCTCCTTTCGCCTAAGCCGACTGTTTCCGGCCCCTTGCTGCTCCTAGTGACTCCCCCGGTAGCAGCCAATCCCGCTGCGAGAGGGCGGAGCTGAGGGCGGGGAACGGAGGTAAATGCAGCTCGCACCGCGGGAGCGCAGCGGGCGCGCCAGCGGCGCGCCGAAGGCACGCCAAAGGCAAGCCCGTCTGCGCCCGTCCGCGCCCGTCCGCGCCCATCCGGGCCCAGGGGCCATTCGCTATGCCCGTCCTACTATCTACCCCAGGGAAACACTGAAAAGTATGCATTCTACCCATTTGCACCTCGCCCATGAAACCTTGTCTCTTACATCTAAACATGGAATCTTTATTAAACGGAGCACGTTTCCAGAAATACAGATCCCAATCACTCCCAAGCACATTCTACATAGCCAGGCAAAACTCGGAGCTAGGCCCCTATTGATCTATTACCTCAACACCCGCTCCCTTGTCAGACATCAGCTGGACATATTCCTCCTTCTGACCACGGATAAACCTAATATTCTATTGCTGACTGAAACCTGGCTCACCGTCGACTCTGCCCCTGATATGTTGGCGGCACTACCCCCAGATTACTATATCATTCATGCTAACCGCCTGCCTGGTAAATCAGGGGGGGGGGGGTTGCAGCCATCATTCATACTGATTTCAAGTTTTGCTCCTTGACATGTCTTGCTCTCAAGGAGGCAGAGAACATAGTAATAGATCTTGAATCTGTCAACGACTCCTTCGTCTGCGTTTTAATCTACAGGCCACCTCATCAGATGCCTCTTTTCCCCTCTCACTCAGTGAACAGATGGCTAAACTCGTGATTGAGCATGCCAAGGTCCTTCTCGTAGGTGATTTTAATTACTGGTATAATGACCCTCATGAAGGGGCACAATCAGCTGAGATGTCTGATCTCCTTACAAACTTAAACTTCACCCAACAAGTCTCATCCCCTACCCATTTGAAAGGGCATATCCTTGACCAAGTCTGGACTATTGGTCTGACCACTTCTACCCCCACAATTGTCCCTTGCATTTGGTCTGAACACCATTTAATAAAATTTACACTTGTTCTCCCGGCCATCGAGAAAATTAGTACGACCGAAGGCAGCTTCGCTAGGAAATGGAACACTGTCAATAAAAAAGATTTCCTTGACACGCTATCCAACACTGCCCCATCCCCTGGCACTGACATCAATGCTACGGAAATGAACATATCTGAGTGGCTATGTAATGCCAGTAACAAGCACGCACCCCTAAAAAAAGTTAAATTAGCCCGTCGCGCAGATGCACAGCGATGGTTCTCCACTGAACTTAAAATCCAGAAATTGACTTTGCGCCAACTAGAGAGGCAGTGGCGACTGAAGTATTCCCCCGACAGAAAACTCCTCTATATCACAGCTCGGAAGGATTACAAGAAGAGCATCCTTACGGCTAAAGCCGCTCACTTTTCTGCGCGTATCCTGAATTCCAACAAAAGCTCTAAAGAAATATTTTCCATAGTTAATGAATTATCCAACCCTGAGAGAATCCTTCTGAAGGCTATGCCCTCCCAAGCACAGTGCAACTCTTTAAATGACTATTTTATTGAAAAAATTATCACTATCAAGGCCAGTATCCCTAAGTACTCTTTTACCCCGAACCCTCCCGTCTTGCACAGAAACAACCGTATTATTAGCTGTTTCCCTTCTATCAGCACTGAGACCTTCCAGGATCTCCTAGTAAAAATCAAATCAGGTGCCCCTTCTGACTGTTGCCCACCACATATACTTAAGGACTGTCTTGCTGTCTACCCGGGCCCCGCACTCGCCCTCCTGAACGAGTCACTTTCATCTGGCCTAGTCCCTATGGCCTTCAAGAAAGCTATAGTGGTACCCCTCCTAAAAAAATCTGGAGCTGATCCCGCGCTTCTGTCTAATTACCGCCCGATCTCTCTGCTTCCATTCCTGGCGAAGGTATTGGAAGCCCATGTAGCTAAATGTTTATCTAACTTTTTGGAGGAATCTAAATACCTGGACCCTCATCAGGCAGGGTTTTGGCCGGCTCATTCCACTGAAACTGTAATTCTCGCCGTCCTGGACACTCTCCGGGACAACGCCGACAGAAGCTCTCCTCAGGCACTGGTATTATTGGACCTCTCCGCCGCCTTTGACACGGTCGACCATACTATTCTGTCTGACCGTGTCAAACATGCTGGTATTCAAGGTAGCAAAACCAAAGGGGATGATGGACGGAGTGTTGAACATTGCAAGCACTCACCCCCAGTCAAGTGATCTGGGTTTAATCCATCATCATTCTTTAGCTCACTCCGCCACCCCAGTTCAGAAATGGCCATATGCAAATCAGTCTGACCCTGTGCCTCATGGGAACAGTCCAGCCCGAACTGCCAAGCCATGTCTTCCCTGGACCGGAAACAAGCATCCTGGGACCGGTTTCTGGCTTACAGCCGTCATCAGCCAGGCTATCTTGAATCCAGTGGCAAAGTGAGCAAGGGACCCACGTCTGGGCATACCCTGCCAACTTAGGGCGAACATAGCAAAACCAAAGGGGATGATGGACGGAGTGTTGAACATTGCAAGCACTCACCCCCAGTCAAGTGATCTGGGTTTAATCCATCATCATTCTTTAGCTCACTCCGCCACCCCAGTTCAGACATGGCCATATGCAAATCAGTCTGACCCTGTGCCTCATGGGAACAGTCCAGCCCGAACTACCAAGCCATGTCTTCCCTGGACCGGAAACAAGCAACCTCGGACCGGTTTCTGGCTTACAGCCGTCATCAGCCAGGCTATCTTGAATCCAGTGGCACAGTGAGCAAGGGACCCACGTCTGGGCATACCCTGCCAACTTAGGGCGAACATAGCAAAACCAAAGGGGATGATGGACGGAGTGTTGAACATTGCAAGCACTCACCCCCAGTCCCGGTCCTAGGATGCTTGTTTCCAGTCCAGGGAGGACCTGGCTTGGCAGTTCGGGCTGGACTGTTCCCACGAGGCACAGGGTCAAGACTGATTTGCATATGGCTGGGTTCAAACTGGAATGGCATGGTGAGCAACAAAACGATGGATTTAGGCCCAGATCTCTGTACTGGGGTGAATGTATGACATTGTTCTGCATTCTGTCCATCAACTGTTGTTTTTGCATTTGTCACCCTGAGTGGGACGGGTATGCCCAGACGTGGGTCCCGTGCTCTCCATGCCACTGGAATCAAGCTATCCTGGCTGAAGAGGGGTGAAACCCCGAAACCGGTCCTAAGATGCTTGTTTCCAGTCCAGGGAGGACCTGGCTTGGCAGTTCGGGCTGGACTGTTCCCACGAGGCACAGGGTCAAGACTGATTTGCATATGGCTGGATTCAAACTGGAATGGCATGGTGAGCAAAAAAACGATGGATTTAGGCCCAGATCTCTGTACTGGGGTGAATGTATGACATTGTTCTGCATTCTGTCCATCAACTGTTGTTTTTGCGGTATTCAAGGTATGGCGGCTCTCTGGCTCACTTCCTTTTTGGAAGATCGCTCCCAGGCCGTTCGTCAAGGTCATTTTTTGGCTCCCTCACGCAAAACTACCTGTGGCGTTCCACAGGGCTCGGCTCTTTCTCCCCACCTGTTTAATCTTTATATTGCCCCCTTGATTCAGTCCCTTAAAGATAGGAAGGTGACTGTTTTTAACTATGCTGATGACCTTCAACTACTCTTTAGGATTGACAATTCACACAACTCGGTCACGGATTTTCAGGCTACAATGCGGCACATCCAACAATGGATGGACCTCAACCATCTCAAACTGAACCCTGGTAAGACAGAGCTTGTTCTTACTGGGGACAGTCACAAGTACTGGGGTCCCCATTACTGGCCACCAGAGCTAGGATCCCCTCCCTCCCCTTCCCCTCGGCCAAAACACTAGGAGTTTCCCTCAACAATGACCTTTCACTAAAAACCCAGGTCGGTGCGGTTATCTCTAAGTGTTTCTTTCAAATGCGCAAGATCAGGAAGATACATCGTCTTCTCACTCAGGAAGCCCTGATCCAGGTCATAATAGCCACCGTCCTGTCACATCTGGACTATGCCAATTCTGTGTACTTGGGCATGCCACTCTACCTGTTCAAACGGCTTCAGATGGCCCAAAATCATGCAGCCCGACTGGTCTTTCGGCAACCTAAATGGCAATCAGCGACTCCCTTGCTGAAGAAATTGCACTGGCTCCCCATTTCCCAGTGCTGCGCCTTCAAAACAGGCTGCCTCATTTTTAAATCCTTGCAAGGCAATAGTCCCGTATTTATTAATAGCCTGATATCTAGGCATACTCCCTCACGTAACCTGCGTTCTGCCCACCTCTCACTCCTCACCACTCCGACATTCAAGCGGGTACGTCAAGGAGGCCGGAGATTTGCTACTCTCGCCCCCAAACTGTGGAACTCACTCCCACTGGAAATACGGTCTTGCACAAACCTTCTGCAGTTTAGGAAATCCCTTAAAACATGGCTTTTTGCTCAAGCCTATAATTGATGTTTTCTTTGATAGCACATAGAGCCTTCTACAGCGCCATGAAACCACCTGGTGTACGTGCGCTTTACAAATTATTTTTAACATTAACACACAGACCACCCCCGCCGACACGGACAGACCAAGGACACTGAATGACAACAGCACAGGGACCACAGCCCACCAAGAAGCAACGGACAACAACCCCAGTACCAATCCCCAAGGGGGCCTAGGGTCACCTGTGCGTGCCACGGCAGCTCCCGCACGTGTGGCCAGGGGTGGTGGGAGGGGTGGTAGGCAGAAGTCGCTGTTTGCAGAGGGGTCTGGACTGCATGATGACCCACAACTGGCACGCATTGCTGATGCGTACCAGAATAGCACCGGAGAGGTCAGCCAGGTAGTGGGGATCCTCAAGGACATTCAACAGCAGCAGGCTGCCCATCATGCCCGCTTGGACTCCCACATGTCCCGTGTGGAGACACACATGTCCCGTGTGGAGACACACATGTCTGGCATGGAGTCCAAGTGGGACACATTGGAAGAACTGACAGCAGTGCAGAGGGACATATTGACATGCCTCCGCCAGATTAGCACCAACATGTCCACACCTCCCTGTGTGCCCACAACATCTGGTGCCGCAACAACTGCAACTGCCACAGGGAGGGAGGATGACTCTGGTGGAGAGTCCTCTGCACCGCAGCGGCCTGCACGTGAGGGTCCCCCCAGAAAGAAGAGGGGTCGTCCGAGGAAGAACAACTGAGAGGCCGATGGCCATGTACATCCCCCAGGAACCCAACACCTGTTCTGGAAATTCTCCTTTGTCTGCAAACTGTTCACCCTGTCGAATGCAACCCAACTCTCCCACATGACATGGGGAGTTTAAGTTGGACTAATGTATCAGATGACTGTGGACTTTACTCAGGACATTTCTGCTACCAGCACTTCCAACTCATCTGGGAACTTTGGATTCCAATACCAATGTATAGCACCCACCATCCTGTGCACTATCCTCACACATGTATGTAAATAAACTCACTAATACACATACTTGCCTCTGTTGTGATTCCAACATTGTTTTTGTCATGGAGATGATGATCTGCTAAATGACACTGTGCATGCTAACTGCCACAGCAAGTTCAACACCGTCATGTGAGTCATGGCGACGTGACACATAGGGCTACACAACACATAGACACCAGGGCCATCTGACTCATCGCCTACACTGATGTTGCCAGGAAATACAGTGGAATGCACAGACACCACACCTATTCAGAGTCTGTGTTAACTAGCCCACAGGTGCAGTAAGCAAATGTCAGTCAGATGTGTGACCACAGACAACGCACATCCCAAAGTGAAGCACAGGTTTATTACACATTTGTAACATGTTGTTTCCACTACAAATGCAAGGTAATCCCACGTGGCAGTGGCCACACAGTCAACAAGAGTAGAAGAAATAAAGTCCAGGGGTGTGTGGCACATCACCTGTAGGGAAACGACTGCTTCCACCCTGAAAGCTGAATCATGGTGTCGGGGGATCCGAGTTGACCAAACAACTCTGAAAGTACCCTGTGAAGGACAGACATGACACACAGTCAAAAGCACTGAAGAACAGGACAGAACTGCAATACTCATGCCCAATACATGTCACAAGATACCTACACAAAACCAAGTTAGCATGTCAACACTGTTGGGGAGTACAGACTACCTGTAAGGACACATCGCTGCACGCATCCAGTCAAGTAGCACATGGCCACACTCAAACAGCACCAGAGCACCACCCACACATATCATGCAAACTCACATCATTGACATGACATCTCTGGATACTCACATTCAGCTGAAGAAGTTGGTGATGAGCTGTGTGCGGACATCACCCTCATCATCATCATCATCACTGGCATCGTGGCCCAGGCCAGGATCCTCCACAGGTGGCGGATGTTGGACATCGTCATCCAGGATGAGAGGCAACTCCTTCCGCACTGCCAGGTTGTGTAGCATGCAGCAGACGATGACAATCTTGCACACCTTTGCTGGGGCATATGGGAGGGCCCCTCCTGTCTTGTCTAGGCAGCGGAAGCGGCTCTTCAGGAGACCAAATGTCCGCTCAATCACTCTCCTGGTCCGACCATGTTCCTCATTGTAGCGCATCTGGGCTGGTGTCACAGGGTTCCTGAGGGGTGTCAGCAACCACGGCATGTTGGGGTATCCGGAGTCACCTACATACAGACAATTGCACATTAGCTGAGTTGGAAAAGAGGGCGGAATACAACATTGCAGAACACACACAATGGTACAAAGTCAGTACACACCGACAAGCCAGGCACGCTGGTTCTGCATCTGTGACATCATCCTCGGGATGCAGCTACTCCTCATCACGTAGGCATTGTGTGCCGAACCGGGGAAACGGGCACACACATGTGAGATGCTCATATCTGCAAGACATACCTCCAGAGCATTGATCGAATGGTAATGTTTCCTGTTCCTGTATGCCTGCTCATGTGCCTGTGGTGGTACCATTGCATGTGTCCCATCAATGGAGCCAATGACATGTGGCATCCTCCCCAGGGCATAGAAGTCACTCTTGACGTCAGTGAGTTGTTGACGTTTAGGGAAATAGATGTACTGGTTCAGGTATCTCAACATTGCCTCCAAAACATCGCGTAGCACACGGCTGAACATGGTCTGTGACATCCCACCAGCAGACGCCACAGTGTGTTGAAAGGTACCAGTGGCAAAGAAGTGTAGGGCTGCCATCACCTTCACCTTGGGGGTCAGCGCTGTAGGGTATGGCCGGCCAGGTTGCAAATGTGGGGCCAACCGCACCGCCAATTCCTCAATCAGCGCCCTGTTGAAGCGGTACCGTCGGATGCAGTCACGTTCAACCATCGTTGCAAGGTCAGGGAATGGTCTATGGACAGCTGGTGCCCTGCAGTGCATAGGTGAAGAAAGAAAGATTGTCAGTCACCCCACATATGTGCCATTGACCATACTCAATATCACATGATACATCATTACGAGACACAAGTACCTGCTGTGTGTGCCGTTCTGTATGGACATATATGGCACCTACATGGCCAACATCTAACATCACAGTTCAACATGTGTTGACAACAAGTTCCAGGTTGTGCTATGGGAAATCATTAGGCTGTGTCAGAGTACCCATGTACTGCTGTCACGTTCCAAACACACACCACAGTGACATGTGAGGACAGATGTGCCACAGGCATCACAGCTCATTGACAGGTAGATTCCCAGGGACCCTGTATTGCCACATGGACACTGGCATGACATGGCGTATCATGTACACGTCAGCAAAACAACCATGACTCCCACAGGTAGTGGCCCCTGTTGCCTCTGCAGGACAGACATGGACGTCTGTGACACACACATGCACAACATCAAAGTACATGCACAAACAACGTGGATGTGGAGACTGTCTCCCATTGTGCACATGGAATCAGAGACATCGGAAACACAACATGCACACAGACTGTGGAGGGCCATCACTATTGTGGCAATGGGTCACCCTGTGACGTACATACCTTCCCACATGGGACTCAGGGGGTATGTGACATGACATACACATACACAACCTGGAAATGTGATCATGCCACATGCTCTGAAATGAACAGTTGCACATCACATGGTCATGTGCACAACACACAAAGGATTCTGTCCCCATGAACACGTGCACAGCCTGGGAGTGGCTGCCCCCAAGTGCCACCCAAAAAACCACATGTTGACCCCCATACACAGAAAAGGTAATGCAGCCTTACATGCCTTAGGATACAGTGTGGACAGGCTGTGGTATTGTAGGTGTGCCCTTGAGTCCCTGGCAAGTAAATGTGGCTGGCATACGTTCACCAGTGACAAGCATGGTGACATATGCGAGTGACTTGTACAGGGACGCGTCGTACAGCAATGGACCGATCCGTGTGCACGCATTGGCCATTGCATATGATGTGAGCGGATACGCGTTGTACAGCAATGGACCGATCGGTGCGCACGCATTGGCCATTGCATATGATGTGAGCGGATAAGCGTTGTACAGCAATGGACCGATCGGTGCGCACGCATTGGACATTGCATATGATGTGAACGGATACGCGTTGTACAGCAATGGACCGATCGGTGCGCACGCATTGGACATTGCATATGATGTGGACGGATGCGTGTTGTTTTTTGAAATACGCGTTGTACAGCAATGGACCGATCGGTGCGCACGCATTGGCCATTGCATATGATGTGAGCGGATACGCGTTGTACAGCAATGGACCGATCGGTGCGCACGCATTGGACATTGCATATGATGTGGACGGATGCGTGTTGTTTTTCGAAATACGCGTTGTACAGCAATGGACCGATCTGTGCGCACGCATTGGCCATTGCATATGATGTGAGCGGATACGCGTTGTACAGCAATGGACCGATCGGTGCGCACGCATTGGACATTGCATATGATGTGGACGGATGCGTGTTGTTTTTCGAAATATGCGTTGTACAGCAATGGACCGATCGGTGCGCACGCATTGGACATTGCATATGATGTGGACGGATGCGTGTTGTTTTTTGAAATACGCGTTGTACAGCAATGGACCGATCGGTGCGCAAGCATTGGCCATTGCATATGATGTGAATGGATGCGTGTTGTTTTTCGAAATACGCGTTGTTCAGCAATGGACCGATCGGTGCGCACGCATTGGACATTGCATATGATGTGAACGGATACGCGTTGTACAGCAATGGACCGATCGGTGCGCACGCATTGGCCATTGCATACGATGTGAGCGGATACGCGTTGTACAGCAATGGACTGATCGGTGCGCACGCATTGGACATTGCATATGATGTGAACGGATGCGTGTTGTTTTTCAAAAGACGTGTTGTACAGCAATGGACCGATCGGTGCGCACGCATTGGCTATGGCCTGACAGGGTAACGGATGTGTTTTCGAAGCTTTAACGAGTCGGATGCAGTGAATTCAGTTGGCCACCCACAACAATGTTGCAAATTTATGGGTGTCATGAAGTTGAACATTTGAAGGATGCTGTGGGCGTGTATAAGTGGTGCAATTCCATGAATTGGCCAGATTCAGAAGATGCAAACGACTTGGACCTATCACTTTGGACACATGGGACAGTATCTGCCTCTGCAGCACACATATAATGCTGGCTGTTCCCCTGAGAGCCCACTTGCCTTCACTACATGCTCCAGGACGACATCTGCCACTACCACTGCTACTGTCTCTGCATCCTCTGGCTACTGCAATGGCACGTACTGTGGATAGAGCCCCAGCCTTCAGCACTGAGGAGAACCAGGCCCTGCTGGACAGCCTCCTTCCACAGTACAGCAAGCTGTATGGGAAACCAGGGGAGCAGGTGAGTGTGCTGTCCACTGCCTTACTAATTGTGCATGTTGTCTGACTAGCAAGACGTACAGTGTGTACACCAGTGGCTAGCATGCTCACTGAGTAGTTGTCACCCCCAAAGTGTGTAGTCACATGCACTGAACAGGTATAGTGCAGTAACAGTGCATTCCAACAAGGTTTTACTTCCCAGGCAATGATACCATTTAGTAACTGCTGGCAAACTGTTCATAGCCATAGTTGCACTACCTGTGTAGATCATATGCCCCTGTGATTGAGACATGTATATCCAACTGTGTGATGCACGGAAATGTTGCATGTGTAGTAATGGCCTTTGCACTTTGTCATCCTCACAGGTTGATGCCCACCAGAAGCAGGAGATCTGGCTGACCATCGTCCGGGCAGTACGATCTGTGGGGGTCTACAGGCGCAGGATCCGCAACTGCCAGAAGAGGTGGCAGGACCTTCGGGGCTGGACCCGGAGGATCGCAAGGGTCCAGCTGAAGCTGTTGCCTCCTCGCAGGAGGGGCGGACACCGGACCCTGACCCCCACATGCTCCGGATCCTGGCGGTGGTCTTCCCTGACCTGGATGGGCAGCTGAAGGCCAGACAGCAGCAAGGAGGGGATAAGTGCTAGCCTCAACTGTGTACTATGACTGACATGCTCTATGCACTCCTTTAGCCTGGTTCCACTTCCACAGTACAACTGTCTTGTCGTCCTGGACTCATGTCCCTCACTTGTGTCATGCCCCCTCCTCATCTGATACACAGGTGTGGCCCTTACAGTCTGTGACTTAGGTCACTTGGGTACTGTATACTTGCAGTTACCTGTGGTTCAAGTTGGGGACAGCATAAGTTACAGGAACTTTGTGGTGGGCTGCATGGGTGGTACAATTGCTCACATTGCCTGTGATCTGACATGTACTCTGGGTATGGCTTTAATATGTGTTCCAATTGCTGCTCTGACTCACCACATGTCTGGGGTATGTGCCACACACCCATGCTGCTGCAGAGACCAAGGTAGGGGCCTCAGAAGTATGTACATCATGTGTGTGACACATGCATAGCCACCTGCCTAGTGTTCAGGGTAATACCATGTTGCACATGGACCAGTACTGTAATGCCTACTCCGTACATCGAAGGCACTCTGTTCTCCCACTCCCGTGTGTCAGCATACATATTGGGCATTGTGAAGAATGCACTCAGGTGTGTGCCTCTGTGTCACCGTGGTGTGGCCTTGCTATTTGGAATCCTGGAGTGTTTAACAATTTGGGGTGGCCAGCCATCTGAGTTATGACTATGGGATCTGCACATAGGTCAATGCATAGGTCTCTGATCCCTTGACTGTGCACAATGTTGTATGAAGCATTGAGGTGCAGGCAGCTTTGGTTCATTCTCATCAGACGGTGAAGTGCTCATGTGTATGGATTTGTGTTTGAAGTCACTCAATTGTCTCATTTGATTGACGTGGGATCATCTCAGTCCTCATGATGTGGGTGGCCAGGGGTGTACATGTGCACCTGTCAGCTACAGGGCTTACATTTCTAAAACTCCCCTGATTGTGACACAGTGCAGACTGGTGTTGTGTGTATGCACTGCCCCTGTGACAGGAGACAGTTATGACTGACTTGCCAGACAGGCCTGTGCCATGACATTCCAATTGCAAAGGGTGATCCACAGTGGTGTGATATGTCCTGCATGCACACCATTGTTGCATTGTCTATCAGGACATGAGGACATCATTGTGTCTGGTGATGGAAGCAAAACCCGCATATCAACAGAGACTTTGCCCATCACTTTTCCTGACACATGTACTGAGTCAGTGGCAGGAGATGGCATGTGTTTGGAGTGACACATTTCCATATATACTCTTGGATGTCCAAGAACTGTGTATGTGGTGCATGTGTGCACATATGATTAGTCGCATACAACAGGCAGCAGACAGATGGGTGCAAGGACAGGTAGGATATGTGTGGCATGACTGACTGTCAGGCAGACAATGGGCTTCTTGAAATCAGTGTCAGCACTAATTGCAATGTCTAGCAAATGATGGCAGGGCTTGCTCTGTGATGTGCTGTACTTACTGTGGTGTGTGTGGTCAGTACAGGTGACTAATGTTGCCCTGTTTATCCTGATTGTTTGCAGATACATCCACGGCCACAGGAGGAGACAGCTCCACGGACCAAGAGGAGCGGCAGAGCCAGACTGGGTCCACTGCATGGGAGACCGAGGGACCCAGTGGCACGGAGGGTGAGGGGAGCCACACTGAGGATACCTCAGCTACGATCACCTCGGCTGGGGAAAACAGCATCTCCAGTGAGGACTCCCTTGTGGAGGCGGGTGTCAGCAGACCAGAGGCAACGTCAAGCAAGTCTGTCCCCGCCACAACCACCATCTCCACCCTCCCATCTGCTCCCATCCCACATGTCTGTGGAGGCTCCCGTGTAGGGGAGCGTGTCTCCTTCATGCCAGGCACCGCACCCCCTGGCTCTGTCCCCCCTGCTGCCCTGAGTGTGGAGTCTGTGGACTTGCTGAAACAGATCCATGTAGGGCAGACATCAATTCTGAGTGTCCTCCATGCACACACGGGTCTTTTGACACAACTGGTGTCATTCATGGAGGGCATGTCATCTGGCATTTCTGCCCTACATCGGACCAATCAGTCCATGGCCTCCTCAGCAGTGTCCCTTCTGCAACAGTCCCTCACCCCTCACCCCTCCTACCACTGCCCCATCCACAATACCCAGCACCCTACCTGTCCCAAGCACACACACACCGGCACCGGCATGCACCAGCACAGACACAAGCAGCACACAGACACACACACCAAAATCCAGACGCACACGCACGCACAGTCAGGGGACTGATACCTCACTCACAGGGGATGGGGCCCAGACACACACACACGCATCCACGAGCACTGCGCAGTGCTCAGATACCTCTCCCTCCAAAAGCCCTTCCCTTGCCTCACCTGCAACCCCCCCTCCCAGAAGCTCTTCCTCTGTGAGCTTGGCCTCTTCCCCACAGTTACACCTGACATGAAGTCCAGGCGGAAGAGGCGACCACCACACACAGAGGGGAGTGCCCCTCACACCCGGACACCCTCCCCCAGCCACAGGCAGACAGAGGACCCCATTCTAAAGTCCCCCCGGACCAGGAAGGGCAAGACCCCACCACCACCACCACGCAGCTCCACCACACAGTCTCTCTCCTCCATCCCCCAGGCCACCACTGCACAGGTTCCACCGCCACACCCTGCCCCAGGTTCCCCCACACACCGATACTGCATCCCCAAACTGCTTAGGCCCTCCCCCCTACCACTTGCTCTTCCACCCCCAAACCAGACGCTCTGCCTGTTTGTGCCACTGGTGTGGAGACCGGGTCCCCCCCTCTGTCCTGCTAACCTCATCTGCCCCCCCTTCCACTCCCTTGGAGTTATGCACTGCAGTGGAGTCCACAACCACCCCGTCTGACTCGGGCACTGCAGTGGGGACCCAGTCCACTCCATCTGACCGGCCCACTGCAGTGGTTGCAGCACCCACAACATCTGAGTTGTGCCCTATAGTGGTGCCGGCCCCCACTGAGTCAGACACCTCCACTGCAGTTGCTGGTGACACTCCTGCACCCACCACCCCTTCACTGCCTCCTTCTGGCATCCCCTGATCCTGTCCCTGCGGTGCCTGGCCTGCCCCTTGTATGCCCCTCCGAGGGGGATGTCCCCTGTCCGTACCAGTGCAGGCAAGCAATGGGTGACAAGCTGTCACGTATCACCCTGTTGGGACTGTGTATTTGGACTGGCCATTGGCCTTAGTTTCTTTTGGACTTCAAATTTTAATTTAACATTTGCTGAATAAAGCCTCTTTTTGTTTAATTGTGGTTTTTCTTTGGATGTACATGATGTAGATGAGTATCATCATGCATTTGCAGTTGTAATAGTGTTCAGATCAGGAAAATGAAGTGTTGCTGTGATGGACTCCATGTGGTCCATGGGATATGTGTCCTAATGTAGTCTGGATCTATAGCATCCTTTGCTGCAGTCTGAGGGTGTAATGTTCAGCATTTGACACATGGATGTACGTTTTGCATTTGTAAATTAACATCTTCGGCTTACACTGATGCACATCTGGTGTGCTTACCACTGTTCAATGTTTCTATTTCCCTGACTGTGTGCCCATCTCCACTGGACATGCAGTTTAGCACATCAATGTTGAAGGACTCATCTGTGTATACAGTGCAACTTGCTTGACACGTGTTTAGGGTGTATGCAGATGACTGACGTGAAACTCCCGTACCCAGGCTGATGTGAGTAGAGCCTTCAGTGTGTTGTAGTTGTTGACTCACTGACCGAGTGTTCTGCTGACATGTTTGAGTCGTGCACAGACAAGGTTTGGCACAGCGGACCTTCCACAGGAGTGGAGTGCCCTCATGGCAGTGTGTAATCCTGTGACATTGGCTGGGCCTGTGTTGTGTGTTGTGTGAGCATGTCTGTGTGTGTTCCCTTCCCTTTTCCTACACAGGCTGTGTCCCTAGGGATGTTCCTGTTTGTGATGCTTGCTGAGTTGTCCTGTGTTCATCCAGCATCTTGGACCTGGTTTCTCCGGGATGTGGGTGCATGGCAAACTAATGTTCATGAGGTTGTCATCCCTAGTTGTCTTTGTTGTCAGGGCTGGTGATGTGGGCAAACGCAGATGGGACACAGTCAGGATTCCCCTTGGCACTTGTGGGCTACACAAGTCATGTAATTTACAGTTTGTGGTTTTGTGGTAGCTTTCAGTGATTGTGACACGTTGTGTGTGTGACTGCTGCCACTCCTCAGGGTCAGAGCTGCAATGTTGGAAGTTGTCTATGTGTGTTCTTTGTGTGTCACCTTGGCTTCTTCATTGGTGTGTGACTGTGGCCGGGATCCCATTGATTGGGGTGGATTTCACGTCATGCCCATGTACGGCGTACTGTGCAGTGTGTCAGACATTCACGAGTCTTGTTGACTGGCCATGTGTGATGGGTTTCACACCTTAGTTCCCACCACCCCCCTGGGATTGTCATGGGTGCATGTGCAATGTCACCAGTCCATGTGAGCTTCACAGCTGCACATTGGTGGAGATCAAGGTGTGTGGTGTTGAGTGTGTGCAAATGTGAGTTGTTGCACGGCTAGACCCCTACCTCCATATTGGCCTTGGCTGACAGGCCGTGCTGATTGATTTGTGCTTGTGTAGGTGTGATGGTAGTTAGTTGATCAGGACACATGGCTGTGGTTCACTGTGTGAACGACATCTACCTTTGTCATCACAGTGGGATTATCATGCAGGCTAGTGTCACCACAATGTGGTGTCCCTGGGAGTAGTGCTGTGGTGGGTCTGTCTCTTGCTGTGTTAGTTGCTGTTCCTACAAGCTTGTGTGACATGTGTAATTTGGGCTCCCTCTCATCTGACAATGCCTGATTGCCCACATAGGGAAATCCGATCCATGAGTTACTTTTGTGTGGCACTGTATACACATCTGTGTAATTGGGATTCAGGCCTCCTCATGTGTTGTGGGGTTGCCTGGGGACACTGGCACACCCCCATCACCTGTTGTGTTTGATATGCAGTGTGAGGCTGCCTGTTTGTGTTTGTGCATCTGCACCACTGCATTGGCATATCTTTAGTGTGCCATTGGCTGTATGTTGTTTGGTGGATTTCCCCTGCTGTCCCTGGGACTCCTAGGTCATCAGTCAGCACAATAATCATGGTTTGTATGTCCCATTGCTGCCATGGTATGGTATTTGTTCACCTCACATCTACAGTCTCCACAGGATATCTACATTTGTGTGTCCATTGGTGCAGATATGTGGGTCTGCATTATGATGGTCACTTCTGTCATTGTGTAATTGATAAATGTTGACAATGTCAGCCCCCATGGGTGATGTTTGTCTGCACATGGCCAAAGGTATGTCTTATTTGCACTGCACTGTTTGCCTCACCCAATCTATGTTGCTATGGGACACAAGCACTACTTTGCCACTGATGTGTTTGTTGTTGTGTGACCAGGAATCATCCATGCTGTTTGGCAGTTGCAGCTTTTTCCATGACAACACTTACCTTTTGGTCACTGTGATGATGGGGCTTTAGACCCCATTGCCACAATGTTCAATTGGGCTTCAGCTATGGACCCCACACTTACATTTTGGTCACTGTGATGATGGGGGTTTAGACCCCATTGCCACAATGTTCAAAATGTGCTTCAGCTATGGACCCCACACTTACCTTTTGGTCACTGTGATGATGGGGCTTTAGACCCCATTGCCACAATGTTCAAAATGTGCTTCAGCTATGGACCCCACACTTACCTTTTGGTCACTGTGATGATGGGGCTGTAGACCCCATTGCCACAGTGTTCAATATGTGCTTCAGCTATGGACCCCACACTTACCTTTTGGTCACTGTGATGATGGGGCTTTAGACCCCATTGCCACAATGGTCAATTGGGCTTCAGCTATGGACACCACACTTACATTTTGGTCACTGTGATGATGGTGGTTTAGACCCCATTGCCACAGTGGTCATGGTCTGCTTGCATTGTGGCGGCCACACACATTTATGTGTGACACATGTGATAGGGGGGTCACATTGTATGTTCATTGTCATGTTCAGTGTTGTAGGCATTTGACACAGACTACACACGCTTGTCATGATGTTGGGGTGATGTCTTTTTCTGACATTCCTTATGTTGGAGTATGCTGGTTGTGTCATGCATTACCCATCCTATGAGTGGGGATGGTAGTGGTGGTAGGCATCCAGGCCCCCCTGAGTAGGGGTGGTGTTAGTGGTAGGCATCCATCCCCCTATGATTGGGGGTGGTGGTAGTGGTAGGCATCCATCCCCCTATGAGTGGGGATGGTAGTAGTGACAGGCATCCAGGCCCCCCTGAGTAGGGGTGGTGGTAGTGGTAGGCATGCAGGCCCCCATGAGTAGGGCTGGTGTTAGTGGTAGGCATCCATCCCCCTATGAGTGGGGATGGTAGTAGTGACAGGCATCCAGGCCCACATGAGTAGGGGTGGTGGTAGTGGTAGGCATCCAGGCCCCCCTGAGTAGGGGTGGTGGTAGTGGTAGGCATCCATCCCCCTATGAGTGGGGATGGTAGTAGTGACAGGCATCCAGGCCCCCATGAGTAGGGGTGGTGGTAGTGGTAGGCATCCATCCCCCTATGAGTGGGGATGGTAGTAGTGACAGGCATCCAGGCCCCCATGAGTAGGGGTGGTGGTAGTGGTAGGCATCCAGGCCCCCATGAGTAGGGGTGGTGGTAGTGGTAGGCATCCATCCCCCTATGAGTGGGGATGGTAGTAGTGACAGGCATCCAGGCACACATGAGTAGGGGTGGTGGTAGTGGTAGGCATCCAGGCCCCCCTGAGTAGGGGTGGTGGTAGTGGTAGGCATCCAGGCCCCCATGAGTAGGGGTGGTGTTAGTGGTAGGCATCCATCCCCCTATGAGTGGGGATGGTAGTAGTGACAGGCATCCAGGCCCCCATGAGTAGGGGTGGTGGTAGTGGTAGGCATCCAGGCCCACATGAGTAGGGGTGGTGGTAGTGGTAGGCATCCATCCCCCTATGAGGGGGGATGGTAGTAGTGACAGGCATCCAGGCACACATGAGTAGGGGTGGTGGTAGTGGTAGGCATCCAGGCCCCCCTGAGTAGGGGTGGTGGTAGTGGTAGGCATCCAGGCCCCCATGAGTAGGGGTGGTGTTAGTGGTAGGCATCCATCCCCCTATGAGTGGGGATGGTAGTAGTGGTAGGCATCCAGGCCCCCCTGAGTAGGGGTGGTGGTAGTGGTAGGCATCCATCCCCCTATGAGTGGGGATGGTAGTAGTGGTAGGCATCCAGGCCCCCATGAGTAGGGGTGGTGTTAGTGGTAGGCATCCATCCCCCTATGAGTGGGGATGGTAGTAGTGACAGGCATCCAGGCCCCCATGAGTAGGGGTGGTGGTAGTGGTAGGCATCCAGGCCCCCATGAGTAGGGGTGGTGGTAGTGGTAGGCCTCCATCCCCCTGTGAGTGGGGATGGTAGTAGTGACAGGCATCCAGGCACACATGAGTAGGGGTGGTGGTAGTGGTAGGCATCCAGGCCCCCCTGAGTAGGGGTGGTGGTAGTGGTAGGCATCCAGGCCCCCATGAGTAGGGGTGGTGTTAGTGGTAGGCATCCATCCCCCTATGAGTGGGGATGATAGTAGTGACAGGCATCCAGGCCCCCATGAGTAGGGGTGGTGGTAGTGGTAGGCATCCAGGCCCCCATGAGTTGGGGTGGTGGTAGTGGTAGGCATCCATCCCCCTATGAGGGGGGATGGTAATAGTGACAGGCATCCAGGCACACATGAGTAGGGGTGGTGGTAGTGGTAGGCATCCAGGCCCCCCTGAGTAGGGGTGGTGGTAGTGGTAGGCATCCAGGCCCCATGAGTAGGGGTGGTGTTAGTGGTAGGCATCCATCCCCCTATGAGTGGGGATGGTAGTAGTGGTAGGCATCCAGGCCCCCATGAGTAGGGGTGGTGGTAGTGGTAGGCATCCATCCCCCTATGAGTGGGGATGGTAGTAGTGACAGGCATCCAGGCCCCCATGAGTAGGGGTGGTGTTAGTGGTAGGCATCCAGGCCCCCATGAGTAGGGGTGGTGGTAGTGGTAGGCATCCATCCCCCTATGAGTGGGGATGGTAGTAGTGATAGGCATCCAGGCCCCCATGAGTAGGGGTGGTGGTAGGCATCCATCCCCCTATGAGTGGGGATGGTAGTAGTGACAGGCATCCAGGCCCCCATGAGTAGGGGTGGTGGTAGTGGTAGGCATCCAGGCCCCCATGAGTAGGGGTGGTGTTAGTGGTAGGCATCCATCCCCCTATGAGTGGGGATGGTAGTAGTGACAGGCATCCAGGCCCCCTGAGTAGGGGTGGTGGTAGTGGTAGGCATCCAGGCCCCCTGAGTAGGGGTGGTGGTAGTGGTAGGCATCCAGGCCCCCATGAGTAGGGGTGGTGTTAGTGGTAGGCATCCATCCCCCTATGAGTGGGGATGGTAGTAGTGACAGGCATCCAGGCCCCCCTAAGTAGGGGTGGTGGTAGTGGTAGGCATCCATCCCCCTATGGGTGTGTATGGCATTGGTGATAGCCATCCCACCCCTATGGTTCTGCTGTTGCTAGTGTACGTCATTTCTGCATCCCTATGTGTGTGTGACATATGTCGGGTACGTGTCGTTTGTTTGTGTTGTGGGTGTTTGACTTACCGTCTGCGCCGTACGCGTCCGTACCGGTCCCGGTAATAGATGTAGAGTATTGGTAGGACCTGCACGATGGGATTCATGGTTGGGTCGTCTTGTTCGGGTTTCTCGTGGCTTCGACTCGTACTCTTCGCTGGCTTGTTCGTCTCGTCGCCGTGGTCTGTGTCGCTAATCGGAGCTTATGTACAGCTCTCCCGGATGCTCTGACGTGCCGGACGTAGCGACGGGTTTGGCGCGTACGGAAGGCGCATTGTACTAGTCCGGCCGGAAGGTGCTGTGTATTTGCTTCCATGCGACTCGATTCGGCGTTTACGGATCCGGCTCGGGCGGGGAACAGGAGCTGGAATGGGTAAGTACGGCTCGCTCGGAATCTGTGCTGTTATGCGCATTGTACTTGCTCGTTCGGACGACTGTTCGAATCGGTCGGGAAACACGCATTCGGCTTGGTTTTTTTCCGGACGAATAGTGTTAGGTGCGCTTCCGGCCGAGATCGGAATCGACCCCTAAGTGGAGAAGTAGCAGGTATGTCTAGGAGCTTAGGCAGAAAAGTCTGAAAAAAGACGGTCGGGTTGGAACCTTCAATATTTTCAGGAAGACCATAAATTCGGAGGTTATTCCTGCGATTTCTATTTTCTAAATCTTCTGTGTGCTTTTTGAGGAGAGATATTTCAGACTCCAAAGATGAAATACGTGCGCATGAGGATTGAAGAAAATCAGTTTTTTGTTCCACAATAAGTACACATGATTCCAGAGAGGACCACTTGTCATTCAGAAGCAGAAGCGTCTTATTGGTTTCTTCCACAAAGGGTTTCAAGGCACGAATTTCCTCAAGAATCACATCCAAGGGGGCTGAGGAAGAGTTCACTGGAGACGGGGGGTCCTTTTTCGGCCTCTTGGTGGAAATCACAGAAAGTTTGCTTGGGAGCTGTGTTTTTGGAACGGCGCCTGGTGCATGGTCAGGCTTCTGAGGAGAAGCGTCCTCCATTTCGTTAAAATCAGAGTCTGAGTCTGAGTGCGCAATATGTTTGGTTGGAGTAGATAGTTTAAGGTTCCTTAGTCTCCCCATAAAAAAAAAAGGGGAGTTGGGTAAGCAGTGCGTGATTGAACCTTCAAGAGCAGAAACAGCAAAATCAGGCACACTGTGAAAGGGAGAAGGTTTCAACTCTGAAAGACAAGAGTGCGCCGGAGTACGTCAAGAAATCGCAGGGTCTGCCTCCTCAACCAGTTAAGACACAGTATATATAGATAACGAAGAATAAAGTTCCCATAATGAAGGTAATTATGCTTCCCAGATTATATGAAGTAATTTCTTCTCAAAAATGATGAATTCTGAGAAATAAGGGTACATGTAAAAAGAAAAACGAAGTAAACATGTTTGTTCTTCCTGAAATCAATAAGCAAACTGCATAAAGGCAAAAAGGCTATAAAACCTCCTAAATAAAGAAGTCTTTAATTATAGGAGTGCAAAAATTCAGGAAGGGCAATTTTCCTGTGAGGAAAAGACGTTCTCGGCATTCAAAATGGCGGCCGCCTCAGGAAATAGAGAAATCCCTCGATGCCATTATAACGCTGAAAATGCTGCAGCGTGTAAATAAAAGTAGCGCCAGCGACTCACCACACCATGAGGGAGAGATGCCTCAATTCTCACCCCTTGGCGAGTGCTGGAAACAGTCAATAAACACGTGAAAGCTCCCCGGACCGCCGGAGCTCCGGCCCGTCACACCATCTTCGTTCGGCACTGAAATCACGCCCGAGACATTCCTCTTAAAGAGATCGTTAAGGAGCAGAAAATGGAGGTTAGAGTGTTATTTTTCCTTTGTATCGCACTGTACTGTTTTGTGAAAGCACCTCTTGAATCAAAGATTATGCTCAGATATTTGTATTCCGACATGGATTCCAAGGCTAATATGTCTAGATGGAAAATTGGCAGCGGGCATCTTCTTGTAGTCACTAACATAGTTTCTGTTTTGTTAAGATTGACTCGTAGTCCGTGATTTGCAGCATACAGGTTGGTTGCATTAATTAAACGCTGTGGGCCAACCTTGGTATAACTGATCAGGACGACATCGTCGTCATACAGCATATGAGAAGCGCTAAATCCAGACACCGTGTGGGAATGAGATTTGACGCTATTTAGAGCTGTTGTAAGCTCCGCTAGATACAAGTTGAAGAGAAGCAGAGCCAAAACACATCATTGTTTAAGGCCATTGCTCGTAGGTATTTTTTTTTTAGACCAATCCTCTTTAACCCAGCCTTACCCTTGTCCATGTATCAGTGTACAACAGTTGAACGTCTCTTAGGAGAAGATGGGAAATTCCCCAGCTTTGCAGCTTTGACCACAAGCTGTTACGCTGTACTGCATCAAAGCCGGAGCAAAAGTCCACATAACACTGGTGTGGATTTGTGGAGCGGCATCTGACTTGGGTGTATAGCAGGGCAAGCATTAGGATGTTAGTGGCTATGCCTGTTCTCTTGGTGACCCTGGTCTGGTTCACTGACACCAATGAGCCTGTTTCATCCCAGACTGGTGAGCAGACATTTCGCAAAATATTTTGCCTCCTAGCCCAGTAGGGCAATCAGCCGGTAGGTGGAAGGTAGTGTGGTCTTCCCTGCTTTACAGATTGGGGCCAAGATCGGTCCCCACCAGCTGTATAGAATCACCTGGTTAGTGAGAAGATAGTTGTATAAAGTGGACAGAAGTTTGGCCCTATAGTGGGGATTCTGTTTGAAGATCACTTGCGGTAAGCTGTTGGGGCCCAGGGTGCCGTTGCAACGACTGGCAGCGATTATTTTCTCCACCTCTCCCGAAGAGATAGAGCTTACTGGATATACCACCTCCAGGCTTGAAGACCCTGTTTTATGGTACCCTGTGATGATTCTGCGCCCCCATACATTTCCTGGAGATAAAAGGTCCAGGTGGCTTCCGAGATGTTTAAGGTTGAGGGGGCAACTGCGGGCATGTGGCATGATTCACCAGTAGCCAGAACTCTATGCTGTTGTTTCTTCTGGAGAATTTTGCACCAGTACAACTTTAAGCTGACTTTGCTGACTTCCATGTGACTTTTTATGTATAGTGATCTCAACTTTGGGAGGGTCTCACACCACAAGGTCAGATTTGAACTGTTTCCAAGTAGCCACAGGGCATGGTTTATCTTCTTTTTAGCTGCTATGAGTTGGGCCAAGGCTGAGACCTTTCTGGGCCGGGCTCGTGCTGGAGCTGGTAGTTTTAGTGGCTGTCTGGAATGATCGTGATCCTCCAGAAGTAGCACTGAGATCGGAGCCCACTGATCCAATGCGTCAGAGATTGTTTCACAAACCAGCTCCCATTTGAGCCTCACTTAATGTTCCACCCTCTCGATGGATCCCGTTGACCAGTAAAGCCTTCTGTAGTTGGTTGTAGAGACTGTGCCTATGTTTGGCTGGGCTTGGTTGTGCCTTGAACAATATAAGAGTAACAGGATCCTCTGAGGTTGATGGTCACTTTCCAGATGGCTTCCTAGTTCATAACGAGTGACTATATGAAATAAAGCGAGAGACACGAAGGTGCAATCAATGAGTTGGAGGTTGCCGAGTAATAGGTTGACTGAGCCATAATATCTTGCTTAATTCGACCGTTCAAGACTCTTAGATCCAGGTGCTCCACATCGTCCACAAATAGTCGCCCCCTGGCATCCTTTCTCTACATGCATGGTTAAATTGAGGGTATATGCCAAATCTGATCGAGTATTTCTACTATTTGATCCTGTGTTGTAACCTGCAGTAAGTTCATGTTAAAGTCATTGGGCATTCAAATGGGGGGGCCGGGTTTGTAGTAGTTTGGGCTGGAATAAATATAATGGGGCTCATGAAAGATCGTAGTTGATGGATTCGTTTATTTAATGACCAGAACTTAGTGCAGTGAATGTTGTCAATACACAGTGTGTCACATTCATGTTACCATAGCTATGTAAGAAAGATGTCAAACTGTCGATGAGTGGTTATGAAGTTCAGCTCAAGCCAGGATCGATTGAAACATTTTTGGTTGGCCTGAGTTTTAAACATGGATGCACCACTCTTATTCTGTAGAGTGATGTTTAACGAAGTTATTTGGTGACTATGCAAAAAGAACAGGAACTGAAAAGGTGATATGCTTAAAATGTTACGGGCTTCTAGAACAACTTCATACGCATAAACTTGGATATGCAATTGTAGTGACCATAATTGTGGCCCAATAACTCGTTATTGAAGCAATTGTAGTTATAAATGCACATTCATACATTTATAACTACAGTACAAAAGTCTCATTTGAGCTTATTGCCACAGTACAG
Organism: Calotriton arnoldi; assembly: GCA_963921515.1. Taxonomy (NCBI): domain Eukaryota; kingdom Metazoa; phylum Chordata; class Amphibia; order Caudata; family Salamandridae; genus Calotriton; species Calotriton arnoldi. The sequence continues at coordinate 250,581 of CAWUFW010016142.1, forward strand.
CAAAACTGACTTGAGAAAAATACTTTTTTCTGCCTCACAGTTTGCCCTCAACAATTACTTTAATCGTCAAGAGGTCTGTTCAATGCGATTTTACCATACTGTAAAAATGTTACACCATGCATCCTGGTTTCAGTTAAATACCTAGGGGATATTCTCAAAAACATGCGATAAACATCACCAAAATAGGTTAACGCAAGTTTTCATATCGCCATCTATCGCGGGAAAATAACTCTGAGTTAACGTCGTATTTTCAACACGGCGGTAACATGCGATAGTCTCCCGATAACGCGTCAAATGTCCGCGATAACATTACCGGGACGGCAATGAAAATCCAAACCCAAACGCGAAAAAAGTTGCGATGGGCCCAACCGCGATAAGACAATCAGCGAAAACCATCGCCAGGCCTGCAAATCACACACGTCAGGGGGGAAAAATCACTACAAAAGCAGAAACAAAAAACACAAACAAAAACAAAACTACAGCGAAGCACAATGGAGGCAGCCGGAGCAGGTACAGAGGACGGCCAGAACCCCACAAGCCCCCAGGAGGAGCAGCCTGGGACCTCGGGGACAGGGAAGGGCAAGGACAAGAAGAAGAGGAAGACGCGGTTCAGTCCGCAGGAAAACAGGATTCTGATCACAGAGGTGATAGAACACCATCAACAACTGTTCGTCACCTCCACTGTGTCATTGGCAACAAAAAATGCAACATGGCAGTCCATCGTGGACAAGGTGAATGCAGTCGGAGTGCTGTGGAGGACAATGGAAGAGCTCAAGAGGCGCAGGAATGATGTGAAGCGCATGACCAAGCAGAAACTCGCCAACAACCAGAAGGCAGCAATGAAGACTGGGGGTGGGAGTCCAGCGCCACAGGAGGAGCTCGATGAGATGGAGGAAATGGTGTCCACAGTCATCAGTGGGGAGACAGTGGCAGGAGTTGGGGGACCGGACACTGGTCAACATGACCTGACACAACAGCAACAGGGCGAGTAACCACCAGGGACTGGGTGGACGGTGGAGATGGGCACAATGGCACACATGCACAATCAAGCGGAGCACAGTGCACACCCACAATGACTCTGGATCATGTCCCTGATCCCCTTGGCACACTGCAGCACACATAGAAACAGCACGTAGGCCCCTGTCGACTATGTGCCCAGAGGAGGCCCGCCCACACATCACTTATCTCACAACCAACCCATGAACACGTGCTGAACCCAGCAAAGCTGCGGGACCGTGAGCCACACTGACAATGCAAGTGACACTGCATGACGATTAGCATGGCTGCAGTCTGATCATCATGACATGGTGCATGCCACCACACTGAAGTGGCTGAGTGTGGACCACATCCATAAAGGAGTAGGTCACACTCTGACACAACCACCTGCACAAACAACCCCTGACGTCAACAACACATCTGCGGACAAACCATGCCCCAGAGTCCCAACTCCCACCACGACCCAAATTCACCCAAGTCTGCAACATCTCAGCACTGTGTGGGCACAGAAGTCAAAGGCACACCGCCTGAAAGGGACAAGAGGCAGCAAAATCAAAGCTGCAGGGGCGACTCTCCCAAAATGCAGCACACACACATGACATTCAGAGCACATCAGCATTGACAACAATGTGGTACAAACTGCAACACGTTTACAACAGGACAGAGGACACAACAGGTGCCGCTTGTGTGTAGAAACTGGCCAATCACATTTGGCATAGCAGGGAAATGGGAGATGTCAATGTACAAGTACAAACACATATCCGTGATGTTGTCGAAATGTCCACTGTCCCGCATCAAATCGCCAGCTCCTCCTAAACAGTCACAATGTACATTGTCATGCAGTCTGTATGTGAACTTGTGTAGTGTAGTTCCTATTTCCCTGATAGGTTCTGCGCATTGGAATAACATACATTATAGGCTTGGCATAGGACTGAGGTTGTTATGCCCCTATCGCGTATAATAAACTTAATTACTGTGTACCAGCTAGCTCAGAGGCCACTAGAAACTTCTTGACAACAAGAAGGGAACAGCTTCTGGCAACCACATAACATAAAACCCTGATCCCTCAGGATCGTGGAAACAATATACTACTTTTCATTCAGTCACTCATCTCAGAGAAGTACATAGAAGAAACAGTCGGGTGTGTTTACAATAAAATTTATTGCACAGTTGTTATTCTAGTACTGGTAATATGTGCTGCAACAACTGTTGGACAGTAGCAGAGAAATATGGCCAGCAGTGCAGTTAAATAAAAATGCCTGGTACAGTTTTACCATTGTGCAATAGTAATGAACACATACATGAAATGCAGAATGCATTTAAGATAAAGCCTATACCCCTGTGATGCCTAACTAGATGTACCTAAGTGTACCTAGCATGTGTGTAGGTCTTAGAGAGCCAAGAATCCCCCTAGGATTTAGTCTAACCCCATTACCTTAGTGGGACTTCATCCTGATCTTGAGCTGGACACCCCAGGATGGGTGGATGGACCTCTGCCAGCTGGAGCTGTGGCATGACGCAGGTGGCAGCGTCTCAGGTCAGAGTGTCGGCATGGAAGTCTCGGTCCCCTCTGGTTTGCTTGGGCAAAGGGAGGTATATTTATACCTGATAGGTGCCTTGGAATGTTAGTATTGACGTAAAGTCGGTCAGAGGAAGACGTCAGGAATGAACCCTTAGGAAATAGTGGTTCATGCATATTTAATGAGTTCTTGGAGAAATCAATAATCCTGTGCTAGGGAAAATCCCAAGAGCTTAAGGGTCTGTTTCTAAGAACTCGTTGTGACGTAGGTTAGGCACTGTTGGACATAGAGATGACGTATTTAGGATGGACCGTCTTCTGCACCCAGAGCACACGTCAGATAAGGGACAGCCTCTGTTGCTCGTTATTGTGAAGGGAGGGCTAATGTAGGTGAAAGGGCCTGCCTGTCTTTGTGGCACGAAGGATTTGTGCCTCTGAAACGGCGCACCTATGTTAGGGCCTCAATCCAGCACATAACACCCACTCCAATCTATGGACAATCGTGAATAACCCATTTAAAAGCAAACTACGTGACTAAAATAGGCATTTGCATATAATTGGCAGGTAGTTGCATGAGAGTGGTTTATGAGCTGAAAAAATAGCAGCTGTTAAAATATGTAAAATTACTATAGACTCTGTGGAGACAGGAAAAATCTATAGTGTCATTAAAAAATACTCTTAGAGTCAGTAGTTACTTATAAAAGTTCCTGTTTATAAAATTGAAAACTCTTACAAGCTGTTCAGAAGACCATGCTTTCTTTAGAAAAAAAAAAAAAGGTCAATTTAGAGGGAAAGCTCCAAGCACTCGGTGAGAGTTGAAACAAAAAGAGAAAAAATGTGGTTCAGGACATGTTTTAGCAAAATAGAGATAAAATGCGGCTGGGAGACACAACATTTCTGTTGCTAGTTACTGCAGGGGACGGACCTTTGTAATACCTCGCAGAATCGTTGTGGGAGCACAGAATAGTGCAGCCAGTTGCTGGTTCTGTGGCAGCCGGTGCTGTAATCGATACCTTGGTGCTAGCTAAAGGAAGCAAAAAGGCACCCACTGGATTTGCAAGGAATGCTTTGGTTTGATGGGAATACGCTTGGGACACAGCCAAGCATGGGACTCCAGCAGTTCCAGCCTGGTGGTAAATGCCGCTGGCGTTTCCTTTGGAAGTGTCAGACAGATGATGACCACGCATTCTTCACTGCAAAAAACAGGTATGTTGCAGTTGCAGTCTTTTCAGACTGGTCTTTTAAATATTAGAAACCATGAGAAGCATAGTTCCTGTTCGTGAGGTATCTCCAAGGTGTATCACACTGCTTGTATGTGAAAGATAAAATTTATCAAAAAGGAAAGAGGGGCAGTCTGTATTTAAGAGTGCAAGTTTGCAAAAAAGAAAAATATTTCTTTAGCTGATGTGAAATGAAAAATAAAAGTGCTGCACAAGCATGGTTTTCAGATTGCCTAAAGCATTGAATTTTACAAAGGAAACTTTCGTTTCACTACTGTCAGTGTTGGGGCTTCTAGCCAAAAAAAAGGCACAACTTCCCTACACTGTAGGATTTCACTACCTCTGGATGTTATCTGTACATAACGTAGGTCTGGCCTATGTATACTGAGTCCCTTGGTGGTGTTCAGGAATCATTTTTGTGACAGGTATTTGTGTCAAAAGGCCAAACCACCCATACTTTCCTAACTGGGTCTGTCCTGTTGTTTTGTAAATGGCATCTAATGTTGCCCCTGCTGATGTATGTCAACTATTCCACCCCCGTGCGATGGTGTTTGGTGGTGTTTGGCAACGTTCCTACTGTTGTTTAAACAACCACATTTCTAGATGCATTACCATTGTGTAGGAGTTGATAACTTTAATGAAGGTAACAGGTATAAAGTGTCACAATAAGAATAAATCTCTAACATTTCATGATCTGAAAATGTAGCAATTATTCCTAAAACAGACAGCATGTTATTCACTGTATCAGTAACCCAATTTTCAGAAAAATGTACTGCAGGTAATGACATCACTGAATAAATGATAAAATGAATGAAAATGAATGAAAGTTCAAAATACATTAATCAGAATTAAAAACCGGATGATTAAATACAGCATTTAGAATACAAAGGCTTGTTCAGGCCGAATACATTTATAAGTCTCTTTTGCATTTGAATTGAAAATGGACGTGGCTTCAGTTTTATGTTGAGCCTGTGTTGTAGAAAGTGTCCACTAAGAGTCATACTAAAAGCTAGCTCTATGCAAAGCCAGAACAGAAAAAGATTAACCCAGAAATACTGCATAGTTCTACTCATGGTGAAGCCAGGTCTGTATCTTTTGGAAAAGAAAAGGTTCAAAAGTTTGTACTTGCATGTTCGTTGTTTGTTTTTGGGCTGGCTTCGCTTCCTGTTCACGTGGAGCCGTGGAAAACGTATCACAGTTAATGAAATAGCCAGTAGCTGTATGATCAATTGTTGAAATTGCATCGTGTTTAGCTGAAGTTATTTCTGCTGTTTTTGTTGAAAAACATTGAAATGTTGAAGTTAATAGTTGATGTCTTTGCTGAAAAACGTTCAGATGGTGAAGTTAATATTTTATGTTTTTGTTGAAAAACATTGATGCATTTATTAGTTGTTGCTTTTGTTGAAAAAATGTTGATGCATTTATTATTTGATGTTTTTGTTGAAAAAACGTTGAAGCTTTTATTATTTGATGTTTTTGTTGAAAAACGTTGAAGCTTTTATTATTTGATGCTTTTGTTGAAAAACGTTGAAGCATTTATTATTTGATGTTTTTGTTGAAAAACGTTGAAGCTTTTATTATTTGATGCTTTTGTTGAAAAACGTTGGTGTACACATTTGTTTTTGGCCAAATTGCAACTTGAGTGTTGTCTTGACTTTTATTTTGAATTTGAAAGGTTGGTTCAAGGAGAACTCGTTCCATTGCATTGTTGCATAGTCCCCCACTCCATGGATTTGATTTCTCAAACGTGATGAGCTTTGCAGTTTGAATTTCTTGAATAGTAGTGAGAGGGACGTTGTAATAAGGGTAAATAAGTCCAGTAGCCGAGATGTAGATAGATGATGAAGGTTTATTGTAGATCATAAGGTAATTCTGAAGATTATAATTCGAGCCCACCAGGAGCAGCTCCCTTGCTGCTCAGCCCATACTCCCAACTGACATTCATCCACCACGCATCCCCAACATTCCATTACCTCACATGCACCAGCATTCCACAACACATCCACTCTGGCTGAGCAGCAAGGCAGGGAAGTAGGAAAGATGCATGGCACTGAATACTAGATACCACACATCTTCCCCCTTTCGAAATCAACAACAAGAAATAACATGCTGCCCATAACGTAATATAAACAGGACAGCACAGAGCAAATCATGGGAAGGAAATCAATAAAATACATCAGATGAAATCACTGGAAGACAATCAATAAATACATAAGATGAAATCATGACACACATCTTCCCCTTTTTCGTAGTAAAACATAACAAGAAAATACAAGATACAAACCGTGGTTAAAATAAATACAAAGCTTCACATGTTAAAGGCTGAAGGAGAACAAAAAAATTGCAAGAGACACGTAAATGAGAAAGAAGAGTATGAGAATAAAGAATAATTCTCACCAAACGCGCAGTAATACAAGCACAAGCAGAGGTAAGAATGCAGGACAAAACGTCCAGAGTACACCAGTACACACCAGTTGGCCAGACAAGCGTGCATGATAAACAGCGAACGCCAAAATGAAAATATAGAACAACAGGAAAGAGAAGAGGTACTCCCAACTCGGGAAACACACAAGAAACTCATACACGCACACATAAAGGGGTGAAAAATATACCAGCTGGAAGTACCTACAATGATAAAATTTGAGAATAAAACCTCAAATGCCAGACTATCCACGCACATTACCATACTTAGCACAATGAAAGAATAGAACCTGACATAAATAAGAATCACAGCAAAAGATTCCAAAAACAGGTAATTTGCAAAACAATTACTGAAAAGTAAAATCTCATGTAAATGTAGGTGACAAATCCACACCTTATTAATTACAAAGGGTGGAAAGTCACATAGCTAAAAAGCTATAATAACTAATGCCTTAAATAGAAGCAAGTTTCTTGTAAACTTGTAATTAAAATACTGTAAAATCATGCACGGAAAACATAGGTGACGAGTCCACGCAAAAAGAAATGCAAAGGTGGAAAGTCACATAGCCAAAAAGCTATTTAAAACATACCTCAAACAATAAAAAATTCCCTTAATTAACCTTGAAACAAAGTACAATAATGTAAATATCATGCACGTAAAAGTAGGTGACATGTAAAGTCACATAGCCAAAAGACTATAATCACAAAAGCTCAAAGAGAAGAATTCCCAAACGGAACCTTATAAATAAGTTACTGAAACTTAAATTATCATGCAATAGGTGACAAATCCACGCACAATTATCTGCGCAAAGGTGGAAAGTCACATAATGGCTAAGCAATTTGAAAATGAAGGTAGGATGACCATTAAAAGTGAAAAGCAACAGTACAGTAATTCATTGTACAGTAAAGAATAAAGCATAGCACATTATCAACAAAACAGTTTTAAATGGATGATACTTCTCTCCGGTGAGCGACTCCTCACCCGAAGTCCATCTCAACTGCAGGAACCATCTGAAATCGCACTGAAATCCCATGTACTTAAGATGTTAAACAAAGTCAGGTGAATGCAGTTGCAGAACGAAGACCAAAAATGGAAGATGGAACCAAGATGACTTATGTGAAATAAAACAGCAAAGCGTTCAAGCAGGGAAATGGTAACCACCTTAACTGCGCCCAGCTGTCAAGGCAAATGAATTTTAAAACAGTATACAAATCCGAATGCTTGTAAAAGAAATAGTACAACACATCTTTGCCAAAAGAAGGCTGATCCCACGTAGGCAGACTGTGGCATATAACAACTTGCTTCCACTTCGGAAAGCAGACAGTGGGCAGATAACAACTTGCTTCCACATCGGAAAGTGAAAACTTCTGTTTCCTTTTCTTCAAAATGAAGTGCGCTCGAGTCTGTTTTAAAGATTAAGTCACACAAGAATGACTCACCCCTAGGTGCCTGAAGGAAAAGCAGCGCCTCAAACCGCAGCATGTCAAAACATAATGGCTAAGCAAACTGCCCATCAGCTCAGGAAGATGCCAAATGTAAGATGGAGGCACGCACTGGTGACGCCGCGCCGGATGGCTCCCGGCATCACCGTGCACCAAAACCACCACAAGAGCAAAGATCCTTGAGGGAAAGACCACGTCACAGAGGATCCACGGGACGGAGAGCTGGAGCCAGGTAAGAAGGCACACAGACTGAGAGAGCGCGCGCAGTGCACCGCTCGTGCCAATTTTAAAATGAAAGACATCGGCGGTTCAACTGCCATGGCGAAGACAAAAGATGAAATGCACAAAGTAATCACTGTAAATGTACCAAAAACACTGGCAAAGAGCGCCAAAACTCCATTTTCCTTGACAAGTGGTATGTCACTGCGGGTATTCTTGTTCACGAAGGTAAACCGCAGCATCACCAAAGCTCCGTTTAATTTAATAACCCAAGACCATCGCTCCACACAGCTCCACAAAAGTGCAGCACAACGGGCTAAGTAGGACACCGGGCAAAGTAGGACACCGGGAGGGAGCGGGTGAAACCTCCTCTTCAATGCAGCCAATGCGTGTAAGTCAGCAGGGCAAAAAAACACTCTCCCAAAAATAAAAGTACAGGGAGCAATAAAGGAATGAAAAGATCACTGGAGAAAGTGTCCCAAAGTCCAACAGGCAGCAAAGGAGGCAGCATAACGTAGAGGATGGCAGGAACTGGCAGGTAAGCATTGTGGGCGACCGGTGGAAGGTCACTGGTGGGGCTCACAGGGTGCCAGTATGCCTTTAAAATGGGTAGCTTGTAGTAGTAAATTAAGCAGTTCATTACCTTGAAGTTACATCAGGTTCCAAGTTTCAGAAATCATCAGGTGCACTTGTAGATTCATATAGATCGTCGCCAAATGTAATAAGGGTAAATAAGTCCAGTAGCCGAGATGTAGATAGATGATGAAGGTTTATTGTAGATCATAAGGTAATTCTGAAGATTATAATTCGAGCCCCACCAGGAGCAGCTCCCTTGCTGCTCAGCCCATACTCCCAACTGACATTCATCCACCACGCATCCCCAACATTCCATTACATCACATGCACCAGCATTCCACAACACATCCACTCTGGCTGAGCAGCAAGGCAGGGAAGTAGGAAAGATGCATGGCACTGAATACTAGATACCACAGACGTCTACTACTGTGGAGGTTACGAGGCCTACTGCTCAGTATTGGCCACATAGTGTTGTTTGATTCTTTCATTTGAAATGAATCTATTTTCCTTTTTCACGGCAAGATGCGGCAAAAGTACAGTTCTTGTTCCTTTTACTTTAAGGACTGGCACATGTATTTCTGTATGAGGGGCCAAATTCCTTTGTGTCCGCGATCTTAATCTCTCTCTGCCCAGATCCCCGACTTTTGGGATTCAGACAGGTCTTGCCGTGATTACCTCGACTTCCCAGTGGTGGCCTGTTTCACTTTGACAGAATCTTTGTTTGTTTCTTTGTTTCCTTTAGTTCCTGTAAAACAGCCAAACGATCATAGATACAGAATGGTTTTCATCCACCACTGTGCCTTCACATTTATGATCAGGTTCCCACATTCGTAAATGGAGTCAGACCTCCTAGAGAGCTTCTTGGCTGGGTGTGTAATGCCCCCTGAATCCATATAAGTGTTTGACCTCACTAACGCCCCGCCTAATACCCTAGCTGTTAAGGATTGCTCTATGCCCCAGTCCTTCCTCTCCTCTACCTAAATTCCCTCAGGATGGCGTTGGAGAGGAGCACTGCAATACTACGTCCATCCCTTCCATGGCCTCTTTGTCAGCCCGAGAGCTAAGCGTGGAGCCATAGTCAGGGTGTAACGTTGATTGCGTATCTCCTGTTATGGACTCGCAAATCTTTCTATAACAGTTTTGAGCGTCAGCCGAGTGCTGAGGCCATACCTATAGGAAACTTGAGCAAGGATCCACTGCCACCAAGATATATTTTTAAGCCACCTCAAAATTTGAGGGGCCGCAGTGGTCCTGTTACACAACACAATCTAGTGGACAGTCTGATGCTGTCTAGCAATGGGACCTGCGCGGGTCTTGTGATGGTGGAGCCTGGCATCTATTTACAGATGTTGCAGTTCAAGACAAAGTCAATAGTCTGACTTCTGAACCCTGGCCACCAATAGCACTGTTTGCAATGAAGAAATAGTAGCTATTACCCCTGAATGCACGGAGCCCAAGCCCTTGTGTGCTTTAAATGATTAATTCCTGCCTACTATCCATATTTGGAAATACTCTATCCCCCACTCCAGGAATCTGAGCATATGGAATGTTGTTTGCACCTAACTTGTAGGAGTATATGAGTGGAAATTTCTTAGGCACTGCTGTGCTGCCTTTGCGTGAAGCAATTACAGCCACCATATTCTAACCGTCTATTCTCGTTGTTGAACGAGTGTGCGCAGCTACGGAAGCTGTGTGAACAGCCCCCTGTGTGGCTTCTACAGCCAATGAATTCCCTGCAACGTGCACGCCATCACGTTGATGACTCAGTGTGTTAATCACGTGAGTTTTTGTTTGGTAGGTCGTTTTTCAACTCCACTACCTGTTCCCATAATTTTTGTGTTTAATTATGCCACCTTTTTCATCTTTAAACCCATTTTGTTCCCAATGGTGTAAATATTTATTATATGATTGCACACAGTAAAAGGAATCGCACACTATAAGTGTGGGGAATTCGTGATCTGTATTTTCAAGTGCCAGTTTGAATGCTTGTAGTTCAGCTCGCTGAGCTGTACAATCTCCTAGAGATTGAGTTTTAGTGACCATTGGTCTGAAGTTACAATCGCGCATGCGACCTTTAACGATTGCGCACGCTGCACTGTAAGCTTGCTTACTCCCTGTAGCGGGTTGTGCTGATCCATCAGTATAAATTATAAATTCGTACTGATCGAGAGGCAAAATTTCAGTGGGCAGAGGTAGTTCGTTTCTCAACTGAACTACTTGTTCCCATAGCGTTTTATGCTTTATTGTATGATTGCACACAGTAAAAGGAATCGCACACAATGAGTGTGGGGAATTCTCGATCCGTGTTTACAAGTGCAAGTATCAGGGCTTTTAAAGCTGCCAACCGAGCTGTGCTATTACCTAGAGGTAGTTTTTTGGTGCAATGAGGACGGAACTTGCCATCCAGCATCTGATCTTTAACAAAGGCGGCCGGTGGGGCAAACCCATCAGTGTAAATTTTAAAAATTCATACTGATCTAGAGGCAAGATTTCATTTGGTAGATGATGTTCTTTTTCATATTGCAGGAATGCCTGTGTTTTTAAACTTGGATCAAATCTGGATTCAAAGTCTGATGCAGCAAAAGAATTAGCCCTTTGTATCCATTCTGGATGTAAGGCTTTGGCATTAGGAATGCTAGCCCCGGTACTGGGGTGACGACAATAATGCATCATCCCATGAGCCAGTGCTCTTTCTTTTGCTACAGCAGTCTGAATGGTTGTCAGAATTGTTTCCTGTTGAATTAAAACTCATTTCTGTGTTTGTGTTCAGATGAGATTTGTATGCGATTGGTACAGTTTCACCTTCATTAAAGGTTTAATAAGTGTACCCGCATTGACCCAAAATGATACTGAGTACCAAGTGATGCAAGTTTACACATGTGTGTATGTGTTTGGAAGCAATAATATCTTCCTGGAGTGAACAAAGAATATTGGTGTGTTCTTGTGTCCAGTGTTTGACTGAAAAGTCAGGTTTGAAAAAGGTCGTAGAAAGGTTTTACTCTCTCTGCGAAATCAAAAATGTATGTTCTGCCAAAATCTAGGAATCCCAGTACTGATTGGAAGTTGTTTTAATGTCTTTGGAGGCTGGAGCTGCGCACACTTTGCTAAAAAGTTAGCTGCCAGGCTTTTCCCTTCACTTGAAAACTAGTATCCCAAAAATAGGACACAGAGGTGGGCAATTTTTGATTTCTCAAAATTAAATTTGTAGCCCTCAGAGGCGAATCCCATAATAATGGTGCTCACCCTGGTCAAGTGTTTCCCCAATAGGCCGTCCGTTAGATAAATATCATTCATATAGGACAACGCTTCTTCATCAAAGTGCTTTAGCCATTCAGTAACTTTTTCAGAAAATACCCCTGAGCTGTTCTTATACCCACGGGGGAGATGACAAAAAATTGTCGCTGGGACTCTAATATACTAAATGCTGTTAGGTACCTGTTTTCAGGTGCTATAGTTTGACAGAAAAATCCATTTGAGACAACAAGTGTCGTTTTGTATTTTTTCCCGCATAATGTTATTCATTAATGCGGCACTATCTGCGTGTTGGACAGCATATGTCTTTGTGCAAGTGTTCAAGTGTCTGTAAATGAAAACTAGACGAAATGTATTATCATGTTTTGATAAGTGAAACAAGGGATTGTTCTTTTGTGAAGTGCATTTTTCAATGATCTCCTGGTATTCAAGTTGATCTAAGATCTCCCTGACCTGTGTTTTTAGCTTCTTGCTTAATAGGATATTGTCTTTGAGCATGTGGTGAAACTATTAACGGGATCACGTGGTGGGTTGAGGCATCATCCCATCCAGCGTGATTTTTATACAATGCTGGAGCTTGGGCTACTGCCCACTCCCGTGCATATGTATGTTTAAGGTGAACGGGAACATGGTTGGAAAATGCAGGAAAAATATACTTTCTCCCTTTGGGCACTCCCTGATGAATGCTGGCGGCTAATCTTGTTCTGCTAACAGTATGTCAAAACCAGACAATAGGTTCTTCGCAAAGAGACCTTTTACTTTCCTGTGTTTGTCCTCCTCCATGCGGAGTGTTATTTCATATAACTTTTGTGGGACGTTTACCCTTTTGTCTAGTGTTTCCACCGTGATGTAATCATTCAATTTTGCTGTCCAGAAATTCCTTCAGGTTCAGGCGAGCTATTGTTACTTCTGCCGTGCTTTCCAGCATTGTCTGAGCCCATTCCCCGTTCAGAAGTTGAGTCCTTAGGATTCTGTGCATGTCTAACTTTGAGACCTGCAACTTTCTTCTTTTTAAATTGAGGTTTGGATTGTGGCTTGTCTTCTGTTTTAGAAGAGTCCTGAGCGTGCTTGTCCCTGGACTGCTTGCGCTCTTCTTTGTGTGCTGGCTTTCCTTCTCTCCCTGTGTTGTTTGTCGAGAGGAATGTGTATCAGTATCCTGATACCTGTCAGGTTTCCTAATATTATCCCTATTCCTAAGGTTATACCTGTTTGCAGAGGCTCCTGTTGAGGAGACCTACTTCGGGACTGAGAATCTTTTCTGAAAAATTTAGTTTTTTATTATTATCCCACTTCTTTTTAGAAGAAGTAGGTGTCTGCTTAGAATTGTCCTTCTCAGGACTGCCCATTAGCTGTGTTTTTAAAAGCTTCCCCACCCAAACTGTCCCTTCCCAGTTCTGCATATGCAGTTTCAATTATTTTGGGAAGTTCTTGTGGTTGGTCTATAAGACTGACCTCTCTTAGGTGTTGGCGGATCGCCACTGAAGCTGCTTCCCCTTTAATGTTAGCTAGTATTATTGTTGATACCTGGTCGTAGTTACCTAGTAATTTCATACCTAAGGTCAGAACTGGTTCAGCTCCATACTTGTTCTGTATCTGTCGTAAGACATCTGGAATTATCGCTAAGGAAGGAATACCATGATTCCTGCTATATATGGGAGCAAATACTGTACCCCAAGTGGTGCAGTCCTCTAACTGTGGTGTGATCCCCATGGGCAAGCAGAGTGTTAGCATTATATGCTTTCAAATGGTGTGGTATTTGGAAATACTGCTTCTAACTGGATAATTTTCTGAGCTACCCAGAAAGGAATCTGTTCACATTTTGTGGGCAATTTACCCATTACTGTGTGTAAGTTTTGTGGAGTGATTTTAGTAGCGGTGCTCTGTGTTGGAGCTGTGTTATTTGTAGCTACTGTGGGCTGGACACCAAGTGTCCTCATGACGAGTTGTGTCATGGCTCTGTAAGAGTTTTACCAACTCTTTGTGTTGTAAGAGCAGTGCATCTTTTGGCATTATGTCAATGTCAGGATGTGGTGTGTATCCGGCTAATGTCGGCCATGTAGCTCCTGGTTTACCTAGTGGACCGGACCGAGCCTGGTTTTATTTATTTGTTGTAGGGTGCCATTAAACAAGAAATTGTGGTCCTGGTCAGTGAGCAGAATCTTAATCTCCTCGAACGGAGTGTAGACCGCTGGGACTTTTTCATGTATGTAAGAATGAAAAGTCTGAGTTGTTGCATTCACTGCTGGGAATGTAACCCAAGAATAGAACACATCTGTTTGATAATCTTCGTGTGCCTCTATTAATATCACTGTACCTCCTCGGTCTGTTAAACCATGTCTGAGGGGTTTTTGTGTGAGTGTATGCCTGATTTTTGATGCAAAATGTATTGCATTTGCTTCCTCTTCGTCGTTTGAGACCTGTGTCCCAGTGACAGGAGCAGCTGCCTCGACAGACATTGTGTTGTGAAAACAAAATGTCCTAAAAAAGAGTTTTAAGATAAGGTTTTAAAAGGCACAATTGTTCGGGAACTATTTCCTTCAAGCTTGATTAACCAACAGCCAATACATAGGAAGTTTGCCTACTCAGCTGTGGCGGAATTTTGTGCCTACCCACTCCAGACGTCTCTGGCGTTTTGTGAGTAGGGGTCTCTGAGAATAAGCATGACTGAACTACTCAGATTCTACTGTTAAATAAGTGCCAAATTCAAGTTGGGCGCCATGTAGTGTAGTTCCTATTTCCCTGATAGGTTCTGCGCATTGGAATAACATACACTATAGGCTTGGCATAGGACTGAGGTCGGTATGCCCCTATCGCGTATATTAAACTTAATTACTGTGTACCAGCTAGCTCAGAGGCCACTAGAAACTTCTTGACAACAAGAAGGGAATAGCTTCTGGCAACCACATAACATAAAACCCTGATCCCTCAGGATCGTGGAAACAATATACTACTTTTCATTCAGTCACTCATCTCAGAGAAGTACATAGAAGAAACAGTCGGGTGTGTTTACAATAAAATTTATTGCACAGTTGTTATTCTAGTACTGGTAATATGTGTTGCAACAACTGTTGGACAGTAGCAGAGAAATATGGCCAGCAGTGCAGTTAAATAAAAATGCCTGGTACAGTTTTACCATTGTGCAATAGTAATGAACACATACATGAAATGCAGAATGCATTTAAGATAAAGCCTATACCCCTGTGATGCCTAACTAGATGTACCTAAGTGTACCTAGCATGTGTGTAGGTCTTAGAGAGCCAAGAATCCCCCTAGGATTTAGTCTAACCCCATTACCTTAGTGGGACTTCATCCTGATCTTGAGCTGGACACCCCAGGATGGGTGGATGGACCTCTGCCAGCTGGAGCTGTGGCATGACGCAGGCGGCAGCGTCTCAGGTCAGAGTGTCGGCATGGAAGTCTCGGTCCCCTCTGGTTTGCTTGGGCAAAGGGAGGTATATTTATACCTGATAGGTGCCTTTGAATGTTAGTATTGACGTAAAGTCGGTCAGAGGAAGACATCAGGAATGAACCCTTAGGAAATAGTGGTTCATGCATATTTAATGAGTTCTTGTAGAAATCAATAATCCTGTGCTAGGGAAAATCCCAAGAGCTTAAGGGTCTGTTTCTAAGAACTCGTTGTGACGTAGGTTAGGCACTGTTGGACATAGAGATGACGTATTTAGGATGGACCGTCTTCTGCACCCAGAGCACACGTCAGATAAGGGACAGCCTCTGTTGCTCGTTATTGTGAAGGGAGGGCTAATGTAGGTGAAAGGGCCTGCCTGTCTTTGTGGCACGAAGGATTTGTGCCTCTGAAATGGCGCACCTATGTTAGGGCCTCAATCCAGCACATAACACCCACTCCAATCTATGGACAATCGTGAATAACCCATTTAAAAGCAAACTACGTGACTAAAATAGGCATTTGCATATCATTGGCAGGTAGTTGCATGAGAGTGGTTTATGAGCTGAAAAAATAGCAGCTGTTAAAATATGTAAAATTACTATAGACTCTGTGGAGACAGGAAAAATCTATAGTGTCATTAAAAAATACTCTTAGAGTCAGTAGTTACTTATAAAAGTTCCTGTTTATAAAATTGAAAACTCTTACAAGCTGTTCAGAAGACCATGCTTTCTTTAGAAAGAAAAAAAAAAGGTCAATTTAGAGGGAAAGCTCCAAGCACTCGGTGAGAGTTGAAACAAAAAGAGAAAAAATGTGGTTCAGGACATGTTTTAGCAAAATAGAGATAAAAAGCGGCTGGGAGACACAACATTTCTGTTGCTAGTTACTTCAGGGGACGGACCTTTGTAATACCTCGCAGAATCGTTGTGGGAGCACAGAATAGTGCAGCCAGTTGCTGGTTCTGAGGCAGCCGGTGCTGTAATCGATACCTTGGTGCTAGCTAAAGGAAGCAAAAAGGCACCCACTGGATTTGCAAGGAATGCTTTGGTTTGATGGGAATACGCTTGGGACACAGCCAAGCATGGGACTCCAGCAGTTCCAGCCTGGTGGTAAATGCCGCTGGCGTTTCCTTTGGAAGTGTCAGACAGATGATGACCACGCATTCTTCACTGCAAAAAACAGGTATGTTGCAGTTGCAGTCTTTTCAGACTGGTCTTTTAAATATTAGAAACCATGAGAAGCATAGTTCCTGTTCGTGAGGTATCTCCAAGGTGTATCACACTGCTTGTATGTGAAAGATAAAATTTATCAAAAAGGAAAGAGGGGCAGTCTGTATTTAAGAGTGCAAGTTTGCAAAAAAGAAAAAATATTTCTTTAGCTGATGTGAAATGAAAAATAAAAGTGCTGCACAAGCATGGTTTTCAGATTGCCTAAAGCATTGAATTTTACAAAGGAAACTTTCGTTTCACTACTGTCAGTGTTGGGGCTTCTAGCCAAAAAAAAGGCACAACTTCCCTACACTGTAGGATTTCACTACCTCTGGATCAATCAATCAATCAATCAATCATGTCACTTATAAAGCGCACTACATACCCGCGAGGGTCTCAAGGCGCTGGGGGAAGAGGGGGGTGGTGCTGCTACTGATCGAAGAGCCAGGTCTTGAGTAGTCTTCTGAAGGCCAGTAGGTCTTGGGTCTGTCGGAGGTTGGTGGGGAGGGTGTTCCAGGTCTTGGCGGCGAGGTGGGAGAAGGATCTGCCGCCGGCGGTCGTTTTCCGGATGCGGGGGACTGTGGCGAGGGCGAGGCTGGTCGAGTGGAGCTGGCGGGTGGGGGTGTAGAAGCTGAGTCGTCTGTTGAGGTAGGCTGGTCCGGAGTTGTGGAGTGCTTTGTGTGCGTGGGTGAGGAGCTTGAAGGTTATCCTCTTGTTGACAGGGAGCCAGTGCAGGTCTCTCAGGTGGGGTGTGATGTGGCTGCGTCGGGGGATGTCGAGGATAAGACGTGCAGAGGCGTTCTGGATGCGTTGCAGCCGTCTCAGGAGCTTAGCCGTCGTTCCTGCGTAGAGGGCGTTTCCGTAGTCCAGCCTGCTGGTAATGAGGGCCTGGGTGACTGTTTTTCTTGTTTCGGTGGGGATCCACTTGAAGATCCTGCGGAGCATTCGGAGGATGTTGAAGCAGGATGAGGAAATGGCGTTGACCTGCTTAGTCATGGAGAGGGTGGGGTCGAGGATGACCCCTAGGTTGCGTACGTGGTCGGTGGGTGGCGGGGCTGTTCCCAGTGATGTTGGCCACCAGGAGTCGTCCCAGGCTGAAGGGTTGGAACCAAGGATGAGGACCTCCGTCTTGTCCGAGTTCAGCTTCAGGCGGCTGGTCCTCATCCATTCGGCGACGGCCTTCATTCCTTCGTGGAGGTGGGCTTTGGCGGTGTGAGGGTCTTTGGTGAGGGAGAGGATCAGCTGGGTGTCGTCGGCGTAGGAGATGATGTTGAGGTTGTGCTGTCGGGCGACGTGGGCGAGGGGTGCCATGTAGATGTTGAACAGCGTTGGGCTGAGGGAGGAACCTTGGGGTACGCCGCAGATGATCTTGGTGGCCTTGGATCGGAAGGGGGCGAGGCGGACGCTTTGTGTTCTGCCGGAAAGGAAGGATGTGGTCCAGTCCAGGGCCTTCTCTTGGATCCCGGCGTCGTGAAGGCGTGTTCGTAGTGTGTGGTGGCAGACCGTGTCGAAGGCGGCTGATAGGTCCAGGAGGATGAGGGCTGCTGTTTCTCCGTTGTCTAGCAGGGTCCTGATGTCATCGGTGGCGGCGATGAGGGCGGTTTCGGTGCTGTGGTTGCTGCGGAAGCCGGACTGGGAAGGGTCCAGGATGTTGTTCTCCTCGAGGTAGCGGGTCAGTTGTTTGTTGACGATTTTCTCGGTGACCTTCGCGGGGAACGGGAGCAGAGAGATGGGTCGGAAGTTCTTGAGGTCCTTGGGGTCTGCCTTGGGTTTCTTGAGTAAGGCGGTGATCTCGGCGTGCTTCCAGCTTTCCGGGAAGGTTGCTGTCTCGAAGGAGATGTTGATTATTTTCCGGAGATGGGGCGCGATGGCTGTACTGGCTTTGTTGAAGATGTGGTGAGGGCACGGGTCTAGCGGTGAACCGGAGTGGATGGTGTTCATGATCTCGCTGGTGTCCTCGTCGCTGATGTTGGTCCAGGAGAGCAGGCGGTTGGTGGTTGTGGGGGCAGTGGTCTCGGTGGTTGCCGGGGCGGTCGTGGTGTTGAAGCTGTCATGGATGTCGGCGATTTTGCGGTGGAAGGAGGTGGCCAGTGAGTCGCACAGGTCTTGCGACGGCTGGATGTCGTTGGTGTTGGAGCTGGGGTTGGAGAGTTCCTTCACGATGTTGAAGAGCTCTTTGCTGTTGTGTGCGTTGTTGTCTAGGCGGTCTTTGAGTGAGGCCCTTTTGGCGGATCTGATGAGGTGATGGTGATTGCGGGTGGCGCTCTTGTGGGCGGCGTAGCTGTCCGCTGTCCGTTCATGGAGCCAGATCTTCTCCAGTTTTCGGCATGTTCGTTTGGAGGCCTGGAGGTCTTCGGTGAACCAGGTGGCTTTCTTGCTGGTGTGGCTGTTGGGCGGATTCTTGAGCGGGGCGAGGGTGTTGGCGCAGTCGTCGATCCACTGTCTGAGGTTGCGGGCGGCGGTGTCGGGGTCGGAGGGTTCGGCGGGTGGGCTCAGGGCGAGGGTTGTGGTTAGCTGGTCTTCCGTGACTCTGCTCCAGCAGCGGCGAGGCATTTGTTCGGTGCGGTGGTGCGTGGTGGGCTTCCTGTAGGTGAAGTGGATGCAGTGGTGGTCAGTCCAGTGGGGTTCGGAGGTGTGGTTGAAGGAGACGTGTGGGCTTGCGGAAAAGATGGAGTCTAGCGTGTGGCCGGCGGCGTGGGTGGGTGTAGTCACGAGCTGTCTGAGTCCGAGGGTGGCGAGGTTGTCGATCAGGGTGGTGGAGTTGGTGTCCTTGTTGTTCTCGAGGTGGAAGTTCAGGTCCCCGAGGAGGATGTAGTCCGTGGAGGCGATGGCGTGTGTGCTGACGAAGTCAGCGATGGAATCGCTGAACTGTGGTCGGGGTCCGGGGGGTCTGTAGATGAGGGTTCCTCTGAGGGTGGTGTTGGGATCGGTGTGGATCTGGAAGTGCATGTGTTCGGCGGTGCTGAGGGTGTCGTCGGTGTTGGTTGAGACTCTGAGGGTGTTCCTGTGGACGATGGCGATGCCTCCTCCGACTCCGTTGGTGCGGTCCCTGCGGGTGATCTTGTATCCGTCCGGGATGGCAATGGCGATGTCGGGGGCTGAAGCGGGATTCAGCCAGGTCTCCGTCAGGAATGCGACGATGGGGAGGTTGAGTCGAGAAGGTCCCAGAGTTCGATGGCATGTTTGCGGGCGGAGCGGGTGTTGAGGAGGATGCATCTGAGGTAGTTGGGTTCTTTCCTGGGCGGTGGTTTGGCGGGGCGGGTGCTGGCGAAGCTGCAGTTCCGGCAGGTGAAGGGCCCTTGGGTGCGCTTCGGGGTGGCCTGGTAGCAGGCGTGATCTTTTCCGGGGTTGAGTGCGTGGAGGGTGCTGGCGTCGTATCGGCGTCTGTTGATGTGGCGGGCGCGGGGATGCCCGGACCAGGGGTCTGGCGCTGGGCGCGGTCACGGCGCGGACGGGCGCAGACGGGCTTGCCTTAGGCGCGCCTTCGGCGCGCCAGCGGCGCGGCCGCACAGCGGCCGCCATAAATGGGGAGGTGGGAGGGAGGAGCAGGGAATGGGGCAGCGAATGGGCAGTGAGGGGCGGGGCCGCAGGGCGCAGCGGCGGGAAACAGGCACAGAAAGGAAAAACGATCACAATCAGGGGCAGCAGGGGGGCACAGAAAGGAAGAAACGATCACAATCAGGGGCAGCAAGGGGGCACAGAAAGGAAGAAACGATCACAATCAGGGGCAGCAAGGGGGCACAGAAAGGAAAAAACGATCACAATCAGGGGCAGCAAGGGGGCACAGAAAGGAAAAAACGATCACAATCAGGGGCAGCAAGGGGGCACAGAAAGGAAAAAACGATCACAATCAGGGGCAGCAAGGGGGCACAGAAAGGAAGAAACGATCACAATCAGGGGCAGCAAGGGGGCACAGAAAGGAAAAAACGATCACAATCAGGGGCAGCAAGGGGGCACAGAAAGGAAAAAACGATCACAATCAGGGGCAGCAAGGGGGCACAGAAAGGAAAAACGATCACAATCAGGGGCAGCAAGGGGGCACAGAAAGGAAAAAACGAGCACAATCAGGGGCAGCAGCAGGGCACACAGACGGAGCTGTGTGGTGGGGGAGCGACCTACCAGTCAAGGTCAGGGGTCGCTGGATGTTATCTGTACATAACGTAGGTCTGGCCTATGTATACTGAGTCCCTTGGTGATGTTCAGGAATCATTTTTGTGACAGGTATTTGTGTCAAAAGGCCAAACCACCCATACTTTCCTAACTGGGTCTGTCCTGTTGTTTTGTAAATGGCATCTAATGTTGCCCCTGCTGATGTATGTCAACTATTCCACCCCCGTGCGATGGTGTTTGGTGGTGTTTGGCAACGTTCCTACTGTTGTTTAAACAACCACATTTCTAGATGCATTACCATTGTGTAGGAGTTGATAACTTTAATGAAGGTAACAGGTATAAAGTGTCACAATAAGAATAAATCTCTAACATTTCATGATCTGAAAATGTAGCAATTATCCCTAAAACAGACAGCATGTTATTCACTGTATCAGTAACACAATTTTCAGAAAAATGTACTGCAGGTAATGACATCACTGAATAAATGATAAAATGAATGAAAATGAATGAAAGTTCAAAATACATTAATCAGAATTAAAAACCGGATGATTAAATACAGCATTTAGAATACAAAGGCTTGTTCAGGCCGAATACATTTATAAGTCTCTTTTGCATTTGAATTGAAAATGGACGTGGCTTCAGTTTTATGTTGAGCCTGTGTTGTAGAAAGTGTCCACTAAGAGTCATACTAAAAGCTAGCTCTATGCAAAGCCAGAACAGAAAAAGATTAACCCAGAAATACTGCATAGTTCTACTCATGGTGAAGCCAGGTCTGTATCTTTTGGAAAAAGAAAAGGTTCAAAAGTTTGTACTTGCATGTTCGTTGTTTGTTTTTGGGCTGGCTTCGCTTCCTGTTCACGTGGAGCCATGGAAAACGTATCACAGTTAATGAAATAGCCAGTAGCTGTATGATCAATTGTTGAAATTGCATCGTGTTTAGTTGAAGTTATTTCTGCTGTTTTTGTTGAAAAACGTTGAAATGTTGAAGTTAATAGTTGATGTCTTTGCTGAAAAACGTTCAGATGGTGAAGTTAATATTTTATGTTTTTGTTGAAAAACATTGATGCATTTATTAGTTGTTGCTTTTGTTGAAAAAACGTTGATGCATTTATTATTTGATGTTTTTGTTGAAAAACGTTGAAGCATTTATTATTTGATGTTTTTGTTGAAAAACGTTGAAGCTTTTATTATTTGATGCTTTTGTTGAAAAACGTTGAAGCATTTATTATTTGATGTTTTTGTTGAAAAACGTTGAAGCTTTTATTATTTGATGCTTTTGTTGAAAAACGTTGGTGTACACATTTGTTTTTGGCCAAATTGCAACTTGAGTGTTGTCTTGACTTTTATTTTGAATTTGAAAGGTTGGTTCAAGGAGAACTAGTTCCATTGCATTGTTGCATAGTCCCCCACTCCATGGATTTGATTTCTCAAACGTGATGAGCTTTTCAGTTTGAATTTCTTGAATAGTAGTGAGAGGGACGTCTACTACTGTGGAGTTCACGAGGCCTACTGCTCAGTATTGGCCACATAGTGTTGTTTGATTCTTTCATTTGAAATGAATCTGTTTTCCTTTTTCACGGCAAGATGCGGCAAAAGTACAGTTCTTGTTCCTTTCACTTTAAGGACTGGCACATGTATTTCTGTATGAGGGGCCAAATTCCTTTGTGTCCGCGATCTTTATCTCTCTCTGCCCAGATCCCCGACTTTTGGGATTCAGACAGGTCTTGCCGTGATTACCTCGACTTCCCAGTGGTGGCCTGTTTCACTTTGACAGAATCTTTGTTTGTTTCTTTGTTTCCTTTAGTTCCTGTAAAACAGCCAAACGATCATAGATACAGAATGGTTTTCATCCACCACTGTGCCTTCACATTTATGATCAGGTTCCCACATTCGTAAATGGAGTCAGACCTCCTAGAGAGCTTCTTGGCTGGGTGTGTATTGCCCCCTGAATCCATATAAGTGTTTGACCTCACTAACGCCCCGCCTAATACCCTAGCTGTTAAGGATTGCTCTATGCCCCAGTCCTTCCTCTCCTCTACCTAAATTCCCTCAGGATGGCGTTGGAGAGGAGTACTGCAATACTACGTCCATCCCTTCCATGGCCTCTTTGTCAGCCCGAGAGCTAAGCGTGGAGCCACAGTCAGGGTGTAACGTTGATTGCGTATCTCCTGTTATGGACTCGCAAATCTTTCTATAACAGTTTTGAGCGTCAGCCGAGTGCTGAGGCCATACCTACAGGAAACTTGAGCAAGGATCCACTGCCACCAAGATATATTTTTAAGCAACCTCAAAATTTGAGGGGCCGCATTGGTCCTGTTACACAACACAATCTAGTGGACAGTCTGATGCTGTCTAGCAATGGGACCTGCGCGGGTCTTGTGATGGTGGAGCCTGGCATCTGTTTACAGATGTTGCAGTTCAAGACAAAGTCAATAGTCTGACTTCTGAACCCTGGCCACCAATAGCACTGTTTGCAATGAAGAAATAGTAGCTATTACCCCTGAATGCACGGAGCCCAAGCCCTTGTGTGCTTTAAATGATTAATTCCTGCCTACTATCCATATTTGGAAATACTCTATCCCCCACTCCAGGAATCTGAGCATATGGAATGTTGTTTGCACCTAACTTGTAGGAGTATATGAGTGGAAATTTCTTAGGCACTGCTGTGCTGCCTTTGCGTGAAGCAATTACAGCCACCATATTCTAACCGTCTATTCTCGTTGTTGAACGAGTGTGCGCAGCTACGGAAGCTGTGTGAACAGCCCCCTGTGTGGCTTCTACAGCCAATGAATTCCCTGCAACGTGCACGCCATCACGTTGATGACTCAGTGTGTTAATCACGTGAGTTTTTGTTTGGTAGGTCGTTTTTCAACTCCACTACCTGTTCCCATAATTTTTGTGTTTAATTATGCCACCTTTTTCATCTTTAAACCCATTTTGTTCCCAATGGTGTAAATATTTATTATATGATTGCACACAGTAAAAGGAATCGCACACTATAAGTGTGGGGGATTCGCGATCTGTATTTTCAAGTGCCAGTTTGAATGCTTGTAGTTCAGCTCGCTGAGCTGTACAATCTCCTAGAGATTGAGTTTTAGTGACCATTGGTCTGAAGTTACCATCGCGCATGCGACCTTTAACGATTGCGCACGCTGCACTGTAAGCTTGCTTACTCCCTGTAGCGGGTTGTGCTGATCCGTCAGTATAAATTATAAATTCGTACTGATCGAGAGGCAAACTTTCAGTGGGCAGAGGTAGTTCGTTTCTCAACTGAACTACTTGTTCCCAAAGTGTTTTATGCTTTATTGTATGATTGCACACAGTAAAAGGAATCGCACACAATGAGTGTGGGGAATTCTCGATCCGTGTTTACAAGTGCAAGTATCAGGGCTTTTAAAGCTGCCAACCGAGCCGTGCTATTACCTAGAGGTAGTTTTTTGGTGCAATGAGGACGGAACTTGCCATCCAGCATCTGATCTTTAACAAAGGCGGCCGGTGGGGCAAACCCATCAGTGTAAATTTTAAAAATTCATACTGATCTAGAGGCAAGATTTCATTTGGTAGATGATGTTCTTTTTCATATTGTAGGAATGCCTGTGTTTTTTAACTTGGATCAAATCTGGATTCAAAGTCTGATGCAGCAAAATAATTAGCCCTTTGTATCCATTCTGGATGTAAGGCTTTGGCATTAGGAATGCTAGCCCCGGTACTGGGGTGACGACAATAATGCATCATCCCATGAGCCAGTGCTCTTTATTTTGCTACAGCAGTCTGAATGGTTGTCAGAATTGTTTCCTGTTGAATTAAAACTCATTTCTGTGTTTGTGTACAGATGAGATTTGTATGCGATTGGTACAGTTTCACCTTCATTAAAGGTTTAATAAGTGTACCCGCATTGACCCAAAATGATACTGAGTACCAAGTGATGCAAGTTTACACATGTGTGTATGTGTTTGGAAGCAATAATATCTTCCTGGAGTGAACAAAGAATATTGGTGTGTTCTTGTGTCCAGTGTTTGACTGAAAAGTCAGGTTTGAAAAAGGTCGTAGAAAGGTTTTACTCTCTCTGCGAAATCAAAAATGTATGTTCTGCCAAAATCTAGGAATCCCAGTACTGATTGGAAGTTGTTTTAATGTCTTTGGAGGCTGGAGCAGCGCACACTTTGCTAAAAAGTTAGCTGCCAGGCTTTTCCCTTCACTTGAAAACTAGTATCCCAAAAATAGGACACAGAGGTGGGCAATTTTTGATTTCTCAAAATTAAATTTGTAGCCCTCAGAGGCGAATCCCATAATAATGGTGCTCACCCTGGTCAAGTGTTTCCCCAATAGGTCGTCCGTTAGATAAATATCATTCATATAGGACAACGCTTCTTCATCAAAGTGCTTTAGCCATTCAGTAACTTTTTCAGAAAATACCCCTGAGCTGTTCTTATACCCACAGGGGAGATGACAAAAAATTGTCGCTGGGACTCTAATATACTAAATGCTGTTAGGTACCTGTTTTCAGGTGCTATAGTTTGACAGAAAAATCCATTTGAGACAACAAGTGTCGTTTTGTATTTTTTCCCGCATAATGTTATTCATTAATGCGGCACTATCTGCATGTTGGACAGCATATGTCTTTGTGCAAGTGTTCAAGTGTCTGTAAATGAAAACTAGACGAAATGTATTATCATGTTTTGATAAGTGAAACAAGGGATTGTTCTTTTGTGAAGTGCATTTTTCAATGATCTCCTGGTATTCAAGTTGATCTAAGATCTCCCTGACCTGTGTTTTTAGCTTCTTGCTTAATAGGATATTGTCTTTGAGCATGTGGTGAAACTATTAATGGGATCACGTGGTGGGTTGAGGCATCATCCCATCCAGCGTGATTTTTATACAATGCTGGAGCTTGGGCTACTGCCCACTCCCGTGCATATGTATGTTTAAGGTGAACGGGAACATGGTTGGAAAATGCAGGAAAAATATACTTTCTCCCTTTGGGCGCTCTCTGACGAATGCTGGTGGCTAATCTTGTTCTGCTAACAGTATGTCAAAACCAGACAATAGGTTCTTCGCAAAGAGACCTTTTACTTTCCTGTGTTTGTCCTCCTCCATGCGGATTGTTATTTCATATAACTTGTGTGGGACGTTTACCCTTTTGTTTAGTGTTTCCACCGTGATGTAATCATTCAATTTTGCTGTCCAGAAATTCCTTCAGGTTCAGGCGAGCTATTGTTACTTCTGCCGTGCTGTCCAGCATTGTCTGAGCCCATTCCCCGTTCAGAAGTTGAGTCCTTAGGATTCTGTGCATGTCTAACTTTGAGACCTGCAACTTTCTTCTTTTTAAATTGAGGTTTGGATTGTGGCTTGTCTTCTGTTTTAGAAGAGTCCTGAGCGTGCTTGTCCCTGGACTACTTGCGCTCTTCTTTGTGTGCTGACTTTCCTTCTCTCCCTGTGTTGTTTGTCGAGAGGAATGTGTATCAGTATCCTGATACCTGTCAGGTTTCCTAATATTATCCCTATTCCTAAGGTTATACCTCTTTGCAGAGGCTCCTGTTGAGGAGACCTACTTCGGGACTGAGAATCTTTTCTGAAAAATTTTGTTTTTTATTATTATCCCACTTCTTTTTAGAAGAAGTAGGTGTCTGCTTAGAATTGTCCTTCTCAGGACTGCCCATTAGCTGTGTTTTTAAAAGCTTCCCCACCCAAACTGTCCCTTCCCAGTTCTGCATATGCAGTTTCAATTATTTTGGGAAGTTCTTGTGGTTGGTCTATAAGACTGACCTCTCTTAGGTGTTGGCGGATCGCCACTGAAGCTGCTTCCCCTTTAATGTTAGCTAGTATTATTGTTGATACCTGGTCGTAGTTACCTAGTAATTTCATACCTAAGGTCAGAACTGGTTCAGCTCCATACTTGTTCTGTATCTGTCGTAAGACATCTGGAATTATCGCTAAGGAAGGAATACCATGATTCCTGCTATATATGGCAGCAAATACTGTACCCCAAGTGGTGCAGTCCTCTAACTGTGGTGTGATCCCCAAGGGCAAGCAGAGTGTTAGCATTATATGCTTTCAAATGGTGTGGTATTTGGAAATACTGCTTCTAACTGGATAATTTTCTGAGCTACCCAGAAAGGAATCTGTTCACGTTTCGTGGGCAATTTACCCATTACTGTGTGTAAGTTTTGTGGAGTGATTTTAGTAGCGGTGCTCTGTGTTGGAGCTGTGTTATTTGTAGCTACTGTGGGCTGGACACCAAGTGTCCTCATGACGAGTTGCGTCATGGCTCTGTAAGAGTTTTACCAACTCTTTGTGTTGTAAGAGCAGTGCATCTTTTGGCATTCTGTCAATGTCAGGATGTGGTGTGTATCCGGCTAATGTCGGCCATGTAGCTCCTGGTTTACCTAGTGGACCGGACCGAGCCTGGTTTTATTTATTTGTTGTAGGGTGCCATTAAACGAGAAATTGTGGTCCTGGTCAGTGAGCAGAATCTTAATCTCCTCGAACGGAGTGTAGACCGCTGGGACTTTTTCATGTATGTAAGAATGAAAAGTCTGAGTTGTTGCATTCACTGCTGGGAATGTAACCCAAGAATAGAACACATCTGTTTGATAATCTTCGTGTGCCTCTATTAATATCACTGTACCTCCTCGGTCTGTTAAACCATGTCTGAGGGGTTTTTGTGTGAGTGTATGCCTGATTTTGGATGCAAAATGTATTGCATTTGCTTCCTCTTCGTCGTTTGAGACCTGTGTCCCAGTGACAGGAGCAGCTGCCTCGACAGACATTGTGTTGTGAAAACAAAATGTCCTAAAAAGAGTTTTAAGATAAGGTTTTAAAAGGCACAATTGTTCGGGAACTATTTCCTTCAAGCTTGATTAACCAACAGCCAATACATAGGAAGTTTGCCTACTCAGCTGTGGCGGAATTTTGTGCCTACCCACTCCAGACGTCTCTGGCGTTTTGTGAGTAGGGGTCTCTGAGAATAAGCATGACTGAACTACTCAGATTCTACTGTTAAATAAGTGCCAAATTCAAGTTGGGCGCTATGTAGTGTAGTTCCTATTTCCCTGATAGGTTCTGCGCATTGGAATAACATACACTATAGGCTTGGCATAGGACTGAGGTCGGTATGCCCCTATCGCGTATATTAAACTTAATTACTGTGTACCAGCTAGCTCAGAGGCCACTAGAAACTTCTTGACAACAAGAAGGGAATAGCTTCTGGCAACCACATAACATAAAACCCTGATCCCTCAGGATCGTGGAAACAATATACTACTTTTCATTCAGTCACTCATCTCAGAGAAGTACATAGAAGAAACAGTCGGGTGTGTTTACAATAAAATTTATTGCACAGTTGTTATTCTAGTACTGGTAATATGTGTTGCAACAACTGTTGGACAGTAGCAGAGAAATATGGCCAGCAGTGCAGTTAAATAAAAATGCATGGTACAGTTTTACCATTGTGCAATAGTAATGAACACATACATGAAATGCAGAATGCATTTAAGATAAAGCCTATACCCCTGTGATGCCTAACTAGATGTACCTAAGTGTACCTAGCATGTGTGTAGGTCTTAGAGAGCCAAGAATCCCCCTAGAATTTAGTCTAACCCCATTACCTTAGTGGGACTTCATCCTGATCTTGAGCTGGACACCCCAGGATGGGTGGCTGGACCTCTGCCAGCTGGAGCTGTGGCATGACGCAGGTTGCAGCGTCTCAGGTCAGAGTGTCGGCATGGAAGTCTCGGTCCCCTCTGGTTTACTGGGGCCCAGGGAGGTATATTTATACCTGATAGGTGCCTTGGAATGTTAGTATTGACGTAAAGTCGGTCAGAGGAAGACGTCAGGAATGAACCCTTAGGAAATAGTGGTTCATGCATATTTAATGAGTTCTTGGAGAAATCAATAATCCTGTGCTAGGGAAAATCCCAAGAGCTTAAGGGTCTGTTTCTAAGAACTCGTTGTGACGTAGGTTAGTCATTGTTGGACATAGAGATGACGTATTTAGGATGGACCGTCTTCTGCACCCAGAGCACACGTCAGATAAGGGACAGCCTCTGTTGCTCGTTATTGTGAAGGGAGGGCTAATGTAGGTGAAAGGGCCTGCCTGTCTTTGTGGCACGAAGGATTTGTGCCTCTGAAACGGCGCACCTATGTTAGGGCCTCAATCCAGCACATAACACTTGTACAATGCGTCAACATACATGTGCACACAATGTAATACTGCATCTCCCCTTCACATTGCAGAGGGAGCATCAACATCTCCTGCAGAGCAGCCCCAACAACTCTTCACTGATGACGATTAGGACATTCCCAACATCGACACCGAAGCCCTCCAAATCCTCATTGACAGCTTCGGCACCCCACCTCCAAGAGCAGGGCAGCCCAGCTGCATCGAGGAGACCCCACCACCTGCACAGACCACACAGCAGGAAGCACCTACCACCCCGGCTGTTTCCCAGGACCCCCACGAACAACACATGGCCTTCCAACGCCGTGTGTTAGAGGTCCAGGAGAAGATGGCTGAACAGGTGCGGTGGGGTTCGACCTCATGGCAGCCAAACTTGATGCCATACATGGGTGTCTGATTCCGATCAGGGACCACTTACAGTCCCTAACGGACACCCACAGTCCGCTCCATGCTCTCCAACGATCCATGGCTGACATTACTGGAGTCATGATACTGAGACAAGAACAACTGTCGAGTCAGAGTGGCTCCAGCGATGTCAGCCAGGAGTTGGGACAGATGCGGGGGCTCGTGGAGAACATGGAGCGGATGACGGCGGAAAGAATGGCTGCCACGGCTGCACACCAGCGAGATGTGACTGGGACCTTCCATGCCCTGCAGCACATCGTCATGGCATTGCTGCCTCAAGGCCTTGCGCAGATGAATGCTGCTGCTGCTTCTACATTCACATCTCCGCCCCCTGATGTGTCAGTGCCTCACAGTGCGGCAGGCAATCCACCTCCGGCCCCTGTCGTGTCAGTGGCACACAGTGTGGTAGGCAATCCACCTCCGGCCCCCGATGTGTCAGTGGCACACAGTGCGGCTGACATTCCACCACCACCCACGTGTGAGGCACATGTGACATCAGAGGATGAATATGCGGGTGAATCAACCTTACTGGTAAGGAGGAGGCAGTGGCATTCATCTCCGCCATATGGCCTGTTTCTGCTTGGTTCTGCCCTTTGCATCATCACCTTCCACTGTCCCCCGATACACTCTACGACACTCACCTTGGACCTCGACATGGACTGACGTTTTCTGTTTGGTTACCAATGACACAGCGATCAGACTGCGGACTGAACTCTTCCTCTTCCGATGTACTTGTCATTCCCTGAAGGATCCTGGCTGGCCCTCCACGGGCCAATAATGTGAAGTGGGGTTTGCATGGCCCTCTACTGCTCCAGCTGCAACACTCCACTGGATGTGAATTAAAATTCAGAATTGCACAGATGTTTCATGTCTTTGATCATTCAAGTATGAAAGCATGGATGAATGTAGGGTCAGTGATACCCCCTTACGTCCATGTTGCTCATGTCATGGGACTTGAGTCACAGGGTGCAACATTGCCGATTGCGGTCTGGGTGGCGTAGACACTACAACAGAGACACACGCATCAGTTACTTCCTTGTCCAGCCCAGAACTGAAGCACGCCCAGAGCCCGGGGGTCATTGTTCCCACCCCTACGCTGGCCTGCCATACGCCAGGCCAGTCCACTCCGCTTACGCTCAGAGGGGGGGACGACAAAGCTACATGTCCCAGGTCTTCCCTGTAGTGATCTGCTGATCACTGGTCTAGTTGTCAGCATGCCACAGCCACTCCCTGAGGGCTGGTTAACACCCACACCACACCCATCCAGCACAGGCGTCACAAGACATGTGACCCTGCCAATAAAAGGGGCCTAGCACATCACATTCCCCACTGCCGGAGATGACATGATGGTGTCCGCACCATGAGACTCAATCATGACGGGTCCATGAATTGTGGCGCACTGGGTTAGTGGCACCCGATGCACTGCGGCTGGCATGGGCCTACCGCCACGGGACGATGACTTGTGTTGCACAGGGTTAGTGGCACCTGCTGCACTGTGGCTGGCAGGGGCCTACCGCCATGTGACGATGACTTGTGTTGCACAGGGTTAGTGGCACCTGAAGAGCTGAGCGGGTGTGCAGCCTGCGATGATGCATAGGCCTCGATGAGCCGTCCTGCTAATCGTGGTTCGATTTGAATTCTGAGCCCTGCTGGACCGTAGTGCACGCTGAAGGTAGCAGTCAGCACACACATGACTCCGCGGTGCGGTGCCGGAGGGTGCGCTGGGGGCCTGTGGCACAGAATCCAGCGATCGGCTGAGAAGGATGCACCGGCACGTGGTGGGCCCTCTTGGAGACACGCCGGTGGCGGCAGGTGAGCATTGAGGCCTGGGTGCGCAGGGGCGGCCAGTCATCGCTGGGTGGAGGACCGGTCTGGGGACCAGGGCTGGGGTGCAGCAGGCGCACAGGATCGTGCAGGCACTACCGGTCACGGCGGCGGACTCGTGGCTGGGTGGGGGGCGCGCCCTGGCTGACACGACCCTGCATGCAATGACGTGATGTGCGCGGGTTGGTTTGGGACGTAGCCACCTCATCTCCAGTGTGAATGTGCCCGTTGAAGGTGGTCGGCCACGTGTGTATAGGCCTATGGACAGGTTGTGGCGGAGACTGAGACACACGCAGTAGTCCCTTTAGTGGTGGATTTGGGACGTGTGCATTCCCACAGTTGTGAGTTGGGGGATTGTGGAGTTGAGGTGTGTGGTGTGTTCAGTTGGTACTTGCCGATGGGCAGTGAATTTCCATTGGGGCCATCCTCAAAGCGCTGGTTGGTGGCGGACTTGCGGACAAGTGGGAATCATGCACACTGCCTGGGGAGTTTGCGACGACATTGGCGGACAGGCCACGGTGGTCCACTTTTGTCTGCACATTGATGGCATGAGTGTGGTTGCTGTTGCGGTGATTGTGTGCAGTGTCGGCAGGGGTCACAAGTCGTGCACGTGTGCTGTGAATTGCCCCCAACACGTGCGTGATGCCAGCTATGGCGTAGTTCCCTGCGTGGTCTCAAGATGTTCCTGCGCAGTGTGGGGGGAGTGAGGGGCAGGGGTATCAAGCTGACACACACCGTGATGCTTTCAGGTATGATGAGTCCTGCATGATGTGACCGTAACAGCAGTTCGTGTGGTCGTTACCTTCCTCTTCATTCCTACGATGGTTACGGCCACACGAACTTCTGTTACGGTCTTCTCATGCATGATTTATCATGCCTGTGAGCATTCCAGTTTGTCCAAGTGCAGTACACTGTACCAGATTAGGCATGTGACTATACGGGAGTTTGACCATTGTCACTATTTCTCCCACAGGTTTCTGAAGACACGTTGCCCTGTTGAAGTTCCCCGTTGGGAATGGAACGCGTTGGCTGAGCTTTTCGTTTTGTTTGTTTGTGTATTTGTAATAAAGTTCTGTTTTTACACTACTGTTGACTACTGGACTTCATGACCTGGCGCACCCACATTTCGGTTACTATGATCTTGGGTCTGGGGCACAGAGGTGTCTAGCATGGCTGGCGTTGGGGTTGGTTGCGCAGGTACACTACGAATTGGAACTATCGTGTGGTGCGGATACAGGGGCCCGCCGTTGCTTTTGTGGACATGCATCCATGACATGTGTGAGGGAGTTTGATGGGGCTGGCTGTGAGACTCCTCCGACTCTGGCAGTTGTTGGTTGGGAGGTACCAGGGGCCAACAGGTGCAGCACAGCCAGCAGCTTTGTCTGCGGGGGGATGTAGGTTGTCTGCTGTGTTGGTACTGTCAGCCTGTGGGCGATGTTGGTCAGGATGCGGAGGATGGTTGTACTTTTGAGCCTGTGTTGGCCAATGGCTTCCTCTGGCGTTGAGTCTCTGGGGCTGGTGCATTTTAGGGTCGTCCACAGTCCTGCACTGACTAGGTGGTAATCCGAGGGGGGGTGGTCCGGGGGGGGTGCTGTGAGTGGTGGCGGTGGGTGTTGTGGCCCTCTTGGTTCTCCGAGCTGCATGATCAGTAGCTCCATGGCATCTGTTGGTCTTCACATGTGGCTCTGGGCTGGGCTCCCTTTCATACTGCAGGTAGTCGTCCTGCTTAACACCAGCAAAAGGCAGGTGTTAAATCCCTGCTGCTAACGCGCCTTATCGCCTATTCTTGGTTCGCATCGCAGATCTGACTGGTCGTTGAGAATCTCGCGAAGTGGTGTTTTCATGTGTTTATGCACGGGAACGCCTACTCTGCATATCATTAGCGTTAGTTGTCGCACTCATCCGTGGCAATGTTTTTTGCGGTTGCTATCGCAGGAAAACTGGCGTTGTCGGCAGTTTGCACCAGCTTGTGAATGGGGCGATAAATCTATTGCCACTTTTGTGGCGCTAAAGTACTGATAAATCGGCTATAACTCCTTGATAATATGCCCCCTAGTGTTTAAATATGTGCACATGAAAAAATACATTTCATAAACCTTATATGGTGATACAAAGAGTATAATATTTTATTTATTGCCATATCATGATTTCCCGGAGGCTTTGGATCTTGTGAGTTATGACCCCTCCCTACACTCAATAATATTAATAAAAAGTATATTAAACACCATACATTTGCATCTATACCACATATGCTATTTGAGCCCGTGAGGGAATCTTTCTCAATGTATTTTTTTATGACATGCAGAAAAGTTGAACTCAGCGATCCAGGGCTTTAACTACTTAGACATGTCAAGCAGTGCATATATTTCCCTGAAAAATGCAGATTGTGGACTTCAACAAAAACACGTTTTTTTTCTATCTCAAACGGTTCAAAGTTACCAAAAGTGCAGTGACATGTGTTGTTGTGCAGTGGAAGCCCCTTTGCAAAGGTTGTTTGGTTTCCTTTCTGTAGCTTATTGCTGTGTTTAGGTGTTAAACTGGTACTAATGAGCTGCAACTAGTGCCCAGACAGTATTAACAAGTTTAAAAATGACCAAAATAATGCAGTAAAACTATCCTAAAATGTGCCGCCTAATGCCTCATAATACGCCTTTTCTTGGCACATAATTTGGCCTTTCCATGCCGCATAATTCCAGTGGCTCTGCTCATACCCTTCAGCACCGATGCCATGGACCTGGCAGTCATATCTGCAGCTCCATCGATGGGCACCAGCCCAACTCTTTGTAGGGGAGCTGCCTAGCCAAACTCTCTTGGGGGCTCATTATGATGTCGGGTGGAATCACTTCCTCCCGACACTGACTCGGTCATGGGACCGACGACACCCGGTCGGCGGTCCCGACCACCCCATTAGGATGTGACTGAACACTGTTCAGTCGCATTCCTATATTCCACTATGGAAGCTTGCATTACAGCCGTAAACCAGCAGTAATGCACCCCACAGTGAAATGGGAGGTGCAGTTCATCCCTGCACCCCGTGGCAGGCACCTACATGTGCCTGCCACAAGGTGCAGGGATCAACAGGGGGCACCATAGGTTCCCCTCTACCTCAAGCCGGAGGTCGAGCACCAAAGGGGGCACTGGTGGGAGCCCCCTAACACGCTTTCAAACATGGTTTCCATGTCGGACAAACCCGCATGGAAACCATGTTGGAAACTGTGATTGTAATCTCAAGGGCTGAAAGAGCCGACCTTGAGATTACAGGCCAGATCCCGACTGGCGAACGGGCTCTCCGAGCCCGTCGGAAGCCAGCTGGAAATGACCGGCCAGTTTCATTTCCGACTGCCTCCATCATAATGAGGTGGTCGGAAAGGAAACCGACTGGCCCATTACGAGCGGCCCTAAAGGCTCTGACCAACGTTCGGAGTCTTTACGGGCCGTATCGTAATCGGCCCCTTAATCTCCCACTTACTCCTAACCCTATTCCCTACAACTAAATGCAGTAATCTGTGTGCACCTTGCAGTGCGCAAACAAGCAAAGAGAAGCCAGAGGAAAGGTGTGATGGTCCAAATGTCCCGGGACAGAGAAAGGCTGCTTAGAGAAGTGTGCTGGATGTGAGGATATGTGCGCGAGATAGGGAGCTTGACGTCAGGTTTCACAAACTGTAGCTGAGCAGTGATATGCGCTTGGAGATAATGAGCTCTTCTTTTTCAATATGCTTATTATTTAAAACCCAGAAATGCTGACAATAGAGTGAGACCAGTATAATATACGTTCACTGTTGTTTTTGCTATTGGTCTCAAAAACAATAATATGGTTTTCCACCATTGGTTCTGCCGATATTTACTTTTTTTCCATAGAAATGTGAAATATTTTCCACAGATTTTCACGTATTTTTGTAAAACTTAGGGGCATATTCTCAAGGACTCATCGCCGAGTTAGCGGCACTTTATCGCAGCCAAAGTGGCGATAAATTCATCGCACCATTCACAAGCAGGTGCTAACAGCCGATATCACCAGTTTACCCGCGATAGCAGCTGCAAAAAACATCGCCACGGATGACACCGGCAACTAACGCTAATGATATGCAGAGTAGGCGTTCCTGTGCAAAAACCCGCGAAAACACCACTCCGCAACATTCTCAACGACCAGCCAGATCGGCGATAAGATTCAAAAACATGCGATAAGGCGCGTTAGCAGCATGGATTTAACACCTGCTCCTACCTGGTGCTAAGTCGGACGA
Organism: Calotriton arnoldi; assembly: GCA_963921515.1. Taxonomy (NCBI): domain Eukaryota; kingdom Metazoa; phylum Chordata; class Amphibia; order Caudata; family Salamandridae; genus Calotriton; species Calotriton arnoldi. The sequence goes on from CAWUFW010016142.1 coordinate 285,597, forward strand.
GAACCTGCATCATAAAAGGGAGCCCAGCCCACAGCCACACCAGAAGAACAACAGATGCCACGGAGCTACTGATCATGCAGCTCGGAGCCCCAAGAGGGCCACAACACCCACTGCCACCACTGCCAGGATCTCCCCCCTCCCCCAGAACCACCCCCCGGACTACCACAGGGGCAGCGCAGACAAAGACACCGGACCTTCCGAAAACGCACCAGCCTCGGAGACTTAACGCCAGAGGAAGTCATTGCCCACTACAGGCTCAAAAGGACAACCATCCTCCGCATCCTGACCCTCATTGCCCACAGGCTGAGGGTACCAACACAGCGGAGAACCAACAACCCTCTGCAGACAAAGCTGCTGGCCGTGCTGCACCTGTTGGCCTCTGGGACCTTCCAACCAACAACTGCCATAGTCGGAGGAGTCTCACAGCCAGCCCTCTCAAAGTTCCTCACACCTGTCTTGGATGCCATCATCAGCTTGGTACCCCAGCAACTTTACTTCCCACACACTGCACAGGAACAGCTGGAGATCAAGCAAGGCTTCTACGCCATAGCAGGCTTCCCACACGTGTTGGGGGCAATCAACTGCACACATGTACTCCTCTTGCCCCCTGCTGCCAATGCACACAATTACCACAACAGGAAACACATGCATTCCATCAATGTGCAGGCAATAGTGGACCACCGGGGACTCTTCACCAATGTCGTCGCCAACTACCCAGGCAGTGTGCATGATTCCTTCATCTTCCGACAGTCCATCATCAACCAGCGCTTTCAGGATGGCACCTATGGAAATGCACTGCTCGTTGGTAAGTAACAACTGAACACACCACACACCTCAACTCCACCAACATACAACTCACAACTCTGGGAATGCACACATCACAAAATCACATACAACATGACAACCAACATCCCCACATTCCAGACACGACAACACAACTTACTGTGGCAACCTGGGCTAGCCATGTACACAAGCCATCAACGGCATGCCACCTCAGCCACATAATAGCAGAATGTGGGGAGAGGTGGGAACCAGGCATGTGCGAAGGAGGCAAGTGACCAATGAATGTGAATGTACACAATGCCAAGTGTGGCGTGGATGTGCTGGACAGACTTGAGTATGCAGAGCACAGACATTTCCATGTCGACATACACTGCTGATGTCTGCAGTGTACTGGACAGTGGACGCAACCATGTTACCGCAGCCAGTGGGGAAGAATGTGGAAATGTAGCTTGTTACGTCCCCCCCTGTAAGCGTGAGCGGAGTGGGCTGGCCCGGCGTACGCCAGGCCAGCATAGGGGTGTGAATAAAAAGCCTGTTACTCTGGGTGTGGTTCTCTTCCAGAATGGCCAACGTGTCTGCCAGGGCGGCGCCTCTCACCCCGCCACGAGGCCGACGCCGTGAGCGGCGGTGCCTGCGATCCTGTGCACCTGCTATACCTCAGGCCGCTGGTCCCAAGATCCGTCTTGCCCACCCCAGCGCACCCAGGCCTCACTGCTCACCTGCCGACACTGGCGTGTGCCAAAGAGGGCCCACCATGTGCCAGTGCAAGCTCCAAGCCCGAGGCACCCGACCATGGCAGCCTCCTCAGACCATCACGGTCTCCGCGACACAGGCCCCCAGTACTCCTTTCTCATTGACGTACTCCACCGCTGCCTCTGGCCTACACTGCGGTCAAGTAGGTCACACATTTGGAACTGAGTCTTGATTGTTCAATCATTGCACGCAAGGAGAGGAGTAAGAGGAAGACGCGGTTCAGTCCGGATGAAAAAAGGATCCTCGTTACGGAGGTGACCGAACACTACCAACAACTGCTCTGGTGCCACTAACTCTGTGCATCGCAAGCCAAGGACACTTGGCTGGGGGCCCCTTCTGACCGCTGCCTCCGGCCTACACTACGGTCAAGTAGGTCACACATTTGGAACTGAGTCTTGATTTATTTATGGCAGAGTTTATACCATTGTACAGGCCTCATCGCAGACTGCATCCCCTTTCAGCTCTGGTGCCACTGACTCCGTGCCCCGAAATTCATGGACACTCTCTGGTTGAATTTTGGTGGCGTCTGAGTCTATGGCCTGGGGGTTGTCTTCATCATCATGTAGCTGATACTGACTTGGTGTCAAAAATGAGTCTGTAGCATTCATCTCCTCCATATTGCCTGTGTCTGCTTGGTACTGCCCTCTGTATCATGCCCTGGAAGATCACCTTCCACTGTCCCCCAAAACCCTCCGCGACATTCACCTTGGACATCGACGAGGACCCGCTCAGCTCTTGTGGCCCTACCTCAGTGCACCGGTAGTCACCGTCCCGTGGCAGTGTTCCATGTGCCGGCCGCTGTACATCCGGGGCCACTAACTCCGTGCAGCTCAAGTCATGGACCCTTGCTGTTTGAACTGTGAACTTCTGATTGTCTGATCACTGTTGTAGTTGTTGCCAGCACCAACCACTCCTTGAGGGCTGGCTCACACTCACCCCACACCCATCCAGCACAGGCGTCACTGGACATGTGACCCTGGCAATAAAACGGGCCAGGCGCATCTGCCCGTAGCCAGTTCCACAAACTATCTAAGTGTGTCTGTGTGGTCATTGTGTATGCATGAGGGCCCCGGGCCCTACCACATTGCATTGTGCTGTGTACAGCGGACGCAACCATGTCACCTCAGGCAGTGGGTGAGACCTGGGACATGTAGCTGTGTCGTACACCCCTGTAGGCGTTGCCGGAGTAGGCTGGCGTACGACAGTCCAGCGTTGGGGTGTGGATGATCACCCCGGGGCTCTGGGCGTGGTTAAGTGTTGGGCTTGCCAATGAAGTACCTAATGCGTGTGTCTCTGTTGTAGTGTCGGCGCCACCCGTCCCGCAATGGACAAAGTTGCAATGAAACATGCCCCCGGAATGCGGGCTCGGCCGAAGGGATAAATGAATGAGCGCAAGCCCGCTCGGGGTCCGGGATCATACATGCCAACTGTTGTGTGTGTATCGCTATTGCCGCAGCTTAAGCCAAAGGTCTTGCCTCGACCGCATCGCGAGTTCAGCCAGCCATGAACTCTACATCTGTGTCCGCCCTATCCTTACCATAGGCCTACACACACGTGGCCGCCCACCTTCAACGCACAACATCACAGTGTCGTTGTCAGGCTTGTGGACATGCGCAGACAGGCATGACAATGGTGTGCCGTAGGAGTGCAAGTGATGCAACCGCACAGCGCACACAAGTAATTAGGCTCGGGGGGAGGGAGGAGCAGCAGTGAGGCTACGTAATACACATTGATGGCGCTCATTTGCTACAAGCAGTACATGTCAAACAGGAATCACTATGACACACATATCACACGTCAATCAACTAGTGAGCCTGCCAACACATCATGCAGAACCAACTATTGACTCATGTCTCTCTGCACTGTCACAGGTGATCAAGGATATGCACTCTGCCCTTGGATGATGACACCCCTCCGAGCCCCGAACACACAGGCCCAGAGGCAGTACAATTGGGCCTACAAACGCACCAGGGGCATCATGGAACGCACATTTGGCGTGTTGAAGTCACGTTTCAGGTGCCTGGACATCACAGGTGGGAGGCTCCTGTACAGCCCAGACATTGTGTGCAAGATGATCGTTGCATTTTGTGTGTTGCACAACATATGTGTACGCACCAGTGCCCCATGGTTACAAGTGCCAGATGCACCGGACGATGATGAGGAAGATGAGGCAGGTGGACCACACCCCACTGCAGCTGCAGCAGGAATAGCCCGTAGGAACAACATCATTGACAATTTCTTCACATGAGGACGTCACATTGTGACCGTCCTTAGCAATCATGAGACAGTACAAAATGACCACAGGCACAGCATGTGCAAATAAATTCATTTCAACACACATTCCCTGAGTTTCTGTATGTGTGCTGCAGTGTGGCACGGGGATCAGGGACATGATCCAGAGTCATTGTGGGTGTGCAGTGTGCTCTACTTAATTGTGCATGTGTGCCATTGTGCCCATCTCCCCCGTCCCCCCAGTACCTGGTCGGTACTCACCCTGTTGATGTTGTGTCAGGTAATGTTGAGCAGTGTCCCGATCCCCGACTCCTGGCGCCGTATCCCGAATGATGACTGTGGCCACCATTTTCTCAATGTCATCCAGCTCCTGGTGTGCCGCTGGTCCCCCACCTCCAATCTGCGTTGCTGCTTTCATGTTGGCATCGAGTTTCTTCTTGGTTTTGCCCTTCACATCATTCCAGCGCCTCTTGACCTTTTCCATTGTCCTCCTCGACACTCCGACTGCATTCACGTTGTTCACGATGTGCTGCCATATTTCCGTTTGTGTTGCCGATGACACAGTGGAGGTGACGAACAGTTGTTGGTAGTGTTCTGTCACCTCAGTGACGATGATCCGGTTTTCCTGCGGACTGAACCCCGTCTTCCTCTTCCTCTTCTCCTTGCCCTTCCCTGGCCCCGGGGTTCCTGGCTGGTCGTCTGTGGGGCTTGTGGGGTTTGCGTTGTCCTCTGCACTTGGTCCGGGTGCGTCCATGGTGCTACGCAGTTACATTTGTTAATCTTTTTTTTTACTCTGCTTTTATAGTGCATTTTCCCGCATGTCGCGTGGGAATTGCAGGCCTGTCGCTGGTTATCGCTGATTTTTGTTTCGCGATTTGGGACATCGCAACTTTTTTAGCGTTTGTGTTTCGCATTTTTTCGGCGTCGTGTTAATTTAAACACGGGCATTTGTCGTGTTATCGTGAGACTATCGCATGGTGCCGCCGGGTTGAGAATACTGCGTTAACACAGTGTTATTTTCCCGTGATAGACTGCAATGTGAGTAGTTGCGTTAAGCGTATTTGGCGATAGTTAACACACGTTCTTGAGAATATCCCCCTTAGACTTTTTCTAGACACGACCCTTGAAGTTTACCATTTTGCTTTATTGCTTAATTTCACATTCCAGAAAACAAAGTATTGAAAAAAATATTTTTTAATAAGCTGCTATGTAAAAGGTTTCCCATAGATGTATTGTGTTCTGGATGAGTGCTGTAATGTGAACATATAACGGAATTGCATATGAGCAGCATCACATGCTTCTCTACACTCAAGTTGTACCCTGTGTTTAATTTCACGCCTGCCACATACTTTGCTGTAGCATTTGAAAACCCATGGTCTGCAGTATTCCCTAGATGAAATAAAAATACCTGCTGAGAGAGATTAGTTGTGAAAAATGGTGACCCTTTTTTAAATTCGTTCTGGATCTGTCAGAATAGTTCTTAGCACAGCAAAATAGTTCAAATTGCTTTGTTAGGGATTGGCAGCATGTTCATGAAATTCTAAATTATTTTTTTATTGATGCCAGTGTCTTGTGACTGCGTGTCATTGCGGTGTTATAGATAGGCTGTTACCCTGAACACAAGAACATTACTTACAGTTAGGAAAGCCGGGGTGATCAATGTGTAGTCGTTGAAACAGATGACAAGGAGTAGAGACAAATTATGGAATGGTTACAGGACAGCCTTTGCAGTTATTTTCCTGCAGCATCCTTTGCTCCCTAGTTTTTGTGTTGGATGTTATTTTTAGCCTCTTGCGGTGTAAATACTATGTTACTCTCTGTGTTGTTATGCCATTAGCTGCTTAAATGACTAATGTTGTGTGCTTAAATGCCAGTGCAAGTGTTTTATGCCTTCTTATTCCATCTTATTTAAAAAAACAATAACAGCAATTTTCATTTTTTTATAATCATTTACATCATGTTCCAAGGGACATGTGACAATGTACTTGTGGACAAAGAATGATCCTGTTATACAGACGCACATGCAGAACAAAGAATCTATCTTAGAATATCACTTCATTTTTAATATTTGGGGCCTCATTTATGAGAAGTGTTGCATCACTGCGTGAAAGCAGTGATGCGTTACTTCTCAGTGTGCCCTCCTTGCGACACGAATGATGCGTCATGTTTACTGTATGACGCATCATGTCGCAAGGAATGACAGATACATCAGTATTACTGACGCATCTGTCGGTGCAAAAGTGGCGCATTGCTGGAGATGTGTCAGAAGCGTGACACAACTCCAGCAATGTTCCTTTCACATTGGGCAAGCCCCATGTGAAAGGGCCTGCGTCACCATTACGCCTTCCATGAGGCAGGCGTAAGGTTTTGACGCATTGGCGTCCTAGAAGAGGTGGAGCAAAGTCTTATAGATTTCACTGCGCCACTCCTACGACCCTTTCTTACGCCCACCCTGCATACATTATACCTGACGCTGGTATAATGTAGCGCAGGGGTTTACGAAGTGACGCATCTGCCTAGATCTTGGGGTCTTGTGGTTTGAAACGCTCCCCCTTTTCTACATGTTTCTATTCGACATGTATGCCTGAGAATGTTTACATGTTATCTACCAAATGATTAAAAAAAGATCTGGGAGAAGTAGACATTTTGCTTCAAGTGTGTCAGGTTCCTCATAATGTATTCACTGAGCATGGTTTACATTCCGTGAGGACCCATCCACACATCACAAGTGCGCCGTTGTGATTTGTGATTTTTACAGCGAAAACCTTGGCGCTAGCTCTTCGAGGATACCCATCTTGACTTCCCTTGTATATATTAACATTCATTGTTTGGGTATCTCTACAATGTAAATTTCACCACCAACTGTTTTTTTGTTGCGCCCCTTCGTGTCGCTGTACATACTTCCTCACGTGTCACTGCGTCGTCACCATTTCACGAGCACTTGTGCACAGTATCCCACAGGTTACATGCCATTTAATGTAACGCAGTGCTGTTCTTATACATGTCTATTTATAACAAATACATGTAATTACCAAAACCCAATTTTATATTGTCACATTGAATTTTTGTCTCCCTGGTTTCTCCTTCTGCTCCTAGCAATTAATTGTGCTACTTAAAATTGATCATTAACTAATACCTTTAGAGACATTGTTGTATGTTACATAAGTTCGCACTGGTCTCTATAGGGTTTATAGACTACCTCATGTAGTCTGATATTGTGATTTGTAACCCTGCACATTTCCCATTCATGTATTCTTTGTAGTTGAGTGGCTGTTGTCCTGAATCCCTGTGAATGCTGCTCCTACACGCTTGTCGCTTCTTGAGAGAAATTAGGTTGCTGGTTGAGCGGGGTGTTAACCCTGCTTAAGCAACAGCCACAATCCCTGTCGGGGTGAACCACACAAGTAAAAAATTAATCTGTGCTTAACCTTTTCTTAGCTTAGCACTAAAGCAGTCAGCCTTAACTTAGCACTAAAGCAGTCAGCCTTAACTTAGAGGCAATGTGTAAAGAATGTGTGCAGCACATAACAGTAGTAACGTGACAACACAATGCAAGAAAAACCCCAATCCAATTTAGAAAAATAGAATACATTTTAACAAATTATTTGACACCAAAATGGAAAACATCCAATCAGTAGAACTGGAGTTATGAGTTTTTTTTTAAACAAACTTTATTGAGTTTTACATAAAATTCCATCTGTAATTGTTTAAATACAATTAACATTCAATCAGGAGTTTGATCCAATAAACTTCTCTTACTCACTGAGTCCATTAGAAATATCGTATCATTGGACCAAGCCCCAACCCTCCTTCCCTGCAATTAAATAATACAATACACATCTCGGTCCATAAAATTCGCTTCAATTGGTCCATGTAATCTCTATTTTATACTACCATCCCCCAACTGCCCTTCACCCTTCCCACCCCCCAGGCGTGTCACTTGCAATCAGTCTGATATCCTTCTTTATCCGGGTTGCTCCAATCTGCGCTCATTAAGTCGCCATATCAATACTCCATTACCAAGGTAGCATTAGGGGGGATCTGCATCACTTTGTTTATCCTAATATGCAACACCTGTCTTGTTTTGGGGTATATAAATCAACCTTCTCCTTCAGGGGCCTCCTCTACTTTACCTTCGTCCCTCCCGTCTTCCGGGTTCCATAGCAGTTCAACTAGTGCTTCCCATGCCCTGGCTATCTCCAATGTTCGCTCACTCCTCGTTCTTTTTGCTATTTGCATTCTGATTGTCCCCTCACATTCTGCCCATTTAACAAATTCTTTGCGCCATCTGGCTATACTCGAGCCTGGAGTTATGAGTTTTTAAAGGTAAAACAAGGCACCTAAAAGATCAAAGTACCAATGGCAGACATCTAACCACATGAGACTGGGTCAAAGTCGAAAAATATGACTGAGTCCAATACAAACAGTGTATTGGGCCCGGTTAGGTTCAAAATGTATGAAGTCTTTTCTGTCCCTGAGGCTCTGACCAGGAGGCCACCTAACTAGCCCTTGGAGTCAATCTGGTAGTCCTGGGTTGAAGCTGTGGAACAGGGCTCAAGCAGCATGGCGGGCCTCTGAGGGTTCAAGGCAGGGTCCAGGCTACAAAGCAGTCTTTCCAGGTTCAGCAAAACAGTCTTCTGGCGCCGTTTTTGATTTGGTGAAGTTTCCAGAAAATTCCCTCTGAAGTGCTTGAAGTTTCCTGCCTCCCTGGCCTGGCTCCAGGCTGGTTGCATGAAAAATGCAGTGGTGACAAGTCATTTGTGTGAAGGCAGGGCATAGCCTATTAAGTTGCAAGTGGGGCTGTGCCCAGCTCTGCCCCCCACCCTGCCAGCGATGGCCCAATCAGGCGCACCTAATGCCTCTATTGCATAGATGTCTGGAAGGGATAAACAAAGTACAACTGCTAACTACTCCCAGTCATGTGACCCAAGAACAGGCTGCAGAACATAAATAGGTAAGACAGGAAAATGCAACTTTTTAAAAGTGGCATTTTCAAAATTGTAACTTGAATCCAACTTTACCATTAAAAAGGATTTTAAATTGCGATTTTTTCAGACACCAAACATTAAGGGGCTCATTATGATGTCGGGCGAAATCACTTCCGACCGACACCGACTCGGTCATGGGACCGACACTTGGTCAGCAGTCCCGACCGCCCCATCAGTCGCATTACAATATTTCACTATGGGAACATGCATTACGGCCGTAAACCAGCCATAATGCATGCTACCATAGTGAAATGGGAGGTGCGGTTCATCCCTGCACCCTGTGGCAGGCACCTCAAGGTGCCTGCTACAAGGTGCAGTGATCAACAGGGGGGCACGGTGCCCCTCGGCTCCAACCGGAGGCCATGCAACAAAAGGGGCCCCCTAACATGCTTTCTGACATGATTTCCATGTCGGCCAGACCAGCATGGAAACTATGTTGGAAACCGTGATCGTAATCTCAAGGGCGGAAAGAGCCGCCCTTGAGATTACAGGCCGGATTCCGACTGGCGGACTGGCTCTCCGAGCCCGTCGGAAGCCAGCTGGAATGACTGTCTGGTTTCCTTTCCAACCGCCTCCATCATAATGAGGCAGTCAGAAAGGAAACCGACTGGCCCATTACTATGCGACCCAAAAGGCTCCGACCGAAGGTCAGAGCCTTTACGGTCCGTATCATAATCAACCCCTAAATATTTTCCTGTTCCCAATCAAACATTAGCACGAATTAAATGCAATTAAGCATTCCAAAGGTATTCTATGGGAGAGGTAGCCCTCACAGTAGTGGAAAATGAATTTCAGAGTTTTTCACTATGAGGACATATAAAAATTAAAATTACATGTCTAACTGTTGCAATTGGATTCCTCCCATTCAATACGCCCAAATTTTTAGTTTTTTTGATCACCCAGTTTTGTACTTTTTACTGTGGGTGAGTCTCACTACAGGTGTCTCACCCAGAGTAATCACATGATAAATGGACATCGCTTGTTTACCACAGTGTGTGCCTTTTAAGATAAGGCCACTGCAAGGGGAAGGGGCACATGGCTGGTTACATGTGAACACGTGTGCACACCTGTGTGCGCATGTGTGTGGGCTGCACGTGGAAGGCTACTTTCATGCACAGGCAGGTAACTGCGCACAGGTAGCCTGGCACAATGAGGACTCTTCAGGATTAGATATTGACCGGGAATACCCCTTATAGTGTTAGGGTACACTAGTAGGGAAAGTCAGTATGATTTACTGTTTTGTCTGTAGTGACACTTTATTGTACACATAGGAAGAGAACTGCCTTAGAGTGTAGTTTCACTTCCCTTTGGCCTTCAGAGACCATTGACATCTCGAATTGGTGTGTAACCTGAGTGGAAAAATCAATTATGTAATTCTCAAAATTATTTCTGTACACCTTATGGGTCAACCGGAATTGTCCTATTTTCCTGGCTCAGCTCAGGATCAGAGCCCATGCCTTTTGTCACCCTGCATTGCCCAGTTAAATACATTTCTCTCAATTAGCAGCAACAAAGGCAAGCCCACACAAAGGGAGCAATTAACAATACGTCACTCAGCTCCTGACGAGGAAAGGGGTGGGTCAGAATGATCTGCATCAATCAGCTGTCACGTTGTACCAGTGATGCGCCTGTCCAGGCCCACTGAAGAAAGGATGAAGCTCAGACAACTAGAGTCAACCCAGGAGGGGGCTCTCTTTGAACTTTTGATGTGCCAGACCCTGGCAATTATGTAAGTGATGGGCAGAGCTGAAACCCCAGGAGCAGATGTGACCAGTGACTCCTGGGTGATGCCATTTTTACCTGTCTCAGGAGGGTTGGGACAGGGGTGGAGAGGTGATGTGGCACCCTAGGGTTGGCCAGGGGTGCTTGACTTCTGGAACCTTCCTCTCCCCTTTAAAAACTCTTGCACAAAGGGGAGACTCTCTCTTGCCTGGTGATTATGTGCTTCACTGCTGGCCCCTAGGACTGCCATGGACTACTGGAAGGAAGAACCCCTAGATGCCCAGAAAGAGCTAAGGACTAAGCCCAGTTGACCCCAGCACCAGTGGGTCTTCCCTGGGGCCCGTGAGGCTGGACCCCTATATCCCCTGACATTGGGGGAAAGCTCTGGAGTTCTGCACCCAGAGACAAAGACCAGGAGGAAGGCTGGCGCAGGGGACCACAAGAACCAGATCCCTAAGGACTGCACCACTTTGGAGATGAGGAGGTCTGCTGTAATTGCCACAGGTGGGTAGAGCTACTCACCAGGAGTAAAATGAGCCCAGGATCATTGAAATCTGACAAACTGGGCTTGAGTTATGGCATTTTAAACTTTGGCAGCCTTTTGATTGGCAACTTTTCACATTTCACCCGCGGACTGGGCGAGGGCCCAGGGGTCGGTGCATGATTCTACATTTAATAATTGTTGCAGGGCAGGGCGTACGTGGGGCCCCCTCCCCAGACTCTCTCCTGAGCCAGGGACTTCATCCCCCAGGGCATTCTTACTTAGAAAGGGGACCCGGACTCCATCCTCAGCCCCCTGAAGGGCCTGTCCTGCATGGGGGGAGCGGGTGGCCACTACCTACAAGGAGACACCTGCCCACTGGAGCGGGCAGGGGAGAAGAGCTGCCTGCTCCTTCTGGCAGCAAAGGAAAGACTGTCTGTGTGGTGAGCCGGCAGGGGCAGCCAGGGGTGGGTTCCCTGGGCTGTCCAACCCAAGGACTAAGCACCCACCTCATAAGTAAAAATAACAAAAAGAAAAAGCTACATGGCTCTCGCAGCTCAGTAGGAGAGCTGATACTTAAATATTTACTGCTCCCGGAAGAGCGTCCCATAATGCCCTGCATAGTTTTGCTGCTTAGGTATTATGCAGTATGTTGTGACCCCCAAAATGGGCAGGGGGCACCACCAATGTTACAAAAACGGCCTGGAGGGGGGGCTGCAGGAATGCAGCAGCTCCACTAAAGGAATTTCTATCAGAGTACTGACCCAATGTTTGCGGGGTTAGTGAATCCATGACACCCTCAGGATTTCTTCAATGTTTTCAATCCCTCCCAAGGCTGGAGCTTTTGCTTTGTAGCTGGGAGTGCTAAACCATCTAGGGGTTGGGTTTATGGTTGCAGTTGTTGTGGCCTGAAAGACTTAAGAGTGGTTAAAGAAGGTAATTGTCTTGAAACACCCTCTAGGGGCCAAGTCCATAGTTGTAATACAATATATTTGAAAAGTGATGCTGTCTAGGGGCTACTTTTATAATTGCACTTCTATGGTTGGGAAACGTTTAAGAAATACACAATTTAATTATGTTGTCAATGACTAGTGATCAAAGTGAAAATGCTTTACTAACATTAATAAGTGCATTTACACTGGATTATTATTTCTGATGATTGCATTTAAGTAGAAATGATGATTTTAACATGTGGTTTGTTGCTCTTGAACCTTGACCAAGCCAATAGACTTACTTGAAATGGTTGTATGACCCCATTAGGGGGTCAAAGATGATCATCCAATGTCATCTATGGTATTTTCTATCTGCCAATGTATATATTTGTAAATTGTTGCATAGTTTGTATGTTTAATACATGTATTCATCCTTTTCTAAAGAAAAAGTACTGACTTGACAATCATTTATTGAGTGTTATTATTGCATGCCACTAAATGGTGATTACTAGCCACACCACCTCCCCTGAGTAGGCTTTGGACTGCTCTGCCTCTTGTTGGCATGCCATGCAGAGCAGAACAATGGACTGGCTTGAGTAGTAAAATGGGGGGAATGGGAAGAAGAAGGTAAGAGAGCTTGACCCCAATTTAGTTATCTACTCGGGGCTATTGAGGATAGGGTTGCTGAACTCACGGTGCAAAAGAAACGAGGATGCAGAGAGAGATAACAAGGAGATATTTGTGGCTCATCAATAACAGTGAGAATCACAGTATGAGGTATGAACAAAGCAGTTCAGTTTCAGTCAGGGCCCGAAACATGTACTCCTCTCTTTTTGGTAATAGGCATGAGTGTGGTAGACTTCTTTCAGTAGTCAGAGTGTTCTGCAATACCAGTTTCTTCATCGGTAGGATGCAAATTTCTCCAGTGATGCTGTTCTTGAAGTCATGTGGATCCAATCTGTGGGCAAACGCACAGGTTTGGTGCTGCCCTGGATTTGTTGTTTTGGTTGCTTCATAAGTAAATTCCCACTCTTTGCTTTAATGTTGTACTGGCCCACCCATTTTTTCTCCCCTGGATGTGCCATCTTATATGTACAGGACACCAGGCTGCAGTGAATTCTGTTTCCCTGCTGTCACTCGAACGACAGCAGGAAAAGGCAAGACCCACAGCTTGACTGCGTAGTCTCCTATCCTCACTGCCTACTAGCAGGTAATTGACATGGAGCAGTGCACTCCTGCATACAAAAGCAAGCAGCTGCTGAGCAGCATGGTTCTAACCCTTAGCAGCGGGAACTCTACTAATAGAGTGATGGGTCCGTTGTTTACCTCCAAATTAAAAGAAAATACTTTCTTGGGCACATAGCTATGTGTGAAGAAGTATGGGAAACAATTTTACAACTTTTCCCACCCCTACTCATGCCACTCAGGAGACTGATATTATCTACTTCCCACTCCTGTCATTTATTTATGATGCACTAATAACTCATTTGCAAAAGGCTTTTGAGAAAGTGATCTTATCGATCGGAATCCCCCTGTTTTAATGTAATTATAACTGTTCAACTTCCTGACACCAACTGAGAACTATCAGAAATGTTTTTCAACCTTGAGCATTTGGGCACATTTATAACCAGTTGTGATACCAAATGTGTTCCTGAAAGCTGATGTCATCATCTTTACTTATCTCATTCAAAAACCGTTATGTGTACAACAGTAGAAATACTGTAAATTATATTATACATAAGAAACATTATACAGGTACAAGAATTAGTTTATTAACGGCATAAACAACATTACTCTGTATGTATCACAAAAGTGTTCATAGAAGTAAAGTGACCCCTGTGCAAGAACCCACAATCAAAAGTTGGTGAAAACAATATTGCAAGAATACATACAAGAAACAACTGCACAATTTCTATACATTTTGTGAAATTTTGGACCCATAGTCTCCCTAGCATTTCTGTGTGTGCTCCCAGTAGGAAGGAACAGTCTATTAGTGACAGAGGGGGATATGTTCATAGTGGAGTGGCAAGAAAGAGGGACAAGGAGCCTGCAGCTTGAGAAAGTCTAGGATCATTCTGAATGAAGGACTCTGGGAATACTTACAAAAAATCTGAGAAAGGACATGCTGTAAAAGGAGGTAGGAGTTTTTTTTAGAAGTTGCCAAAATTGGGTGCAGGGACTTCTGCAATCACTGGCTAGTAGAGAAGATAAGACTGGCACCTTACCACCACCTACGAAGAGCATTCCTAGATCTGAGAAAGCAACACCAGAAAAAAGGAGATTTTTAGCACAAACCCGAAAGAAAGAAGATCCAAGGACTCATGATCCTGCTGGCTATCTGGAACAGGATCTGCTCTCCAAGGATCAAGTAGTTTATCCCTTATTGCGTTTTGTAAAAAATTGGTTTGTTGGTTGAGAGGGGTTAAACCCTTTTCAAGCAACAGCTACAATCTGTCAGGGTGAACCACAACATGCAACTAAGTTACCCTGTCCTTAACATTCTGGTAGCTTGGCACAAAAGCAGGCAGGCTTAACCTAGAGGCAATGTGTAAAGTATTTATGCAGCACTTAAACAGAAGTAAAGTGAAAATACAACACAAGAAAAATCCCACACTAATTTAGACATACAGAAAATGTTTAATAAATAAAATGACACCAAAGTGACAAGAATCCAATCAGTAGAATTGGAGTTATGAATTTTTAAAGTTTAAGGTGTAAAATAGCCAAATGTATCATGTTTAGGGTGTGAGCACAAGCATTTTAGCAATAACCAATGGTAAAGTGTACCGAGGCCTAAGGCCAACAAAACCAAATTCAGGCGAACAGGATGGGAGAAGGCAAGATTTTTGGGAGTGACCCTGCAGAGAGGGCCAAGTCAAACACTCTTCCATGGACATAAAAGGCAGAAGGATTTTAGAGTCCAAGAAGGCCTAACTGACCACTGTGGACTGGAACCTCCAGCAGCCCTGGATAGAGAGAGGCGTGGTGCTTAGGAGCCTCTCCTGAGGACCTGCAGAATGCAGGAATGACCAGGAGCATTTCTAGTGCTTAAACTAGGACTTAGGGCCTGATTTTGATGTTTGTGGTCCTGGGACTACTGTACCGGTGGATGGCGGTCCCACCACCGTCATCGCACCGGGCCTCCCGTCCGAACAATATGGTGGTGGTGGGACTGACACAAGAACGCCGCCTCCACCGGGATCCAGTATCCTGTGGTGGCGGCAGTAGTGACAGAGGCTGAAAATGGTGCCGGCACTGCCAAGCAGATTACTATCTGCCTTTTCACCGCTCATTTCATGGCAGCAACCCCGCCATGAAAAGGGTGGCGGAATGGCAGGTAAGGGGGCCAAAACAGGGCCTCCGGACAAATCTGCCCATGGGAGTGCATGAGCGGGGGCACCGGTTGTGGCCCCCTAGTATTGCACCTTTGTTCGTGCACTGTGTGGCATGCACAGCATGGTGCGTACCACACAGTGCACCCGTCGTGGCAGCAGTACCACACTGGTGGCATGACTGCTGGCTGTAATCATCAGTCATGGTTGTACCGCTGCTGCCACCCCACCCCACCAGCCCAGGTACAACATCGTAATTAGGCGGGTGAGATGCCGCAGGCTTGATAGTCTTCCTGGGCCTCAACGGCGGCAGTCGAACTGAAAGGCCTCTAACATCACAATCAGGCCCTTAGTCATTTTTCCACATCCAAAGGACTGGGAGAAGGTGCTGAGGCCTCTCAAGGGTGGTCGCATCCTAGATGGACAAGATATCCAGATTTGTTGCTGCAAAGAAAAAGGCCTCAGAGGGAACGAATGGTAAAGGCATCTGGCCTGCTGTTGACTTGTGTGGCTACAGCTAGCAGTTTTGTACTGCTGGAAAATTTTAAGTGCTCAATAAGTGACTTAAGGCCTTACTTGCATATAGGAGGAGATGCATATCTGCCAGAAATTGGCGAATGTCCCATCTGCTTTACTTAGAGTGCCACTGATACCAAGGCACTCTTAATACATGGACATGACATCCAACACTTTTTGGTGAAGTTACTGCATCCGCCTAACTTTAAAAAAAGACCCTATAGGGCTCAGTTATGAGACTGTGGTGCAGTGCAGTGCAGCAAGTCGCCTTGCGTCACTGCACTGCATGGCAGGAATGAGCCATATTTAAGGCAATACAGCACATTGCTGTCCGTTCCCATGCGCTGGCGCCCTTTTCGCTGCCTAGCACCAATGCAGGCACCCTTGCACTGTGGTGCAAGGGTTTCTGTGTTGCATGCAGGATTGTTTTTGTGCAAGAAGGGGCACCTTCCTGCACAGAAACAAGCCTGGGAGGCATATTCCTCTTTATATGTGTGCCTCAGAATAGAGCACACATAGAAAGAGGAACAAACAAGTAGAAGTAGAGATATTTGTCTTTGTTACACCTCCCCTTGGAAGGTGTAAGATGTTGGCACATCCCCAGGTTTACAAGCTCTTGGAAATCTGGCGGATGCGTCAAACTGCACGGAAGTTGTGTGGGAACACCTACACAACGTTCATGGAATGCTTTCCCAGGGCTGAGTGATGCATCACAGTGATTTGTGCTGCATTGCGTTACTCCAGATTTTTAAAGATTTTTTAAGTGTGGCTCCAAAATATGACTTAGACGTTTGCGTCATGCATGTACCATGCTGCGTAGTGCAAATGTGACACAACCCTCTCATAAATATGCTCCTAAGCCTGAAGGTAAAAAGTGGCAAATCTACCCCAGTGTCAAAGAGGCCTCGGCTGTTTTGAAATCTGGCTTTGCCCAGCTTTGAGCTTTTGGTGGCAAAACTGGAGGCTACAGGGGTCACTTGATAATGACATCTCCGACTTTAAGGGACCCTTGGCGAATTTCTCATTCTGGCTTGCCCCCCTGGAGGACTTGGAGCTCCAAGAAATCTTTTTAGTTTGAAAGTTAAATATATACTCATGTGGCCCACTTAGCTGCAGATTGTGAGTTTCAGTTGACTTTGTGCTCTCTTGCTGATTTTTCCTTAAAACGTTAGAGTTTATATCTCTGATTCCCCCGCATCCACTTTTAATCATTTTGGTTGCTTATTGCATTTAAAAAGATTTTTTTATTGGATTGGTAATTTTATAGTGTTGTTTTCTTGAATTTATATTTTTGTGGCATTGCTTCAGCTTAACACACTCTTGTCTGGGTAATTGCCTGCTGCTTCTGCCATTGCTACTAGCACCTGGACAGAGATTCTCTTAGAACTGTGTACTGACCTAATAAGAGTGTTATTTTTAAGACAAATGAATTATACATTAAAAAACACTTCTGCAAGCTGTATGCAGAGAAACCTGAGAATGCAAGTGCTCCTCCTCAGAGGGTGATGTAATATAGATGACACCCAAACGAGGAGACTGGGGCTTTTATTGCTAGTGGTGACCACAATGTCCAACACTTTCTCCAATATGGCTACATTTGGAGTGGGAGCAGCACATCTAACAACCCCCGTCCCCACAAGATCAATACTTTTTCTAATGTGACTGAGTGTGAAGTTGAAATAATAAATCCAACCACCTCCAAAGTCCAACCCTGGTTAGTTTTGGAGTGGAAACAGTAAATCCAAACCCCCCAAAAAGTCCAACACTTTCTCAAATGTGGTTAAATTTGGAGTAGGAATAGTAAATCAAACTCCCCACTCTAACGTTCATCCCTTTTCTCAATGTGGTTAAGTTTGACGTAGGAACAGTAAATCCAACCCACCAAGTCCATTCCATTCCCTTAAAGTTGGTGAGGGAATCCAAACCCCCAATGTCCAACCCTTTGACTTAAGTGGTTACATTTGGAGTAGGTATAGTAAAATTCACCACCCCTAAATCCAACATATTCCCCAATGTGTCTAAGAGTGGTGTGGGAATATTAAATCTGCCCCGGCCCAAAGTCCAAAATGTTCCCCAATGTGGGTAAATTTTGAGTGAGAATATTAAATCCACCCCCAAACTCTGTTTTCCCAAAAGTGATTACGTTTGTAGGGAGACTAGTAAATTCAAAAATTATTATTGTGTGAGAAAGTACCTCTTTTTGGGCAATCATCTCAATTTTTTATGGATTGATGCTGCTGGTTTTTTAACCCTGCACATTAAAGTACTGTTGTCCAGGCCCCAGTGTATGTTCTTTGACCCCTAAAGCATGACTGGATTAACTAACTCTTAATTGGCATATTTAACTTTTCAATAAGATCGTAGTATATGGTGCAGGAAATACACCTTTAGCATGGGAAGTTAAATGTCATCTGTGGACTGCAGCACATGGTGTGCCATCCACTAGACTGACAAAGAAAACATGGATTCAGGTCTACCTGTGTAGACTGACTGCTGCAGCTTTTGCTGGTGAACTTATAAAAATAACCCGATTTTGAAATGTATGAACCCTTTTTAAAAAATATTAAATGTCAACCTTAACTAGGCCTTGTCGCTCACAAGGTAAAGTACCTGGCATTTAAAAGTTACGTGCAGGAATTTAGGGCCTCATTATGATGTCAGTGGTCGAACCGGCGCCCGTTATCACGGTGTTCAGGAGAACGCACGTCAGGCAGGCAGCAGTCTGACAGCCGAATTAGGATGTGACCACCGGGCTGGCGGTCAGAAAGTGCTCCTTTACACAGTGGCTTGTGCTGTGGCCCAGAAAAGGGCTGCAGCATAAGCCGAAGTGTAAAGGAGCACTTTGTGCACCTCCATGCATCATGTGCCATGCACCATTTGGTGCATGGCACACGGTGCATGGGGGTACTACATGTGCCCCCAGGGCCACGTAACAATGGCACATGAGGGATAGGGGTCCTGTTTGGGTCCCCCAAAATCCCTTTCTGGCACCCTTTCCATGGTGGTCGGAAAGGGATATTGTAATACGGACGGCGGAGCCTGCCTCTGCACTGCTGCCATTTAGGGATTGCGATTCTGACCGATGTCCTATCGGAATCTTCGATCCCGGCGGAGATGCCTGTCTACCCGCTGACCGCTTGTCGTCCGACCGCCGGTACTGAAATCCATTGGTCGGACCAAAGGGCTATCTGTCGGTCAGACTGCCACCAATGGCCTGTCGGTGGCGGTCAGACTGACATCGTAATCAGGCCCTTAGTGTTTGCATGCAACTACAGACACTAGCTACTTTCACTGTAAAGGACTGTAGCTATTCCCATCGAAAAATCTAATGTCCAAAATAAAATACTATTTCTGAAAACTCAGGTTTGGGATACGCTGCAGGAATGAGTCAACCACTATTTTTAATATTTACTAAAATCCAATTCACTGGTAATTTGGATTTTTGGATACATAAATAAAGTTAGACTTTTTCTGCCTTGACCTCCAATAGGCTAATTGGCATTAGCTTGCTAGCAGATGTCCCGAGTCAGTGCTTCCCCTTAATGAAATATGAAAACTGAACCCAGAGTAGAAAAAATGACTTGGGGCCTAATTACGACTTTGACGGTGTGGGAGCGGGCCGCCATGCCAGTGCCTCACTCCCACACTGCCAAAGCCGTACTGACACCGCCCGCCAGATTACGAGTTTCCTCATGTCTGGTGGGCAGTGCTTTGGCGTCCCACAGCAGTGCTCACCTCCACACTGTGAAAACTGTGGCAGTGAAGAAATGCCTAATATGCTTGGTGGTGCGCTGCAGAGATGGCCTCTCACCGCCGTGCCACCATCGCGGGATCCATGTTCCCCACGGTTTGTGGCGGTCCTGTGTTGGTCCTAACGCCGTAATTGTTATACGGCGTGTGGACCGCCACTCTGGCAGTCCAGGGACCGCCACCACGGGTTCGGCAGCCCGATGGACCACGGAACTTGTAATCAGCCCCCTAGGCATTTTGGTAGGAAGATAAGGTATGTGACTGCTCTCAGATCAGGCAGGGCAACTTTGGAGGGTTCAGGCCCTTCATTAACTTTAAAGGAACCAGGTTGAGGCTTGCTCATTTATAGTTAAGAGTAAAGCGAGACTTGGGGAAGAGACGACTTTGTTCTATGGGCTGACTGTAGCGAACATGGCATCATCCTAGTGGGAGGGGTGCTGGTCCTAGATAGAGTTTGGTTGGGTTGAAAATGAGGGAAGTTTTCATTTCCCTTAACACACTCGGCCTGGGTGAATATTAAATTGCACTAGCATTATGCATGTCATTTTGGGAATTTGACGTTACACGAAACTCCCAAAATGATTACATTCCACAACTTAGCTTAATTATGCACCATGCGCAGTAAAAATCATTAGCTACTGTTGTTCACAGTGCTTATATATATTTTACAATTCTATGATTATGTGTAAATTCATTTTGTTAGTCATTGTAGTGTTTTTTAAATAGATGTGCTCCATTTCATAAATCATAAATATAATGTCTATTTATCATTCTCAATTTATAGTCTCAATTTTTTTGTATTTTTTCAGAGTGATGAAAATGAAGACATATTTTATTATTTATAAAAGTGTTTAGGTTATTTAATTAAGTTCGTTTTTAGTTTAAGTTATGTTCTGGGGATATTTTACAATAGTGTTCTGACTGTCAGGGTAGGGAAGCCTTATTTATTATAATTCAATTATCACACTTTGCTTGCTAGTATTTTGTGAATGTGTTTAGACTGTGTGAATATATTTGTTTTTAGTTATGTAATGATTTTTTCTAGACTTATCTCTTCGTAGCTTTGTTATTTTTAGAGTATTTTTAGAAGGTGTTAAAGTGCAGAGGGCCCTCTTCTAAGTGTACATCTTGAGAGATGATGCTATCATACACATTCTTCAAGTGTCTTCAACATAGTCAATTCATGTTGAGAGTTTGTTTTCATTGATTTGGTAGTATGCAAATTGTTGTAGCATGTCATAGTGTTTGGTAACTTCCGTGACAGGGACATAGGCTAATGCTATTATTCTTTTTTGTTTTTACTTCACATGTAAATTCTGCATTGGTGGTCTATTCTATACTGAGCATAGATTTTTATAGGGCTTTTCATGCACTTAGACTAAAATGGAATAAAAAACCCTTCTATTGCTGTGTGCAGGTACACTTTTAGAATTATTGAAATCATAGTTTGTTTAAAATCAATAATGATTTTTGTGGATTGTAATTATTGGTTTTGTGTTTGATTGTTATTAAATGTTTGTTATAGGTTGCTCTTTGCTTGTTTGGCAGTAGTGCATGAATAGTGTATATTAGTGTAAATTATGCTGGGCACAATTAAAATATCCTGTTCATCATACATGTGTAGCATTGTGTTGGGTTTAGTAAATTACTACTCTTAGTTGCATAGACAATAATTATTTTGTCGTTACTTTCAATGTCATACAGTATGAACTCTTGGTTAGTATGTTTTATTGTTACATTTTGTGGGATTACATTTTGTTCAGGGTGCGCTTTGCATTTTCCTAGCAAGTCTCCTTGTTCTAGTTATCAGTCTTTTTAGATTTTCTCTGACAGGGAGTTGCCTAGTTGCTTCGTGAAGAACTTAAGGAATTCCAATTTTTAGTATGGTTCTTGTGGGCACTTTTGGGCTTGAGGTTGCTACTCCTAAATCCTGTAGGATATTCCTAACTTGAGAATTTGATCCATATTAAGAGGGTAATTGCATTCCCTAACAGTTTCAAAAATATATTCTTTGGTGGTTGTCCCACCGTAGCAACACTGCACTTCAAACTGCCAACCCACTCACCCACTACCAGATGTACATGTCACAGACACTCATATAACATTCACAAAACACATAGACCCAACCTTGTATGCATCTCACTAACTACCACACATCTTAAAACTATAGAAACCACTTTCTAATTCATGGTCATTAACTCTCCCTCTTCAGTAATCTATGCTCCAGGCGTTGCAGAACTTATTATCTATCACAAGCTTGAGCCCCTCTTCATCAAAGAATAATGAATCACTCCCATATCTTTGCACATCATAGATGTCAATCTTCCCACAGGCTACAGTATACACTGTGTGGATAGCACACATAAGAAGGGAGGAGACCTGTCTGTCATACATAAGTCCTCCTGGTCCTCCACCTTTGAAATGCATGTAACACTAAACTCCATGGAGTGCTGACATGCCTTTTACCGCTCTCTTAAGCTCAGCCACCAACACTGTTCATCTCATCTACAAGCCCAGGTAGCAAAATGAGGACTTTTTTGATGAATTCTCTGAGATCCGCAACAGCTTCTCCATCTGTCATGCCCACACCACTCTCTTGGGTGACTTCAACCTCCCTAACAACATAAGCTCAAAAACAAAAGAAGCACTCTCTTCAACCTCATTGTTACACTCGGCCTGGTCTGTAATATAACCATGTTGTTAAATACTCAACACACTCCAAAGGCCACATTCTCTAACTTGTCTTCTTGACACTACCAAATATCCAATGCAAATCACCCATACTCCTGGACTGAATCAACAATTTTGCCATCTCTATTAGCACGAAAAAGAAGACCAAACCTTCAGATCCTTCAAAGACTTCTCCATAGAAAGCCTAATGCTGGCAATCCTCTCTCACCCTCTCAGCCAATGCCAACACCCTTCTAAATAAAATTCAACAATTGTTTAGAAAGCTATGTGAACATCCACACCCCAATTACAACATGTATGTACACGTGCAAGCCTTCTGAACACTGGTAATCTTAAGACAATGGCGACAATAAATGATTCATCCTTAGACAGGAAAGAAAATGGAAGAAAAACATAACTCCTAAGGACCTTTTGATACTGAAGGCCCTCCACGCAACATCCAAACAGCTAATCACATCAGCCAAAGAAAAATATTATACCAACACCATCAATGAAGCCACCAACAGAAGCAGAATGCCATTCAAGATAATGCATCAACCTCTTCCAGACCCAGCTATTCCTCACTCCACAGAAAATTGCAATGCAATCAACCTCTTTTTCAGAGATAAAAATAGAGAAGATTCAGTAGCACATCAGGGACACCAAGCTAGCTTCATCTCTTACAGCCACCGCTTTTTCATAGAATCCTAAAAAGGTCAACACTCAAAACCCTATCAATCCTAGATCTTGCTGACATACTCATCTCCCTTAAAGTCACTTCTTGAAATTAATATCTCACCAGTGTACTTTGTAAAAAGAGATGCTCACTTATCTCTACTTACCACTGTCAATTACTGTGTGAAACAAAGATGGGGTTGATGTCCCAGAGGTTGCCAATCCTAGGATAATGGGCTAATTCAGAGTGCTCCACTATCCTCAAAATGGGAAACCCCGTACCCTTTAGGGCATAAGTCATACAATAGGTCGAGTAAATAAATATTTTCTTTGATTGCTCTGTGTATAAATCCATTGGTCCAATTATTTGAGTTAAATAGATCAAGGTTATTGAAACAAAGGTGCTGTTTCCAAACAATTAACCAAAATGTATAGAAGGTTATCAGCCAACATGTGTTTTGCCCCTTCCTGGCATGCAGGAATCTATAAGAAGTTTACGAAAAGTTCTAGGCAGTCTGGAGCAGCAGGGAGTCCACTGTAGTCCTTGTGTATGTAGACTCCCTGTCACACCAGACTGCCTAGAATGTTTTGTGAAATTCTCACAGATTCAACTGTGCATATTACAACTTTGTTGGACCTATTGATTCGCCACCTTGAGAAAGCCTCAGGCCTGTGTACCTGGAAGGGTGAAACACATGTCAACACAACTCAAATAATAGGACCAACGGATCTATATACATGGCAGTCTAATATTTATTTTCTCGATCTACCCTATAATCTTATATTACCATTGTCAATGCCTCTCTCACTCAAGACATCTTCCTAGAAGCTCTCAAGACCAGATCTTCCCACTCCTAAAGAAACCTAGACTAGTCCCAGATCACCTCACCAACTACTGGCCCATCACTAACCTACTATTCTTGGGCAAGATCATTGAAAAAGCAGCCTATGTTCAGCTCCAAGTTCACAATCAATGCTGACCATCTCCTGCATGACTACTAATCTGGCTTTATATCATGCTCCAAAATGGAGACCACTACTTTCCACATGGTAGACAATGCCCTCTTGACTGCAGTTGAAGATGACCCCTGCCTTCTGATATTGCTGGACCTCTCAGTTGAAGTCTTGAAAAATATTCACTAGCAATTCACTTCACCGGTTCCCGTCCTACCTTTCCAACTGACACCAGTTTGTTTATGTGGGCACCCCCAGGTCACAAAACACCACCTGTGGATTCCTCCAGGGCTCCATCCAAACTGTCTCCTGTCATCTACAACCTTTACATGGAGCCGCTTGCTATTCTACTAAGAAATAGGAGCATCACGAGTCACCAATATGCCAATGATACACAACTCTATTTGAAAGTCTCCCCTGCCTCAGACATCCAACACCTAAAACACTGATTGCTCATCATCCAGACCTGGATGTCCAATGCCTCCCTAAAGCTCAACCCAACCAAAATATAACTCATGTTATTTGCCAAGAACTACAGACAAATGTAGCACAAACATGGCCCTATGGCTTGCCAGGTCACTTGAACTTATACTAGACACCAACCTCACTCTCAAGGAACACATTGCCAAAAAAACAAAGATGGCCTGCTGCCATCTGTCTCCCCTAAAGAAAGTCAAACTGTTTCTTCCAGAAAGTGACTTCAGAACTGATGTTCATGCCCTCTTAGTCTTGCATATGGATGGTGGTAATGACCTAATCCATAGCCTCCCTGACTCCACTGTGATACCACTTAAGGGCATCCTACATGCCACAACATGTCTCATCTATGGACTGAAGAAATAAGATCACATCACTCTCATCTTTTGTGATTTGATATTTGTTGCATTTACTGACATTATATGTGTGAATTACACAATCATATATATATATATATATATGAATATCTGTGCATATATTTTACATATATAATTCACTGAAAAAATAAAGTTTACAGGGATGACATAATTAGGTCCAGATTTTACACACACAAAACCATAAAAATTCAGCAGTTATAGTTATCTTAAGTAACTATAACTCGTGCCCTAAGGTAACTTTAACTCGTGCCCATGCCATGCACAATTTTCTCATCAATAATTTCACTGCAAAAGTTGCAGTAATATTCTCAATGATGTCATAGAAGATGTCATGAGTGATGTAATATGTGGGGTAATTAGAAGTGCATGACGAGGGTGTGAGTTATAGTTACCATAGGGCACGAGTTATAGATAACTATCACTGCTGAATTTCTTTGGTTTCGTGTGTGTAAAATCTGAACCTAACTATAACGTCACTGTAACCATAGTTTTTTCAGTGAATTTCCTAGATTTTTTTAATTTTTATTTCAAAACTATAATGTCCCTGCAACCTGGGTATGTAAGGGGGTGCATGAGCGGGTGTGTGAGTCTTTGTGTGGGAGTTTAAGTGGTTGTGTGAGTGTGTGGTGGGTGTATGAGTGTGTGCGTGACTGGTAGTGTAGGGCGGTGAGTGGGTGTGGGAGTGTCTGTGTGGGCATGTGAGTAGGTATGTGAGTGGCTGTGTGGTTGTGTGAGTGGTTTTGGGGGTCTGTGAGTGGGTGTGTGAGTGGCTGTATGGGTATGTGAGTACTTGTGTGGGTGTGTAAGTGAGTGTGTGAGTGGGTGTGTGAAAGCTGTGTGGGTCTGTAATTGGGTGTGTGAGTGGTTTTGAGGGTCTATGAGTTTGTCTATGAGTTGTTGTGTGGGTGTATAAGTAGGTGTGTGAGTCAGTGTGTGAGTAGGTGTGTGGATCTGTGAGTGAGAGTATTATTTATTTTTAAATGGGATCTGGAACAGCGGATCCACCAAAATCCACCAAAATCCAGGGAAGATCTGGGGAGGATCCAGGGAGGATCCACAGATCCACGTGTGGTAAAAAAAGGTTTTTGGACAGTTTTATGCCCGTGAGGAGTCCCTCATAGAGCCCTCCATTAATCCCCTGGGGTCAGGGTACCTCTACGTTGACCCCATTTATTACTTTTTAACTTTATTTACCCTGCTGGGAACTGAGTCTCGATGAATAAAATGGTGGCCGCAACTTTCCTCTTAGGTTGCGGCCAGCCAATTATGGCATGGCTGTTGGCGCATGGATGCGCAAATCCGCTGAGGATCCGTGGAGGATCCACGTCCCTAGATATGCAAATTTGAATTTCAGTTAATATGGCAAAAACTACTGAATGGAATTACACCAACTAACAAAAATGGTTCTTTCTGGACAAAGAGCTACCTTTCTGCCAAATTTGGTGTAATTCCATCCAGCAGTTCGGGCTGTAGTAGTATCTAAAAACTCTATGGAAATTAACATGGAAAACCCCTTTTTTTGGCCCCCCTCTATGTCTTGGCCCTTGCTTGATGGATCGCCTTGAAACTTTCAATGCACAACAAGAATCACGGAGCACTTTTTGGGAATATTTCGTAAAGATTCCTCAAACTGCACCAATGATATAGGCAAGTCAAAACATGCTTATCCTAAGGAAACATGGTCCAAACTATAACTGCCTACTGTATATTGCCACTGGGTAGGTTAGGACCGTGTTTCCAAATGCATATTTGTTTTATGTTGCTAATAACTTTGGCACCATTAACCCTTTCGCTGCTAGGCCTTCCCCCCCCCCGTGCTAAGCCTTTTTTTTGGCTATTTGGGGTAGTTCGCGCTTAAGCCCCTGTAACGTTTTGAACACATAAGGTATCCTCGCCAAATTTGCGTTCTTTTCTTCCAACATCATGGGGATTCTAAAGGTACTCAGGGTTTGTTGATTCCCTTGGAGGGGACCCAGAAATCAGCCAAAATACAGCCACATTTTGGTTTTTAGGGGAAAAATTGGAAAAAAAGTGCTGAAGATGAAAGCATCTGTTTTTTTCCCTGCAAATTGTATCAACAAAGGGTTTGAGGTGCTGAAATCACCATCTTCCCAGCTTTCAGGGACAGACTGACTTTTGTCGGAAAACCAAAATTTTGTACACAGTTTTTGCATTTTACTGGGACATAGCCCATGTTTGCTATTTTTTGTGCTTTCAACCTCTTTCCAGTTAATGGTAGAAATGGGTATGAAAGCAATAATGGATCCTAGAAAGCTATACATTTAAAAAAAGTAGACAACATTCTGAATTCAGCAAGGGATCATTTGTGTAGATCCTTCAAGGTTTATTTTTATAGAAACTAACAGTTGAAAATAGGAAAAATTGAAAATGAGTTAAAAAAACAGACATTTGTGCCAAGGTTTTCACCTGTAACTTCTTCTAAGTATGACAGATTTTTTAAAGCAATATACCGTTACAGTTGCTGGACCGTTCTGGTTGTGGGGATATACAGGACTTGTAGGTTCACCAAGAACCCGATGAACCCGGAGCCAATAACTGAGCAGCGTCTTGCAATGGTTTTTTATTGTGTACCGGGTATATAGCAATTCCTTTGGGAAAATGTAAACAGTGAAAAATCAGTATGAAAGACACCTATGTATTTCTGAAATGGGAACAAAATATAGAGTTTAGAGACAGTAGCTATTTGCACATCTTTTGTGAGTACCCATACTAGCATGTGAATTATAGGACATTTTTCAAAAGGATTTCTTTTTTACACATTGTCTTACATTTGGAGGGCAGAAATGCATCAAAAGTCAATAGGTAATAACAGTTGCTCTACAATTCTGTCTTCCCCTAAATCTCCGGATAAAAATGGTACCTCACTTGTGTGGGTAGGCCTAGTGCCCGCGGCAGGAAATGGCCCAAAACGCAACGTGGGCACAACACACTTTTACAGTTACACCAGGTTCTGTTACCCAGAATCCCTTGTAAACCTCAAACTTTTAAAAAAAAAACATTTTCCTCACATTTATGTGATGGAAAGTTCTGGAATCTGCATGGATCCACAGAATTCCACCAAACTGCATTCCCCAAAGTCTTACAAGAAAAATGGTACCTCACTTGTGTGGGCAGGCCTATTGCCCGCGACAAGAAACGACCCAAAACGCAACATGGACACACCACATTTTTACAGTGAAAACTGACCCTTTTTTTGCAAAGTGCCTAGCTATAGATTTTGAACCCTAGCTCTGCCGGCACCTAGGGAACCCTAGTAAACCTATACATTTTTTAAAACTAGACACCCAGGGGAATCCAGGATGGGGTGACTTGTGTGGCTCTCACCAGGTTCTCTTACCCAGAATACCTTGCAAACCTCAAACTTTGCCAAAAAGACACATTTTCCTGATATTTCTGTGATGGAAAGTTCTGGAATCTGCGTGAATCCACAAAATTTCACCCACCCTGCATTTCCCCAAGTCTTCCGATAAAAATGATACCTCACTTGTGTAGGCAGGCCTAGTGCCTGCGACAAGAAACGACCCAAAATGCAACATGCACACACCACATTTTTACAGTGAGAACTGACCCTTTTTTTGCAAAGTGCCTAGCTGTAGATTTTGAACCCTAGCTCTGCCGGCACCTGTAAAACTAGCAAACCTTTACATTTTTGAAAACTAGACACCCAGGGGGATCCAGGATGGGGTGACTTGTGTGGCTTCCACTACGTTCTCTTACCCAGAATCCCTTGCAAACCTCAAACTTTGTCCAAAAAACACATTTTTATCACATTTCTGTGATGGAAAGTTCTGGAATTTGCGTGGATTCACAAAATTCCACCTAGCCTACATTCCCCAAAGTCTTCCGATAAAAATGATACCTCACTTGTGTGGGTAGGCCTAGTGCTTGTGACAGGAAACGGTGCAAAACGCAACATGGACACACCACATTTTTACAGTGAAAACTGACCCTTTTTTTGCAAAGTGCCTAGCTGTAGATTTTGAACCCTAGCTCTGCCTGCACCTAGGGAAACTTAGCAAACCTTTACATTTTTGAAAACTAGACACCCAGGGGAATCCAGTATGGGGTGACTTGTGGGGCTTCCACTAGGTTCTCTTACCCAGAATCCCTTGCAAACCTCAAACTTTGTCCAAAAAACACATTTTTATCACATTTCTGTGATGGAAAGTTCTGGAATTTGCGTGGATTCACAAAATTCCACCTAGCCTGCATTCCCCAAAGTCTTCTGATAAAAATTATACCTCACTTGTATGGGTAGGCCTAGTGTCCCGACAGGAAACGGCACAAAACGCAAGATTGACACACCACTTTTTTACAGTGAAAACGGACCCTTTTTTTGCAAAGTGCCTAGCTGTAGATTTTGAACCCTAGCTCTGCCAGCACCTAGGGAAACCTAGCAAACCTATACAATTTTGAGAACCAGAGGAATCCAGGATGGGGTGACTTGTGTGGCTCTCACCAGGTTCTCTTACCCAGAATCCCTTGTAAACCTCAAACTTTGTCAAAAAAACACATTTTTCTCACATTTCCTTGATGGAAAGTTCTGGAATCTGCATGGATCCACAAAATTCCACCCACCCGGCATTCCCCAAAGTCTTCCGATAAAAATTATACCTCACTCGGGGGTGGGTTAAGTACCCGTGACAGGCAAGGGCCCAAAACGTATTGTGGAGACATCAAAATCACCTATCACAAAACGACCTGGTTTTCAAGGGTTTTTTTGCCCCGGGTGCAGCGGCCATCTAGGGAAACCTACCAAACCCACATATTTCTGAAAAGTAGACACCCTGGGGAGTCCAGGGAGGTATGGCTTGCGTGGATCCCCTAATGTTTCCCTACCCAAAATCCCGCGCAAACCTCAAATTTAGCTGAAAAAAATCCCATTTTCCTCACTTTTCTATGTGAGAATGTTGTTGGATCACGGGGCTGACACAAATTTCCTACCACCTAGCATTCCCTTAGGTCTCCCAATAAAAATGGTTTCTCACTTGTGTGGGTAGGCATAGTGGCTGCAACATAAAATGGCCCAAATCGTACTTTGGAGACTTCAAAATTCCCTATCATAAAACTACCTGGTTTTGCAGGGGGGGGACCTGGTTTTTTGGCCCCGGGCTCGCGGCCATCTAGGGAAACCTACCAAACCTACACATTTCTGAAAACTAGACACCCTGGGGAGTCCAGTGAGATATGGCTTGCGTGGATTCCCCAACATTTCCCTACCCAGAATCCCCTGCAAGCATTTTTTTTAGGGTGGTGGCATTGACTTGCGCATTCTGGGCAGCCCTCACCCCTACCTAAATATAAAAAAAAATCCCTGGTGCTTAGTGGGCTTTCTGCCCACCTCGGGTGCAGATCAGGGGCTATTGCCCCCATCTGCCTCCTGGGGGGCAGAAAGTCTTTTGTTTTCTTTAGGGGGGGTAGGTTGGGGGCATTTGCATGCCCATTCTGGGCAGCCCCCACCCGGACCTATAAAAAAATGAATCCCTAGGGTGCTTTCTGCCCCCCGGCGGGCATAAAGACTGTAATTTTGTGAGGGGGCATTGGCATGCCCATATTGGGCAGCCTCCACCCCTAATTTACATTTGAAAATAAATCCCTGGTTTCTAGTGGGCTTTCTGCCCCCCCAGGGGGACAGATTGGTGGCTACAGCCCCATCTGCCCTCAAGGGGGAATAGAAAGACTGAATTCACCCTAATTATTATGGGGGGAGCAAAGTCCCTTGCCCAAGGGGCCGTTCCCCCCTCCCGGGTGCCTAGTGGGTGGATCCCTGCATGGGGATCGCCCTCCTGGGGCAATCCCCAAGCAGGGATCCACTAGGGAGGGGTAGCATTGGAAAGAGGAGATTCTCCTCTTTCCAAAGATACCTCTCTTGACTTTCTATGTGCTCAGGGGACTGAGATAGCCCCCTGAGCACGTAGAAAGTGAAAGGCTCATTTTATTTTCAGTTTAACTGAAATGACATCAGCGCGCCGTGCACGCTGATCGTCATTTCAAGGAAACCACACAGACACCCTCTGGAGCTAGGAAAGCTCTTCCCCAGCTCCTGAGGCTGTTGGGGGGGGGAAAGAAATCCCTCCGGTGCCCACACCAGAGGGATTACAAATGCCATTTGCGAGGACGGCTGGGGGCCGTCCTACGCACATGAGCCCTGCTTCGTCGGACGGCCCCCGGCCGTCCGACGCACCGAAAGGTTTAACGAATCTCCACAAAACTTTCCAAAAACTACTGCTTTTCAACTAGTTTGCTCATGAAAAGCTTCAGGGTGATCCATCAATTGGGGGTCGAGAACAAAGGGGGATCCCAAAATGCCCTTTCCCCGTTCATTTTCCCATAGGAACTTTAGACACAGCTACAGCCTAAACCGCTGAATGGATTTACATCAAACTTGGCAGAAAGCTAGATCTTGGTCCAGGAAAAGTGCTTTTTGTATTTTAATGCTAATCTGTTCAGTAGTTTTTGAGAAGTTAATGCTCAAATACTTTGTATATCTAGGGACGCAAAGCCTCTGCAGATACTGACAGATCTCAAGATGAGATATGATTGGATGCCACCATCTCAACCAGGAAGTGATGGCAGCCAACTTAGGACTTAGTCCTGACTCATAAAAAGTTTTAGAAGAAGACTTAGGGGCAGGGTAGGGATACTCTGAAGTCCTTGGCCTGATGGTGCCTGGGCCCAAAAATGTTTTTTTATACTTTGCTATGAATTCATGGAGGATCCACAAATCCATGGCAAAATAAAACAAATTGTGAATTGCAAACCCCTGGGTTGGCCAGCGCTGGGGGAAAAGGAGCACCATTAATTTAAGAGGGAGAGGGACACAAGGCCCCCTCCTCAAGCCTTCATGAGACCCCGGGGACCGCATCCTCCAGGGCCAGTAACTATATTAAGGATGGGGGTGCCATGCAGCCCCCCTCTCTGGGCCAGGAGAGGCACCAAGGAACCTATCTCCTTGGGCCATTGACTAAATTGAAGGGGAGGGGGCTGTGGCCCCCCTCCCTGAGGGGAACCCAGGACCAGTAGGTTAGTTGAAGTGGAGGGGCTACCCAAGCCAGGAGAGGCCACTAGCTACCCCATCCCAGAGGCTGGTAAATTAATTGAAGGGGGCCACCAGCCCTCTTCCTGAGCTCTTAAATGGCCCCTGGTGCCCCATCCCCCGCGGCTGGCTCAGTGACTGTGTCCCAGGGTCCCCAACCCCTGGGACACTGTATATTTTCGAGAGTGGGCAGGGAAAATACAAGGTTCTCTCTAACCCCTGTGAGAGAACAAAGCATTTCCCTGCCCACACTCTCAGGCAGGGAAATCCTTTGTTTTGTTCCAACCCAACAGGAGCAAAAGAAAACTGCTCCACGGGGTTAGAGCAATGCCGACTCCCACTGTACCCCTGATGGGAAGGGGAGCTGATGGACTGTGGGGGTCCTGGGCCTCCCCCAGCAGGCCCCAATGATGGATGTGCTGTGGGGTTCCTTGGGTGGGTACCGGTTCACCCCACTAAAAAACTAAAAAGTAAGGTGAAGTTGCGGTGCACCCCGGCGCCCCGGATCGGCACTCAGCTGTCCCAAACATAATTATTGATCTAGGGTGGGAACCGGGGCATGCCACTTTACTTAAAAACATGCCAACTTCTGCAGGAAGCCAGCGGGGCAACAGGCACCCTATGACTCCCCCCGTAGCCCCTTCAAAAAAAAAAAAATTGTGGTTGTCCTGGGTGCGACTGGGACATCCACAACCAAAGTTTAAAAAAAAAGTGAATGATAAATAAGCCATAGCTGGTCATTTATTGTTCACTGCTCCTTCAAGGAGCTCACCATAATGCCATGGGAGGGCTATTTAGTTATATTTTGTTTTGGTGATGTCCATAGAAGCATCGGGGACATCACCAAAAGTTTTTCTTAATGGTGCAGGGGGGCTGTAATGAGTTATGCAGCCCTTCAGCAACACTAAAACATTTAAGTCTCCTGGGTCATTGAAACCATGATCCCACGAGAATCTACCATATGTTTTTAAAATCATTTCCCAGGCTGCAGCTCTTGCTCTACAGCTGGGATTGCAGAGCCACCTTGGACTTGTTTGTAGTTTATGTGATACAGTATATTCCATAATATACAAGGTGTGTGGTTGTTTTTATTTTTAATATTATTTGAGGTGCAAATTTTAAAAGGTAAAAGCAAGATTATTATTTTTGGGGGGGAAAAATAGTGTATTTCAGACTACTTATTTTCACATTTTCCACCCCAAAAATATAATAATAAAAAGTACGTAAAAAGAAAGAATCATAGCCATGTAGTTTAATAACCCTTTATTAAATATTTGTTAAGTAATCAATAATGATAAATATTGTATTGTGTGTTATTGAAATATACATTTGATTAAAATAATTGCAGATTTTGGGGGAAAGATGATAGATCTTCTTTAAATATAGTATGTTGGGTGGGGAGAAGGGGGAGCACAGGGTCTGGCCGCCAGCCATGTCCTGTGGCAAACCCTCTGCCGTAATCGGAGGGTTGGCTTTAAATATTATGTTAGAAAACGTAGAAATTCACTGAAAACACAAAGGTTAAAGTAAAGTTATAGTTAGGTGAAAATGTAATGTTTTCAACTGTAAAAAACACAGAAATTCACCAGTTATAGTTATCTCAAGAAACTATAACTCATGCCCAAAGGTATCTATAACTCGGTCTCTCACGATGCACTGCTAATTTCCCCACATATTACATCACTCATGACATCTTCTATGACATAATTGACAATATCACTGCAACATTTGCTGTGAAATTATTGATCAGACAACTTTGCATGGCAGGGGCGCTAGTTATGTTTACCTTAGGGCATGAGTTATATTTACTTAAGATAACTATAACTGGTATATTGCTGAGGTTTTTAGAATTTAAAACATTACATTTATTTTCACCTAACTATAATGATACTTTAACCTTTGGTTTTGTCAGTATATATATATACACACATATATATATATATATATACACACACATATATATTCGCATATATATATATATATATATATATACACACACATATATATATATATATATATATATATATATATATATATATATATATATATATATATATATATATATATATATATTATCTACTAGGCGGTCGCCAGTAGATAGTTATAGTTACAACCTATTATCCATAGGAAATCCGCGACATTCTATTTGAAATAACTCTCTTGCCGGTTGACGTATCTTCGCAAAATTTTCAAACTTTGTGGCCCGCTCCGGTCCGCTCCTACCCTGAAAGTCTCGGGGGATTCGTCAAGCGGGGCCGAGAAAAAGGGGGTCCCAAAACGCGTTTTCCCCATGCAATTTTCCATAGGAAACTTTAGACACGGCTACAGCCCGAACTGCTGAACGGAATTACACCAAATTTGGCAAAGAGGTAGTTCTTGGTTCAGAAAGAACCCTTTTGTTAAATGGTGTAAATCCGTTCAGTAGTTGCTGAGAAAATCAAAAGTAAAAAGATAGTGATATCTATGGCCGAGTAGGGTCCGCGTACCCTCCCGATCACGAGCTGCATGTTAATTGGCTGTCAGCTGGCTGTCAACATTCCGATTCAGGAAATGTTGGCAGCCATTTTATCCCTCGGTAGAACCGAGGGACAGAAACTAAGTGCGCAAAGCGCACAAAGGGAGCAGGGTAGAAACACCCTGACCCCCTAGGTTTGCTCAGGGGTCCCACAAGGACCACCTGGGCAAAAAAAAAAAAAATTTTTTAAATCGGCAGGATGCGCTCAGGGTGCGCGAATCCTGCCGGAAAAAAAAAATCGAGCGCGGTCTCCCGCGCTCGATTGTATTTTGCCCCGGGTGGCCCAAGTCCCGGGGGCATGGTGGGGGATAATTTAATGTGTGGGGGCCTCAAAGGGCCCCCAAGCCCGGGGACCACCACCTCCCCGGGGCTTTTTTTTATTAATTAAAAAACCTGTGTGGGGGGGCTCCAGCCCCCACACGCCCGAGGACCGCCACCTCCCGGGGCACTAAACATTTAAATATGGGGGTCCGTTACGGACCCCAGAGCCCGGGGACCACCACCTCCCGGGGCTGTGAACTGAATGGGAGGGGGCCGCGCGGCCCCCTCCTGGAAGCCCTTGATGGCCCTGGGGACCACCACCCCCCAGGGCCGGCTCCTGCAGTGTCCCGGGGTGCCTACCCCGGGACACTGCTGTTTGCAATGACAGGACGGGAGCCTCGCGGCTCCCGTCCTGTCATTGCAAACTGCTTTGGATATTGGAAGAGAGAGCAGGGAAACCTGCTCTCTCTTCCAATATCCAAAGCCGATGCTTTCCACATGGGGAGCAGCATGTTAGCTGCTCCCCATGTGTAAAGCAATGCCGGCTCCCGTAGGACACGGGGAGCCGGCGGGACTGTGGGGGATTGGGGACCCCCACAGTCCCCAACGAGAGGAGCCAGCCCCGGGGGATGGGGTCCCGGGGCAAGTAGTGGCCCGGGAGGGGGGCCACGCGGCCCCCTCCCCAAAAAATAAAAAATAAAAAAAACGGAAAGGCCGGCCCCGGGGATGGGGTCCCCGGGGCCTTAAATGGCCTGAGGAGGGGGCCACGCAGCCCCCTCCCTACGAAAAAAAAAATCGAGGCCATGCCCCGGGGATGGGGTCCCGGGGCCAATACAGGCCCAGGGAAGGGGGCCACGCGGCCCCCTTCCCGTTTTTTTAAATTTGTAATTAAAAAAAGGGGTAAGGCCCTGGGGGATGGGGTCCCCAGGGCATAAAAACTGGAAAAAGGAAGGGGGCCACAGAGCCCCCTTCAGAGGACAACATTTTTTTTTTTTAAAACGATCGGGCCCGCAGGCCCCGCCCCTTCCTTCACCACTCTGCAAACGCGCCCCCTGGCGCGTTTGCAGAGGAGGACAATTCCCCTTGAATACTGGGGGTCCCTGGGGGCCAACTAGCCCACCAGGAACCTCCAGTATGCGCCAGGGAGCTGCCTTGCAGAGAGGTGTACAGAGGCCACGCCCCTTTTACACCTCTCTGCAACGCAGCTCTGTGGCGCTTTTGGAGGTATATGGTGGGCTAGTTGGACTCCGGGGACCCTCAGGATTCAAGGGGACTTAATTCCCCAACTTAAAACGCGCCACGGGGCGCGTTTGCACAGTGGTGAAGGGAGGGCGGGGCTTCAGGTGACATGTGTGCAAACAGGCCCCGTGGCGCGTTTTAAGATGGGGAATTAAATCCCCTTCAATCCTGAGGGTCCCTGGGGGCCAACTAGCCCAACAGGTACATCCAGAAAGCGCCACAGAGCTGCGTTGCAGAGAGGTGTAAAGGGGTGTGGCCTCTCTACACGTCTCTGCAACGCAGCCCCTGGCGCATATTGGAGGTTCCTGGTGGGCTAGTTGGCCCCTAGGGACCCTCAGGATTCAAGGGGACTTAATCCCCCAACTTAAAACGCGCCACGGGGCGCGTTTGCACAGATGTCACCTCAGGCCCCGCCCCTCCCTTCACCATTGTGCAAATATTCTTCTAAAATCATCCGAAATACGAATTCCTATTTACTCACCTGTTATAAGGAGAGACCTCAGTGCTGCATCTTTCAGCCCAGTACTGGTCCTGAAAAGTAATTTTAACCGTACTTACCAGTAACTTGAATTTCCTTCCATAGGATATCATTGCCTGCTTTTTGTTGAAAAAGTTTCTAAGTGTTGATTTTTGAAACATACAAATATTCCTCTAAAATCAGCCGAAATACGAATTCCGATTTACTCACCTGTTATAAGGAGAGACCTCAGTGCTGTATCTTTCAGCCCAGTACTGGTCCTGAAAAGTAATTTTAACCGTACTTACCAGTAACTTGAATTTCCTTCTATAGGCTAACATTGACTGTTTTCACTTGGAAATTCTTCTAAGTGTGGAGTTTTGGAACTTTAAAATATTCCTCTAAAATCAGCTGAAATACGAATTCCGATTTACTCACCTGTTATCAGGAGAGACCTCAGTGCTGTATCTTTCAGCCCAGTACTAATCCTGAAAAGTAATTTTAACCGTACTTACCAGTAACTTGAATTTCCTTCCATAGGCTAACATTGACTGGTTTCACTTGGAAATTCTTCTAAGTGTGGAGTTTTGGAACTTTATAATATTCCTCTAAAATCAACCAAAGTACGAATTCCAATTTACTCACCTGTTATCAGGAGAGAACCCAGTGCTGCATCTTTTAGCCCAGCACTGACCCTGAAAAGTAATTTTAACCGTACTTACCAGTAACTTGAATTTCCTTCATAGGCTAACATTGACTGGTTTCACTTGGAAATTCTTCTAAGTGTGGAGTTTTGGAACTTTATAATATTCCTCTAAAATCAACCAAAGTACGAATTCCAATTTACTCACCTGTTATCAGGAGAGAACCCAGTGCTGCATCTTTTAGCCCAGCACTGACCCTGAAAAGTAATTTTAACCGTACTTACCAGTAACTTATATTTTCTTCCATAGGAATCCATTGTCTGGTTTTCAGCAGAAAAGTTTCAAAGTGTCGATTTTCACAAACTACAAATATTCCTAAAAAATCGCCTGTATGACTTAAACGCATTCTTTCAACTGTTTACAGGAGATGCACCAGTGCTGGATCCAGGATCCAACACTGAGTAAGAAAAAGTAACGATAACAGTTTTTAACTTCTAAGTGAATTTCCTTCCATAGGATAACATTGGTGATTCTATGAGAAAAAGTTTCTAAGTGTGAACTTTTAAAGTACAATAATATTCCTTAAAAATCACGACTGTAACCAAAACGCTTTTACTCAACTGTTTACAGGAGATGTCCCAGGACTGAATCTAGGATCCAGTCCTGTGGTTAGAAAAAGTAATCCATAAAGTAACTAATTGCATTTAACTAGAAATTCACATTGAGCTGAATGTTGCATTGTGTTTGAAAATGTGTTGCCCATTGCAACAACTGTAACTACTGTACTTAAAAGTCTATTGCCTATGTGCAAAGTATTTAAACTAAAGTAATTCATTCTGAGAAAGTATTTTTGTAATGTAATGTATAATGTAATTACAATGTAATTTAAAAAATAAAATATTTAAAAAAAAATTGTTTCTAAAAAATTTGGAAATCAGTATGAAAAAAATTTATATAACAATTAATACATTTAAAAATTGTCATTTACAAAACCTTTGAAATTCACTGAAAAAACCGTAGGTTTCAGACATGTTATAGTTACAAATTAGCATTTAAAAAACCTTTGAAATTCACTGAAAAAACCATAGGTTTCAGGGACGTTATAGTTACAAATTAGCATTTAAAAAACCTTTGAAATTCACTGAAAAAACCATAGGTTTTAGGGACAGTTATAGTTAGTTGGACATTGCACTCGTACAAAACCCGTGAAATTCCCCGTTATAGTTAGTCCAGCTAACTATAACTCGCGCCCACAATGCACTGCTGATGACGTCACATATTACATCACTCATGACATGGTCAGTGACATCACTGATGACATCACTGATGACATCTCAAATGACATCACTGATGACATCATCCACGTGATAATCTGATGCACCTCCTCACACCCCAATATAACCTTTGATACACCCACTCTAAATTACAGACTGCCATTCGCAAAACCATAGACACTCCAACACCAATAACTACATACCCACTCACTGATTCTTAGGTCTACGCACACATCCACTCACTCACCCGTACAGTCACTCATACTTACGGTCACTCAGTACAGGACTATCATATGCACTCATACTCCTATATAGACACTCAAACACCGCCACTCATCCATAGAGGTACTCACACACCTAGTCAGTCATGCAAATAATTAAACACACTACCATTTACTCACCTATACAGTTATACACACACCAGCTCACTTACTCATACAAATAGTAGCACATTCTTACGCTCTTATACAATCACTGATACAAGCACACACTCATCCATACAGCCACTATCACAATCACTCACTCTCGCTTATAGCTATTTATATACTCCAACACACATATATACTGCCTTTCACATATGTAGTTACTCACACATGTACCACTGGGACATACATTCACTCACTAACACACTCTTACACACACTTACCCACCCATACAGTCTATCACAGATGCACTCTTGAAACCATCCACCCAGTGAATCACCCACTCACACATCTATGCACAGAGTTGCACACACCCCTCCCACACAAACACTCAGGCACCCATACAGATACTCAGACAAGCATTCAATAACTCATATAGACACTCATGTAGCTATTCACAAACACATGCAGCCACTTACACAGCAACAGACAGACGGATACAGACATTCACCCAGTTTAGTCACTAACCCATGCATTCAGTAAGATACGTTAAATCACTCACTTATAGAGTCAGTCACGCACCTACTAAATCATCCATACAGACACTTACACACCCACTCATTCTTCAATACGTCTTTTCCTATATATATTAAAAATATTTAAACTTTACAGAAACACACAGTCACTGGATGATGTCATCAGTGATGTCATTTGAGATGTCATCAGTGATGTCATCAGTGATGTCACTGACCATGTCATGAGTGATGTAATATGTGACGTCATCAGCAGTGCATTGCGGGGCGCGAGTTATAGTTAGCTGGACTAACTATAACGGGGAATTTCACGGGTTTTGTACGAGTGCAATGTCCAACTAACTATAACTGTCCCTAAAACC